>VXBP01008210.1:234264-275883 GCA_013400115.1 Rhinopomastus cyanomelas | reverse complement strand
TCCCCCCCCCCCCCGGCCCTCACGCCTCGTCCCAGAGAGAGGAGCGGCGCCCAGCCGCCACCTCACACTGCCTGTGGACCTGGTTGCTCAGCTACAGCTTGGGAAGGCTCCCTGTGAAGTTTGAGGACGAAAAGGCCTCTTTTGGTTAGTTTCACGTTTTAACCTTAAGTTTGTGAGAAGGTGCCAGCAACCATGAAGAAATGAACGGAGCTGCAAGTCGCAGTGAGAGGGACCTGTCAGCCCCTGGAACAGCAGCTTGGTATTGCCGAGAACACACCTGGGTCCTCCTGGGTGACAGCACTGCTCAGCTCTGGGCTCACCACCAACCGGTCTCAACACGTGTGATGCTGCACGTCCTCCAAGCTCTACACAGAGGAGGATTTGAGACCGACGGGCCGACTCGTGGGCATTACCTTTTACGTATTTTGCCAGCATCTGCTTAAATGCATCCTGACTTAGTAAAGGAATGAACGGCTGAGTAGCAGCCTAGGAGAGGGGAAGCAGGGCTGAGTAGCTGGTTACACAGCAGTTTCCTTCTGCCAGCAAGTTTCACACAAGATATCCCATCATTAAGCAAAGGACCGCGGCAGTATAACGAATTCTTCTCACAGTGCTTAGATATTTTAAGTAATAGGAAGAATTGTGAAGGCAAAAAGGATACTGTAGTGATTGAGGCTCTTGGTTTCCACTTGTTCCACAGCAGAAACATCATCAATTTGTTGGAAGTGCCAGTTACTGTTTCTATAGCCATCACGTCCTGGCACAGGAGCTATTTCACAGCCACTGCTGTGCAAATAATCTCGCAGGGCTACAAACACAAAACCTAATAAAGAGGATAATAATTTCAGCAGGGCTGAAGTTCTGTTTTGATAAATGAGAAGTCAGATTAGAAGGTTGGGAGGTTTTTTCCGGTTGGTTCAGCTGTACCCAGATTGCTTCAGTCCTGCTTGAGTTTAAACAGAAAGCTACATGTGAGCTTGTTTTGAGCCACCTGACAATGATCCTGGTCCATCAGGATGAAAAGGAGCAGTTCTGAGCCAAATTCAGTTTCTTTTTGTCACAGTTTTCTGTCCTGAGGGTTGACATCTGAGGTGACACAGAATCGCAGAATTATTGAGGCTGGAGAAGACCTCTAAGATCATCAAGCTCAGCCCTAACATCACCCCATTGCCCAGATCAGAGCACTAAGGGCCACAGCCAGGCTGTCCTTCAACACCTCCAGGAACAGGGACTCCACCACTGCCCTGGGCAGTCCATTCCAGGCTCTGGTCACCCCTTCCCTGAGGAAGGGCTTCCAAACATGCAAGCCAACCCTCCCCTGGTGCAGCTTCAGGCCCTGCCCTCTCATATTGGCACTAGTCACCTGGGAGAAGAGCCTGACCCCCACCTGACTACAATCTCTGTTGAGCAGTCGTAGAGAGGGAGAAGGTCCCCCCTGAGTCTCCTCCAGGCTAAACACCCTCAGCCTCTCCCTATCAGAGTTTTCCTTCAGTCCCTTCCGCAGCCTCATTGCTCCTCTGGAGCACTGCTCTGGTTTTCACATGCCTGCACTCTCTGCCCTTTGGCTAGCACAAGCATCCAGGCAGCCGTGTGGTGGCTCGGATGGCCTGAAACGTAACCCATTTCCCTTCTTCATGGAATCATCAGGGATTGGAAGGGACCCCGAAAGATCATCCAGTCCAATCCCCCTGCCACAGCTGGATCACCTCACTGGAGAAGTTATGGAATCAGAATCACTCAGGGTTGGAAGGGACCACAGGATCATCCAGTTCCAACCCCCCCAGCACAGGCAGGGACACCCCACCCTAGACCAGGCTGGCCAGAGCCCCATCCAGCCTGGCCTTAAACACCTCCAGGGATGGGGCCCCAACCACCTCCCTGGGCAGCCCATTCCATGCTCTCACCACTCTCACTCTTCACTTTAGAGTCCAGTCCAGTTTACTCTGCAGCTGCCCAACGGTGTGCTCTAGCAGTGCAGGTGGGACAGCGTGGGCACGGGACTGTTTTTTCAGGGGCAATGCCAACTTACACCAGCGTGAAGTGGGTCACACTATGACCTCAGCTGGCCAGCCCCTTCATTTCTCATGTTGTCCTACTGCTCAAGAGCAGTCCTTGGAAAGTTTTACGTATTTTTGACATAATCTGCTTCCCTACTTAATTCAGCCCTCTGAGGGTCCTGTTAGTAGCTGAGCACAGACAGAAAAGGAACCTCATTACGGAGGATGTAAAGAAATAAGTCAATGGTGCAGGTCCAAGCGAAAGGCAGGGCGGTCTCCAGCGCGCGTGGTGCTCCTGGTAACCGAAGCAGCGCAGCAGATGGAGCGTTCTCTAACTTCACTCCCAGCACGGAACTTGACGTGCGGGAGCCAAGACAGACATTTGTGTCTGGTAATGCCATCTGTGTCTGCAAAACCGCGCGGCTCGCGCTGGAGTGCTTTCTGTTTGTAGGGAACATGTTCGTGGTGGGTATTGCGCACCGCAAACTCTTCGTGTCGTGAGAACGGGTGAAGCGGAACAAGACGGAACGACCCCAGCGCTGAGCAACCGCAGCCATTAATAAAGCAGATGAGTATCAACGATTCGCATCAAAGAGACAAGTGATGGTGGAGATGTTTAGCTCTGCAACTGAACATGATGTCTTTAACAAGGGTTTACACCCTCTAGGTGCTCACAGCGGTAGCTGGGACTAGTACTGTGCAGGAAAGGGTAAATCTGAATTTCCAAAGAGAGAGAAAACAAACCTCTTGAAGAGTTCCTAGTTACTCTGACAAGCTCATGGAAGAGAAGTCTCTTGAGAGCCGCTAAGCACACACAGAAACCACTTCCACCTCAGGACAGCCCCTGCCTGAATGGAAAGTTCAGAAGGTATATTCAAGAAGGAGCATCATTTTATGGTCACACTGTTCTTACGCTTCTCCCAGGGCATCTATGACAGCAGCCAGCAGCAGACAGGTTGCTGAGCACCACAGATCTCTGTCCTGATCCACTACAACTTCTCCTGAGCTCACAGACTATCAGAGTTTGCTACTGCTTTCTCTTGTTGCTGCTTCTGACTGCTGAGGGGTTTGTGCCAGCAGTGGTGTGAATCAGCTTTCGTTAGTCTTTATGCTAGATGACGCTCACTAGCAACATCCTCATCCCTCCAGCCGCATCACCCTCGCCTTTAACTCTCACGTGTGGCAACTCCTTTCCCCCACACCAAACTCTATTGTCACATTTCAAGCCCTTCAAGCCTTTCACTGTTTGGCTTCCCTCTACCTATCATGTCTACTGGTTTATCAAGCTGTCAACCTCCACCTTCACCTTGCCAGTGATGGCAACCTCAGTGGCTCTGTGTCTGCTTCTCCATCAGACATCTCCTTCCTTCCCACCAGGCCGTCCCCCACACATGGGAAAGGCTCCATGTCAAAATCTGTTGCCTTGCTACTTCTTGAAAATCCCTCTTTGAAACCCACCATCTGGCGTTTCATGATGCAAGTAGTGAACTGCAGGAATATACTCTGCTTTCTCTGCTGAATTATGTTAGTCATCTTGCTGCTTTATCCTTTAAACCACCTCTGCCTCCATTTGTTTACTTGCCTCACTTTTTCCCCAGCATCTGGAGTGTGCCTGCTCTAGGAAAGGGATGGTTCTCTTTACTTCTCACACTGTACAAGTCCTGAAGCCCTGAATCATTACGCTGTTTCCTACCTCCACTAGGTTCCAAGTTATTCCAGACTAACTGCTTGGGAAGCAAGTTGCCCAGGCTGAATGTTCTGCTCTGCCACTGGCTTGTTGTGTGACCTTAGGCAAGTCACTTCCAAATGTCTGTGTCAGCTGGGCACTCCTACCCACATCTAGTTGCCCTAACAAGCAGCTTACTCTTATTAGAACAAAAAGAGTATCTTTAGCTTCCCCTGAAGTCAGTGGTGCTGATCACTGAGGACCAGGCTTCTCCATGATGTCTGCCACAGAGGTGGTTCCACCTTCCAGAGCGTTTGTTTTCACAGAACTAGGCCAAATGCTGCACATTACTTTCTACCCACTCCTTGGTGTGTGTTAGGACTCACCTATCTTAGCTACTACAAGTTTGGGGAAAGTTCTGAGCGAGCTGCAAAACCCCAGAGGTCGGTTCAACAGCAGAGCCTGGGGTCTGGCCGATGGACAATGCTGCTGAAACAGAAGAGCAACGAAGGGCTTCCAGGGTCAGATGGTGTTTGTCAGCCCTACGGTTACTACAGCACTGACAGTAGCCCCTATCTCACTGGCTCTAACTCCTAGCAAACGTACAGTGCACATTTCCAGGTCCCTATAACTGTTTGTTTCTCCAACTATCATCTCAAAAAGTTTCAAAGAAGACACTCAAGCAGAAGACTCCGTGAGGTGAGGTTATGCTCTCACAACTTGCCCCAAAAACTAAAGCCAGCCTATGCAGAAGCAGGACAAACCTCTTGTGTTTGGTCTCAAACCTGCCCCGAGCAGCTCCTACAAAGCAAGAAACACAGCCCACACGGCCAGTCCCAGTTGGGGGACACAGTGCAGTGACAGAGCCTTTGGGGAGACACACACCTATTAAAAACAGGCTTGAAGTTCATCTCACAAAGCATTTCTCTGCCAGTAACTTCCCAGCCATGAGAGGTTTAGGCTCTGGGAAGGATCCCAGCCTGCAGCAGGCCTTTGACTGTATCCCATGAAGTGATTTCTCTGGACAGCACTTCTGCAGAGTTTACTATTTATGGTCAGTTTGCCCCTTTAGAAGCAGATTTGCTCAACACTGCAAGATACAAACACACTTCCCAAAGAGATTTGGACTGAAGACTGCAAACTGCAAAAGGAATTCACCAGGAGGTCAGGAGCAGAGCTCCTGAAAGACTCAAACTTACTTTTTCACTTTGGGGTATTTCATCTCCGAAATAGCGTTGGTAGCATCCGTCTGACTCTCCTTCAAGTGCTGTGGCCACATGTTATCCACCCAGTCGACTAAGTCCACCTGAAAGCCCCACCAAAGGCAACTGTTAGTAACTGAGCACACGGGAGGGTGAACTCCTGTTGGCTTAAACCCCAACAGTGATGGCAGTAAGAGCCTTGTTGTTCAGCAGAGGTCCTGAGGACCTCACCACTTCATCACCACCACTCAGTCTTTTACAACCCTTAACAGGAAGAGTTTGCTGTCGATTTAACTGGGAGCAAATTCTCTCCTTCTCTTGCAGCATCACCTGCTCTCTGCATTCAAATGTGTTTTTGTAGCCAACAGCTTAGAAATTGCATTTGAAAACAATTGAAATACAAACTTAAAAGTGGTTACGCTGTGCCAACACTTTCTGTGTCAAGGAACATGAACACTTGTTCTGGCCACACTCTGATTTATTACATTATCACCTCTGTGCACTTGATACAGAATCATTAGGGATCGGAAGGGACCTTGAAAGATCTAGTCCAATCCCCCTGCCAGAGCAGGATCACCTAGACCTTCCTTCATCATCCTCACCAAAGTTTCTGTCTGACAGCCAAACTTCTAGGAAGTTTGAGCAGCTGAGTGATTGGAAACACAGCGCCAGCACGATGAGGAAGAGATGGGAATGAGACAGTTCAGGGACACTGAAAGCCAGCTCCAGCCCTGGGTGCCACAGCACGAGCTGCCACCTGTCCAAGGAGCAGCCTGTGACTCACTCTTTGGTCTGGTTTGTGATGGAGCCTGCGCTAGACATCCCTGTCCCTCCCTCGTGGTGATGCAAGCGGCAGGTTTCAAAGCAGGGGCACACACCCGTGAGCTCGGCACGTCCAAGGGAAGGCTGTACTGCTGCGTTTGGCCACGGTGTGGCTGCACAACCCGGCCCAGCTCCAAGAACGTGTCAACAGCCTCCAGTGATGGGTCACTAAGGATGGCAAGAGCTTTCCTTGGCGTTGGGGAGAGCCAGCTGTCCTCTGCCTGTGCAGCAGGAACTGAGAAGTCCAGTTCAGTCCTGGTTAGTACCCCACTTAGCCTCCTGACCACCAAATCTTCTCAAAGGTCCACTCGAGCTGCTTACTGGTACCAGTCAGCTCAACTGCCTGTATCCCCAGAGGGTTTCTGGAACTGGGCAATCAGCACAAGACATTCTTGCTGATTGGGGCTGACTCCTTTCTACTTCTGCATCTGCACCAGGTACTTTGAGAGGAGGCAAAAGGAGCAGCCAGGAGAAACAGGACCGATTCCAGGAATGTGACGACTGTATGTGAAAACAAATTGATGGTTACAGCCCCCAATCCAAAATCACTCACACATCTGGATACACAACAAGGATCATGAGTCAAGGATTTCTGCCTCACACGGCTCAAACAGCTCTGCAGAATTCACAGAATCACAGAGCATGAGGGATTGGACTGGATGGTCCAAAGACCATCCAGTCCAATCCCCCAGCCACAGCAGGATCCCCGAGATCCAGTTGCACAGGAACATGGCCAGGTGGGTTTAAAACGTCTCCAGAGAAGGAGACTCCACAACCCCCCTGGGCAGCCAGTTCCAGTGCTCTGTCACCCTCACTGGGAAGAAGGTCCTTCTCAGACTGATGTGGAACCTCCTCTGTTCCAGCTCACAATGTCCTATCACTGGGTGCCCCTGAGCAGAGCCTGGCTCCATCCTCCTTATACCCACCTTTTCCATATTTATCTACATTCATGGGGTCACCCCTCAGTCTCCTTTTTTCCAAGCTCAAGAGCCCCAGCTCCCTCAGCCTTTATCAGGGGGATGCTCCCCTCCCTTCATCACCTCTGTGGCTCTGCACTGGACTCTCTTAAGCAGTTGTGTGTCCTACTGGAACTGAGGGGCTCACAACTGGACACACTATTCCAGCTGTGGTCTCAGCAGGGCAAAGTAGATGGGGAGGAAAACCTCTCTCCATCTACTAACCACCCCTCTTCTAATCCACCACAGGATGCCATTGGCCTTCTTGGCCACCAGGGCCCATTGCTGGCTCCTGGCCATCCTGTTGTGCACCAGAACACCCAAGTTCCTTTCTCCTGTGCTGCTCTCTTCTACAAGTAACGTATTGATTTGTACCTGGGCAGCCTCTCAGCACCCACCCTTCTATTCCCAAGCACTTAAGGGCAACCTAAATCTTTCTGTGAGACCCACACATGCACTCGGGGCATAGTAAAGAGATATGAAGTACTCACTCATTTACACATGGGAGCAGGTACCTAATTGCATTTTCCAGGTCTGAGCACCCAGGAAATCTGCACAGATGCTTGAAAAGCTCACAGAGCATGATGTGCTGGGGGAAACTGGGAAGGGCTGAGCACCAGGAGCTCCCCAGGGCATTTCTGAGCTGCCTGCTGGTGGCTGAACAACAGCAAAACCCTGCACTAACATCTACACACCTGCTTCATATCCTGCCTGTGATATGTGCATGGGAGAACACAAAACCTACCTAAAAACTACTGCAAATCAGCAATCAGTGCTGCTGTCTCTTTTTGTCCTGCTCAGGCAGGAGCGTGGTGTTTATCTTGTCAGCACAGAGATGTCCCCAGTGAAAAAACTGAAGAGCATTTGGAAATGAGAAGTGTCTGAAAGCAAAACATCACCGAGCTGTAGTCTCACGCTCAGCAGAGCCATGAGCAGGTACAGAGGGAACAAGCAGCACTTGCTCCACTTGGAGAAACCCGTTTGTTCCCCGATCAACCAGGACTGAAGCCCAAAGCCTGCCAGGTGTCCTGAGGAGACTCTCTGAAACCTCCAGTGCCATTTCCTGCCTCGGTGTGTAAGAGTGAGTTGATGCTCTAACCCTCACCCACCCATGGCTTCATTGTAGTGATAAATCATAGAAGCATTCAGGTTGGAAAAGACCCTTGGGATCATCAAGTCCAACCATGAGCGCTATCTACAAGGTCACCCCCAAACCAGATCCCCCAACACTACATCTAAGTGACTCTTAAACACATCCAAAGGTGGAGACTCAGCCACCACCCTGGGAAGCTCAGTCCAGTGCCTGACCACTTCCTCCATGAAGAATTTCTTCCTGATGTCCAGTCTATCCCTCCCCTGTTAAAACTTGAAGCCCTTCCCTCTGGTTCTGTCGCTAATTCCCCGTGAGCAGAGCCCAGCACCAACATCTCTGCAGTGTCCGTTCAGACAGCTGCAGAGTGCAATGAGGTCTGCCCTCAGCTTCCTCCTCCTCACACTAAACAGCCCCAACTGTCTCCATCGCTCCTCATCAGACTGATTGATTCTCCAGGCCCTTCCCCAGCTTCATTGCCCATCTCTGCACTGGCACCAGCACCTTGATGTTTCCTTTGTACTGAGGTGCCCAAAACTGGGCCCAGTACTCAAGGTGCAGCCCCACCAGTGCTGAGCACAGGGAGACAAAATGACACTGTCTTTATGTGTAGGGGCACAGTTTCACTGCTGCTGACTTCATTGGGAAGCCAAATCACAGGAGCCCTCTACCTCAGAAAACTGTGTGGGAATCTACCCCCTTCCTCTGCCAATTCTACACAGCAGTGATTAGGCTGATTTAATTTGGTATAAGTGTCTAATTAATACATGTGGTTTTGCTTTGGAGCCCCCTGAACACTTCTTAGGTCATAGGAAGGCTCATATATAAGGAATCTAGGCTTCCTGGTATTTAATTTTGAATGGAATTTCTCCTAAATACCTCAAGAGGAGCTGGGTATCTGCACAAATTGCATGATTGAGAGCTCATCAGGTATCTAATCCCTGCAAATCAACTTCCTCTATCAAGGAGACTCTACTTGGGTAAAAATGAGAACCCAAACAGCGAGGAGGTCCAGGTACTTCACATCACTTTGTTTAAGCTCCATGATTTATTGCTGCCAAAGCAGCAGGTGACCAGGAAGAAGCCAAAAAGAAAGCCCACGGGATCCCTTACCACATTGGGGCGCTTGACAATGTTCTCCAGCTTCGTGTGACTGAACTCCAGGCTGATGACATTGTAGAGTTTCTCACGCTGGGCCTCTGGTGTTTCATAGTACCTCACAAACTGAGACATGCTCATCTCAACCCCTCTCTGCGTGTTCACATCCATCACGTCCACTATCCGCCGGCTTCCTGCGAACACACAGAAACAGTCTCAGGACATCTGCCTCGGCTCTAGCTGTACCTACAGCCGCACCTGCAGGTGTGTTATGGTACCTGTGTATACAAACTCAGGGACTGCAGGGGATGGATGATGGCAGAGCCGTGCATGTGGTCTGGCTCGACTTGAGTGAGTCTTTTGACACAGTCTCCCACAGCATCCTCGCAGACAAACTGAGGCAGTGTGGCCTAGATTTTCGGGTAGTGAGGTGGATCGTAAACTGGCTACAGGGTAGGAGTCAGAGAGTGGTGATCAATGGGNATCCTGGGGTGGATCAGAATGGGGGTGGTTAGCAGATCAAGAGAGGTTCTTCTCCCCCTCTACTCTGCCCTGGTGAGACCACACCTGGAGTGTTGTGTCCAGTTGTGGGCTCCTCAGTTCAAGAGGGATGTGGAGCTGCTGGAGAGGGTCCAGCGTAGGGCAACAAGGATGATGAAGGAGGTGGAGCAGCTCCCTGATGAGGAGAGGCTGAGGGAGCTGGGGCTCTTGAGCTTGGAGGAGACTGAGGGGTGACCTCATTAATGTTTATAAATATGTGAGGGGTGTCAGGAGAATGGAGCCAGGTTCTTCTCAGTGTCATGTAGTGATAGGACAAGGGGCAGTGGTTGTAAGCTGGAACAGAGGAGGTTCCACATCAATCTGAGAAGGAACTTCTTCCCAGTGAGGGTGACGGAGCCCTGGAACAGGCTGCCCAGGGGGGTTGTGGAGTCTCCTTCACTGGAGGGTTCAAGACCTGCCTGGATGTGTTCCTGTGTGACTTGGTCTGGGTGATCCTGCTGTGTCAGGGGGATTGGACTGGATGATCTTTCGAGGTCCCTTCCAATCCCTAACGATTCCGTCATTCTGTGATTTTGTAGCCGTAATTAGAGGGGTGAGAGACCAGATCAGTGCCTCCACAGGTCTTGAGCAGCTCAAACGGTGAGCGGGGAACGTACTTGGAACTGGACCTTTTGCCCGGTGTGCCACTGAATACAGTCACCCAGTGTCTCCATGGGGATGATCCTGTGCCACCCCCTCTAGGAGATCCTGCTGTGGCAGCAGGGTTGGACTAGACGATCTCCAGATGTCCCTTCCAACTCCTACTGCTCTGTGATTCCATGACTCTACGATTCTCTGGGCTCCACGGAGATGGAGAGAGTCGTTTCCTCCTTTCCATGAATTGATGTGAGCAGCAGTATATTAAAGACTCTATAAAGAAGCGATACAATACGGCAGTGGGGGGCATGAACGACAAAGAGCTCTCCACATCATCTCCTGCAATTTTCTAAAGACCCGTAAGCCTCTCGAGATGCTTTTAGTCATGGACAAAAATTGCCCACAAAGAGCAAGCTGTGTTGCATCAGCGGATGCTCTAAACTGCTGAACCCCTCATACAGGCTGCTGAGTGTCCTCCATTCCAGGAGATGAAAGCACTAAATGCCATCCAAGAGGGAGCCCCCACTTTGGGTCTCTCAACAAAGGCTGGGGGATACACTTTGAGTTCTCAAGCGGCAGCCGTACAAGTCTCGTTAGCAGCAGAATGTTGAGCAGCAGTTCTAGTGAAGCCTTCGGCTTTACGCAGATTAATCCACAATCTTCTTTGCAGCCAACTGGAAGGTTTCACCTCTCCCAGCAATTTCATCATCCTAATTAGCAGTTTGCTTGTGTGCGAGTGAACGGGAGCCCACGAGAGACATTCCTCACTTCCAGGAGAGAGGGATTCCAGCAAACAGACTCACAGTGCTTCCAAAAACACCACTCCAAACCCATTTCCACTGCCAAGGAAATAACTCTGATTGCAGTAAAACACAATGGAGGGCTGATAGCTGCCATCAGAGGGATTTATTAATAATCACAGCAGCAGCCCGTGGGGGGCTCGGCAGCTGCATTTCAGCGAGAGCGGTAGTTCAGTTGCATCACTCCATTAAAAACACCTTCAGCCACCGATAGCAATGACGGTGACTGATGTGATAATGATTCTGGAAAGGAAACTCAAGACCAGAACGCTCTGTGATCAGAAAGAAAAATGTACATAGTGTAGGTCGGGAAGGTCCCCAAACTCTTCTCTACGAGGCCGGTGATTCCACCCTCAGGCTGAGCTCAGGACTGTACCTTGAGTTGCCAACTCGAGGCACCGCGGGGAAAGTGAAGTGCAAAAAGCCACCATCGATGTGGTGTTTGCACGTTTGAAACAACAAACAAAATGATCCCCTTTGGAGCTGGGGTGTTTTGTTGTTGTAACGTCACTGGCATGGCGGCGGGGGGGAAGCATTTTTTCAACTCGGTAGGTTAACAACTGGGGTTAAACAGCCCCTGACAAAAATCCAGCCTGATCTCTGGCTTCGGTGCCAGATTAAAGGGGATTAAAGCTACAGCCACAGCCCAGAGGGGTTAAGCACACACACACCAAAACTGTATCTGAAGGAGTGCGTGGCAGAGGCCGGGATGCGCAGCATTGTAGTCCAGGCTTTGCTGGAAGCCTCTCAATTATCCTCTGTGAAAGAGAAATCAGCAGTTACCTGATGAATGAGAAGCACGAGGCCCTGGTTCAACAGCAGGTGCGTCAAAGGCACCCGGTTATCAATTAAGGCAGAAGAGGGAAGACACGAATTGATAGGCTCTTGACTTCCAAATTAAAGAGCAGTTGGAGGGGCTGTGTTTCCCTTTCTATCAAACAAGCCCGTTGCCAATGGCTCCTGGAGAATCGCTCGCAGAATCAGAGGTGGCTAAATGACAGGTTAACGGCCTCGTGCTCGCTGCCTGCTTCCTAGCCGCTCTGGCTTTCTGCCAGTGTCATTTCTTCCCTGAAAAGATTCAGCTCTTTCTTCCAGCTCCTGTCCCTAGGAGTTCAAAAATATCATCCAGACAGGAAGGTGAGGAAAGAACAAGGCAAAGAGGCACAGAGAGGCTCCATAAAGCAGTGTCAGGCTGAGAGACGTCAGCTCAGGCTCTATCTCTGCCAAACCCTACACATCCCTCTCCCAGATACCCTATTGCCACTCTCTTACCCTGAACTCCAAGAGGGGACCCCAGACTGGTGCAGTCATAGAATCATTAGAGATTGGAAGGGACCTCGAAAGATCAGCTAGTCCAATCCCCCTGCCACAGCAGGATCACTTCACTGGAGAAGTTATGGAATCAGAATCACTCAGGGTTGGAAGGGACCATCTGTGTGACCCTGGCAGCCTCTTGGAAGGACCATATTCCTCACTTCAGCTCATCGCTCTGCTTAGGGGCTGACACACATCCCCAGCTGGCAACGAGCATCTCTTACTGCCAACATGGGAAACTGCCACCATGGCACCCTGTCACCTCCTCCTTGAAGTGTCTCCCAGTATAACTCTGGACTGGAGAAGGCCTAGGCAGTGGGGGATTAGGAAGTGCAGCAGCTCTGCCTCAGGGGCAAAGTGGTGATGCTAAGGTTCACTGGAGAGGATGCTACAGCCTAAAGAAGAAACATCTTCCTCTGCTCATCCATCAAGCAGAAGTGAATCCCCAAAGGATCACAAAGACAGTAACTAAGAAACAACACAGCACCATCTCTGAGGAACAGACAGAAACAAAGAGGGAAGAATCAGAAGCTGAGACATAAGCAGGAAAATCAAATCAATCAGGAGGAGAATTTTCTGAAGGTTTGAAACCTTCAGGAAACAAAATCAAGTGACTGCAGCCCACAGATCAGTAAAACCCACAGTAAAATTAAGGGAGGGAGTAGCATGTGTGCTACCTGTTGCCTTTATGCAGGGGCCAGCCATCACCAGTGCATCAGGCCCCCCCCAGGGACCTCAGGAGTGAGGAGCTGCAGCTCAGAAGCCATCAGCCAAGCTCTCATCGATCTCCCCTGCAGAATGTGCACCCACACTTGGCTTTGGAGGAGGGACTCGGAGCTGGGAACAGCACTGGGGTTCTCTAGGCTGCTGTCTCTTGCCCAGTGCAACCCTCCCACTGCCACCCAGGAAAGATGAAAATGTCCTTTCTGTAAGAAGATCCCCCAGCTTGTTCATTAAGAGGATGGAGCTGCCTGGGGAATTATTTTAACCCTTCGTGGCTCAGTTAACGTCTGTGCCCAAGGTACACTGCAGTGCCTACAAGCAGAAACCCACCCCAAATGCTGAGGGACAGACCTGCTGGTCTTCATTAACCTTTATGCTCCATCCTGAGGAAAAATGCCCGTTGGTTTGTGCAGCAGGACTTCTGGCAGAGCCTTAGGAAATCTGCTGGCTGCACTCGTGGGTTAATTGTACCTAAAGAGCAAGGATTTGACTTGCATCCCGGTTAATCCCTGCGGAGCTCCCGGAGCTGGCAAGCTCCTACTCTCCTGCTGCCCACAGGAGACCATTATGATATCTCACACTAACTGGGAGGGATGGGAATCAGAGCAGAAAGTTTTTGCTCCGCTGGAGCTATTCACAATGTTCCCTGCGTTTCAGACCCAGGGAAGTTCAGGAGCCCCATCCCAACAGCATCACTTCCAGGGCCACCAGAGGGCACAGATGAACAAAGGCAAACGGAGCCCAGCTCACACACTTTGCCTCCCAGTTAGTTTTCTCACGAAGCACAGCCCGGACCACCATGAAACAAGCAGCCCCATCGAGCTTCCTCTTTGCACTGCTCTCTGCCTCTCCTCTTTGCACCCCATACCCAGCACATGTCTGCTCCCCTGCAGCCCCCCAGCACATGCCAGGAACCTTTTCTTCCTTATGAAGGTGTAAAGCTACTGGTACTAGACATGGACCTTCCCCTCTGCAGTGCCTGCAGCTTTATCACAGCTGGTATAAAGCATCCACACTGCAGTAACCTGTGTTATTGGGGTCTTCACACCACAGAAGAGCACAGCCACAGGAAGAGCTTAAAGCCAGCAACATGTCTTAAGTCTTAATTACAGAATCATCCTGGCTGGAAAGGACCTTCAGGATCATCATGTCCAGCCCTCACCCCAACAGCTCATGAACCCCTAGACCATGGCCTCAAGTGCTCTAGCTATTTGGTTTTTAAACACCTCCAGAGATGGGGACTCCACCACCTCCCTGGGCAGCCTGTTCCGGTGCCCAACCACTCTCTCAGGAAAGAACTTCTTAGGATCCAATCTAAACCTCCCCTGATTCAGCTTGAGGCCATTTCCCCTCATCCTATCAGTAGTCATTTGGGAGAAGAGCCCAGCAGCAGCCTCACTACAACCTCCTTTGAGGTAGCTGTTGAGAGCAATAAGGTCTCCTCTCAGCCTCCTCTTCTCTAGACTAAATAACCCCGGTTCCCTCAGCCGCCCTTCACAGGGCCTGTTCCCAAACCCTCTCCCCAGCCCCGTTGCCCTTCTCTGGCCCCGCTCCAGCCCCTCAATGTCGCAGGAAGGTCTAAAGAAGGAGGCTCAGCTCAAACAACGTGGTTTAGTGCCACTACAGAGAATCAGTTAGCATCCTCACATCTACCCACAACATCAACTGTAACGTCCAGTGATTATCCGAAGCTTCATCCGGGGAAAACCTCAGGGAACAGAAATCAATCTCTATAGACAAAGAAATAATCCCATGTTTTAGACACCATCCAAGTCCATTAACCTATAATACAGCTGGAAAGACCGAGCTAGAGCACAAAGAGCCCTCACAGAAAGGAAAAGGACACAAGTGGGACAAGAGATGACTTTGCTATTACTCAGTCTATTCTAAGATCATTGATGGTTCCCTAAAGTTTCTCAGACGAAACCGTGTTTAACAGCAACAAGATAAAACAGAGGAAACATGGTGCAAACATTAAATCATTTCACATTAATCATGCTCTCTAGCATTGGTGATCTATCATTGGTGATCTGCCTGATCAAGAGCATCTTTGCACACTGAGAATCCTACAGAAAGCCACTGCTTATGTGAATGTCCCGTTGCATTGGCCAGAGCAGGGTTGTGGGAACAAAGACAAGTGCAAGGGAGCGATGACTGGATCAGACCAATCTGTTCTCCTTTCCTTTTTAGGACACTTGCTTCTGGGATGGAACCACACCCCAGCAAGAGAAGGACATTTAGGTTCTAACACAACCCAGCCCCCAGGGATGAAGCTTGTTCCTCTACCATGCGGAGTTTTGAGAGGATGGTTGAGATGAGGAGTCTAGAGAAGAGGAGGCTGAGAGGAGACCTCATTGCTCTCAACAGCTACCTCAAAGGAGGTTGTAGTGAGGCTGCTGCTGGGCTCTTCTCCCAAATGACTACCGATAGGATGAGGGGAAATGGCCTCAAGCTGAATCAGGGGAGGTTTAGATTGGATCTTAAGAAGTTCTTTCCTGAGAGAGTGGTTGAGCACTGGAACAGGCTGGTGGTGGAGTCCCCATCCCTAGAAGCATTTAGAAACCAAGTAGCTAGAGCACTTGAGGCCATGGTCTAGGGGTTAGGGAGCTGTTGGGGTGAGGGCTGGACTTGATGATCCTGGAGGTCCTTTCCAGCTATGATTGTGTGATTCTATGATGCAAAATCTCCTTGGAGGTCTCATGTCCACTGTGCTGGCTGTGCTGCCCTGACCTTCTCTTGCTTTGACCCTGGCACTCTGCTTGCTTTGGGGCAAGCAAATGGAGATTACTAAGACAGCCTGTTCCAGTGCTCTGTCACCCTCACTGTGAAGAAGTTCCTTCTCAGCTTACAACCATTGCCCCTTGTCCTATCACTAGATGACACTGAGCAGAGCCTGGCTCCATCCTCCTGACACCCACCCCTCACATATTTATAGACATTAATGAGGTCACCCCTCAGTTTCCTCTTCTCCAAGCTCAAGAGACCCAGCTCCCTCAGCCTCTCCTCATCAGGGAGCTGCTCCACCTCCTTCATCATCTTCGTTGCCCTACGCTGGACCCTCTCCAACAGCTCCACATCCCTCTTGAACTGAGGAGCCCACAACTGGACACAACATTCCAGATGAGGTCTCACCAGGGCAGAGCAGAGGGGGAGAAGAACCTCTCTTGATCTGCTAACCACCCCTGTTCTGATCCAACCCAGGATGCTGTTGGCCCTCTTGGCCACAAGAGCACACTGCTGGCTCATAGTCATCCTCCTGGCTACCAGGACCCCCAGGTCCCTTTCTCCTACACTGCTCTCCAACAGGTCAGTCCCCAGCCTGTCCTGGTCCCTGGGGTTGTTCTTGCCCAGATGCCAGACTCTGCACTTCCGCAATGACTTCCGCCATCTCCCTTAGCACACGCAGGTGCATCCCATCTGGGCCCATGGGTTTGTGTACGTCCAGTTTGCTCAACTCATCCCTAACCCAGTCCTCATCAACCAAGACAGGCTCCTCTCTTGCCTCAACCTCCTCTGCAGTCTGGGGCTTGATATCAAGACAACCCCCAGAAGTATAAAGAAAGTATATTTTTATAAGTACCAGAAGCAGATTTACTGCTGCTTCTATCCAGACACGAGCAGGTCTGGTTTCAGCACAACTGTCCCCAGTAAGGTTTTCTGTTTTAAGTGTTTGACTGAGTTAGGCAGAGGACAAACTTAAAGAGCTCAAACAGGAAGCTCGGCTCTAAAAATAGAACTGGTTCTACTTCCAAAACGGCAAGTCAGCAGACACGCTAAACACAGGCTGTTCTAATATTTCTATTTCTAAGAGCTCAAAGGGAAAAAACATAGAGGGAGCTTGTTTTTATGTATTTCTTGCACAGAAAGCCCCAATCCTAGATCAAGGCTCGGCCAGCAGGCGCAGCTCCCGCGAGCAAACTCACAGCAGAGGTAGAGATGTTCTATCAGGGCCCGTCACAGGCAGCAACAGCAAGAAGCAGATACCAGAAGAGATGGTCTGGCACTGGGGCGCAGTACTGGGATTAGAGGGGCACGCTTCTCTCTCCAGTCTACACTGGGTCAGTTTTAACCTCGCCCTGCCCTAGGTCCTGGTTTCATGATACAGACTGCTCACCAATGCTCAAGGAACTGATGAGGCTTAAATAATGTTTTTAAGTGGGGTCAGCTCCCCGCCTGCTTCGCAGCGCAGTTCCACACCAGCAAGGTGATGGGGGTGCATCCAGCACCAGTCTGGAGAAGAGGAGGCTCCCGGGTGACCTTATTGTGGCCTTCCAGGATCTGAAGGGGGCTACAAAAGGCTGGGGAGGGACTTTTTAGGATGTCTGGTAGCAACAGGACCAGGGGGATGGAGCAAAGCTGGAGATGGGTAGATTTAGAGTGGATGTGAGGAGAAAATTCTTCACCATGAGAGTGGTGAGAGCCTGGGTCGGGTTGCCCAGGGAGGTGGTTTGGGCCCCATCCCTGGAGGTGTTTAAGGCCAGGCTGGATGGGGCTCTGGCCAGCCTGATCTAGGGTGGGGTGTCCCTGCCTGTGCTGGGGGGGGTGGAACTGGATGATCCTGTGGTCCCTTCCAACCCTGAGTGATTCTGATTCCATAACTTCTCCAGTGAAGTGATCCTGCTGTGGCAGGGGGTTGGACTGGATGATCTTTCAGGATAACTTCCAATCCCTAATGATTCTACGATTCCAAGTCTGTGCTGCAGCACTTCAACACAGAGATTCCCACTTCACTCCAGTCGCTGCTCCATCTGGTTACCGGCAGGAACCCAAGTCCCACAGGGTCCCCTCAGAGCTACTGCAAACTGCTTCAGCTTTCAGCAAATTAGGTTGAGCCCAGAGTCTGTAAGAAAGTCACTGACATAACCTTCACTTGTAAAAAAACATCCAGAAGCTCTGAAGTTGGTAATTTTAATTCTGCCCAGGAGAGAACGCAGCAGCTCCACGACTTCATAATTCACCCTAGCTCCTAGCAAACAGGCAGCAGAGAGTGGAACAGATCAGAACTCACATTACGGTGTCTGATCAACAGGCAGGACCGCTCAGAGCTAACAGGTGCCACAACAAACAAATAAAAACCCACCTGTCAAGTCCTACTGGTCTTGCTCACAGCAAAGTATGCTGATCTCTATCACAACTGGCTCGTGGTTGGTTAGAGTATCCTAGCAGCCCTGGAAGGATTTCTCAGGGGCTACTGTGAGATTAGGGAGTTTCAGGAGTCGTGTCCAGCACCTCATCAAAGGAAGGGGGTACAGAGGGAACAGGAGAGATTGCTCAGAGGAAAAGAAAGAAGAAAAGACAAAGGGATGAGCCAATAAATCTTCAGAGTTGTGCCTGGGATAGAGAAACCTGATAGGCAGAACTGAAATGCATCACTTCAGTACATCAGCACCTTCCTCTTGATTCTTACTGTCCAAATGTCTTCTCCTGTGTAGTTCTCACTCTTACAAAGAAGATGCAGCAGCTGGAAGCCTGGTCAGCTCACACCAACTCTATCCACAAACCCCTCTGGTGACCACCCTAGCTCAGAGGTGCTTGGCAGTTCCCAGTGCCAGGGCAAGATTCATGTGCTGATTTTAGTTGAGGTCTGGCTTGGCTGATCTCCCAATTGGGGTGTTTGGGAGCCCCAACAGCACAAATCTGAGGCCACTTGGAAGTGGATTTTGAAAGGAAAGTGTTTTTAAATATAACAGAAGGTTTCCAAACAAGATGAGATGATGGAGGAGCAGCTGGGTTGTGTAAAGGTCAGAACCCAACCACGTGTTGCTGCAACCCTGCAACCAGTGTTAGAAGATCCAAGAGAAATCACTGGCTCTGACAAAGGCTGCTTTGCCATGTTCAGTTTTTCCCCTTTGAAAAGGTTTGTAGCCAGGCACAGAACTCGGCTCCCTGGAGTGCAGAATTGGGTTTGTATCCTCAGAGCAGTGGGAACAGCACTGATGTGCAATTATTTTACAGTCAGTTGTGAGGAAGGACCAGGCTCAGGCTCCCCCTGGCAGGAGCCACCCTGATCTCTCACCTTTCAAAGCGCTCCTGGATCCCCCTGCCTCTCTCAGCTATGGGACAGCCATGTGTCTCTTGGGGGTCTGAGCCCCCTGATGAATTTAGGGTGCAACCTGCAGGATGCAGAAGCTGAGGTACCCTCCTTCTGAATCCTCACGGGCTGACATACACATTCACAAGTTGGTTTTGTAACGCTACACAGACATTGATCTTCATACAATCATCACGGCTGGAAAGGACCTCCAAGATCATCAAGTCCAGCCCTCAGCCCAACAGCTCATGAACCCCTAGACCAAGGCCTCAAGTGCTCTAGCTACTCGGTTTTTAAACCCCTCCAGGGATGGGGACTCCAGCACCTCCCCGGGCAGCCTGTTCCAGTGCCCAACCACTCTCTCAGGGAAGAACTTCTTCCTAAGATCCAGCCTAAACCTCCCTTGACGCAACTTGAGGCCACCCTCCAAACAGTGAGAACAAGGAAGCTGCTTTCATTAACCCCATTTTGGTTCATACTTCACCAGTCCCACTTAGACTAAAAGTTAAAAAGCAGAACCCAGAGCCAGGCACAGATCAGCTGTGGGGCACAAAATCTCCCAGGAGCAACGAGAGGAGGAATCTTAACAATGGATGGAAATACCTCGTACAAGTACCTCCCCTGCCATGAGATCAGCGCTGACTCCTCTCCTCTAGAAGAATCTGTCCCATTGTCTTTGGAAAAAATTGCATTATTTGGACACTAGGAACAGAGCAAAGACCTTGGTGCTCCCTCCTTATCCCTCCACACAAGACTCCTGGAGACAGAGCAGCTAATGACGCCTGACTCAGCCCTTCTGCTCCATCCCATTCACAGGACAAATCGCCGCGCTGGGGGACAGCCATACATCTTAATCAGACGTAGATGTAAGTGTGAGGGCAGACTCCTGCACTTCCTTTGAAGAGCCTGTTCCATTTTGGGAAGCCCTCCTTACAACAAACAGAGCTCCTCTAATGAGCCTCCCTCCTCGCCGTCTCCGATTTCACAACTTCCTTGAGACAAATGGAGCGTCGCTCTATAGAGAAAGCAGCGAGCAGGTCCCTATTCAGCAGAGATGATGGAAAGTTTTCCTGACCTGCAGTGTGTGGCTGCTTTGTCCTCCTTTTGTATCTGCACGGGCAATTTTCTTTCACGGGATGGAGAACTGTACCTTGATTAAGACAATTTCCCCTCCTTGCCTGCAGACCACACCGCCAGCCTCTCGACCGGCTTTGTAGCTGGATGTGAATTCAGCCATGATACAATTTTCAGAACAGATCAATTTGAGAGAGGGAGCAAACACTCGGGAGGAATGAACCAAAAAACCCCTCTGGGCAGCAGTTACTCAGTTACCTGGTTTGCTCTCAGCCGTTCTGAGCAGCGGCTAACAGAAAGCTGGATGTGTTTGCCCAGCCGGCCCGGGGACCACAGTGCCAACACACCAGAAGAAACCTCTGGTAGCGTCAAAGAAATGTTTTCTGTGGTCTGTGCTCTCCTTCCTGGTCTGCAGTCACCACCACCACGGTTTTCTGTTCTCACAGAGGTGCAGGAGCAGTTTTTAATTCATACAGCGATGGCATTTTACAAACCCAGAGTCATCGCATCTCATTCCATTCCCCTCTCATCATCACCTACTCCCAGAAGTAGGGGTTAGGGGGTTCTACTTTATATATTCTCGTTTTAGGTGCAGTTCCTGGGGATCCATGCAGCGTGTGGACTGAGCAGAGCAGCGGCGGCTGGATGCAGGACACAGAGCCTCCCACGCCTTACAGCTGGCTCAGACACTCATCAGGGCAGTCGTCCTCTCTGTCTCAACTGGATTTAAATTATTTACCTCAGTCTGCTCACATTAACCACTCAGGGGACGTGTTCCACCACATCACAGCCTCCTGCGCAGGAGAGGCCGCGGCTGGCCACATGCAGATCATTATTTACACTTTACAGAACCCAAAGTCCCCAGAGGCTGTTTCCAGCACCACGCTGAGCAGCACCCGAGCAGATCGCTTCCCCTTTCAGCCCGCTGTCTACCTGGTTTCCGCACGGCTCCCGTGCACCATTACACCCTGGAACTGCACTTCCTCCTGCGACGAGCTAACTCTTGCGATGCCCAGCTTCAGAAAGCTTGGTGAATCACAGAATCATCAGGGATGGGAAAGGACCTCCAAAGATCATCCAGTCCAATCCCCCGACACAGCAGGATCACCCAGACCAAGTCACACAGGAACACATCCAGGCAGGTCTTAAACTTCTCCAGTGAAGGAGACTCCACAACCTCCCTGGGCAGCCCCTTCTCTGTCACCCTCACTGGGAAGAAATTCCTTCTCAGGTTGATGTGGAACCTCCTCTGTTCCAGCTCACACCCACTGCCCCTTGTCCTATCACTAGATGACACTGAGCAGAGCCTGGCTCCATCCTCCTGACACCCACCCCTCACATATTTATAGACATTAATGAGGTCACCCCTCAGCCTCCTCTTCTCCAAGCTAAAGAGACCCAGCTCCCTCAGCCTCTCCTCATAAGGGAGCTGCTCCACCTCCTTCATCATCTTCGTTGCCCTATGCTGGACTCCCTGCAGCAGCTCCACATCCCTCTTGAACTGAGGAGCCCAGCACTGGACACAACACTCCAGATGTGGCCAAAAAGAGGTCTGGAAGAACCTTAACAGCCGGGAAACGCTCCCGTGCAGCTCTAGTTTCTTCTGCTGCTGTTAAAGCAAGCTGAGCTGCTCGCTGCAGTGTGCTGTGATGAAGTAGTTAACACCATTCCCACTCAGTGAGTAAACCACGAGCAGATGTACGGCCGCGCACGGCATCTCCTCCACAACAGGTACTTGTCAGCAGCACGAGGGAAGGCTGACCTGCACTTGCAGGGCCAAACCCCCCCTGTTTGTAGGGCTTTCCCTTGCCAGCATCTGTAATTTATACTGTTATCTCCCTCCACTGACACCATGATTATAACCTCACAGTTGAAGCAGAGACCTTCACACATATTTCTTTAAACAGTCAATTTGCAACTGAATTTTTGGCTCTGCTCCTGCTCTCCTCGTGCTTCTAACAAACCCCAGCAATAATCAGGTGTGTCTTCAGCTACTCCCAGCACAGAAGGCCACAGGATATGTAGAGCCCTGCTTTTCCTTTCACCCTTTGTCTTGCAGATCAAAGGCAGCTGCCAGGTCTTTAAAGACTTGACAGACTCACAGAAATCAAATATCAAAACGATCTCTCAGGATCCATCTCGTGCATCATCGGTTTGGGACAGACGACGACCGCTCCGTGCAGCGGATTTCAGAGCTCTGTCACGTTGTCGTTCCTCAACGCATGGATTTGATCCCAGTTAAAAGCCTTGCTGCTGCAACTTGACTTGGATTCTTTGCACAGGATGAAAACACCGAAGCTGTCTGTGCAGGGACCCAAACATTTTCTATCCATGTCAGCGTTACGGTCCGGTCTGGTCGGCAGCATCGGGCTTTCACGGCAAATTACGTGACTGACGATACTTTCTGCTCCTACACTTTATTTTGTTTGGTTCTATAAATAAACCTGCAGTGAGTTAGTTAAATAAAATCAATCAGTGAGTCGATGTCAGCTGTTAGGCCACCCCATGAATAGCAGAAGTCCTGTACTTGTGCTGTTCCCACTGACACAATGCCTGGCTGGGCATGGTGAATTCCCTGCAACAAAGCTGCTGATCCCACTGAAGTTTCCGCTGTGGTCACAACTTTAACCTCTTCAGCCCAGGGATCACAATAACTGAAAGTCTCTTTTCTTCCTGACAATCCCCAGCACGTTTTGAAATCGGCCCTTCTGCCGCTCGCCAGGGTCGCCAGCTCGACTTCAGGGTACACGGAGCTGCACCGGCCCACGGAGAGAGGAGGGGATGCCCGTCACAGAGCTAGCAGCACTGCTCAGCATCATTCAGGGGATTATTTAGTGGGCTACTTAGGATTTGGTGGCCACAGAGAGACAGCCTGTGGTGAGCAAACTGAGGAGAGGGCAGCTAAAGTAGAAGCACATCCCTCCAGACTAGTGTTTAGATGCCAACACCAGGGACTCCACACCTACCCACAGAGCCCCTGGGCAAGCTGTGACAACCCAGGAAGACAAAGGCAGCGCAGACATCAATTACAAGTCAAAGGGCAAGACACTGCAGATGCCACAGAAGGGCAGATACTCTTTTAAATTCAATCAGTGCTGACCCAAGCAAACCACTAAAAGAAGTAACCAAAGGAAGAGACAGGAGCTGGGACTGAGAGGCTGATGCAGGCACTCGTGTTTGTTTCCTCGCTCTCTCTCCTTTCCGTGGTGCGTAGCTTCCAAAACTACTCAGTGCTCCCCTTCTTCAGGGTGTATGATGTCCATGAAGAATAACAGAAAGACAAGAATCAAACTTATAGAAGAATTTGGATGCTTTGGCTTTCTGACACCAAAGACTAAAGCAAACAACTGCATGTGTCCCTGAATTCAGGAGCAACGAAGGCTACTGATGGTCAAGGGATAAAGAACAGTGTCTGACAGTGTCCTGGCTGCGAGTTCGCACTGTTTGCCACTGGAAGCCCCCACTCCAGTTACAGAAAGAAGATGGACAAGGAGAAGAGGTTGTCTGAACTTCTGGGAGCCCTTAAGACAAAGGAGTAGGAGAACATGAAAGAACAAACATAAACCAGTGCCCTCTGCAAAGCTGTCACTGTAGAAAAGCTTTGGAATGGAGTGAAGCCCCAGGGCAGGCTGAAGACCTGGATAGGCTGGAGAGCTGGGCAGAGGAAAATTGAATGAAGTCTAACAAGGGTAAGTGTGGAGTCTGGCATCTGGGCAAGAACAACCCCAGGGACCAGGACAGGCTGGGGACTGACCTGTTGGAGAGCAGTGTAGGAGAAAGGGACCTGGGGGTCCTGGTGGCCAGCAGGATGACTATGAGCCAGCAGTGTGGGCCAACAGCATCCTGGGGTGGATCACAAGGGCGGTGGTTAGCAGGTCAAGAGAGGTTCTTCTCCCACTCTGCTCTGCACTGGTGAGACCACATCTGGAGTATTGTGTCCAATTGTGGGCCTCTCAGTTCAAGAGGGATGTGGAGCTGCTGGAGAGGGTCCAGCGTAGGGCAACGAGGATGGTGAAGGAGGTGGAGCACCTCCCTGATGAGGAGAGGCTGAGGGAGTTGTGTCTGTTTAGCTTGGAGAAGAGGAGACTGAGGGGTGACCTCATTAATGTCTATAAATATGTGAGGGGTGGGTGTCAGGAGGATGGAGCCAGGCTCTGCTCAGTGTCATGTAGTGATAGGACGAGGGGCAATGGGTGTGAGCTGGAACAGAGGAGGTTCCACATCAGTGTGAGAAGGAACTTCTTCCCAGTGGGGGTGACAGAGCACTGGAAGGGGCTGCCCAGGGAGGTTGTGGAGTCTCCTCCACTGGAGATGTTTAAGACCTGCCTGGATGTGTTCCTGTGTGACTTGGTCTGGGTGCTCCTGCTGTGTCAGGGGGATTGGACTGGATGATCTTGGAGGTCCCTTCCAATCCCTCATGTTCTGTGACTCTGTGAGTGAGTAGCTCCTGCTGTGCTGCGGTTCTGAAGCCGTCCCTATGCACACACCAATAGCCCAGGATATGCCAAGAGGGAAAAACAAGGAGCCTGCAGAAATAACTTATCCACCTTTAAGTGCAGATGTCGCAGATCTTCAAGGAGCCCTAGGAAGGACAATGACCCTCTTTATCAAATTTTAAATCGACTGAAGAATGACGGTGACATCCTGTCCTTCAGAATCAAATCTACCTCCAACAATGGCAGTACAAAGCTTAACAGTTAATAAACTGTGACAGGGTTGTTCCTCCTTCAAGAGTTGTCTCAGGTTCCTAAGCAGGCCAGGAGTTCCTCTCCACTTCACCATTTGTCTTCTTGGCTCGCAGCCATCTCAGAGATCAGACAAATTCCAACTGCTGAAATTAATCTCAGGTTTAAAGAGTAGCCCGGATATCTTCCGCACGGAGGTCTGAGCCCAGCGATAACCATTACAGCAAGCGCCCACATTAAAGGGTCTGTTCTTTAAAACAAAGCTACTGTGTGGTGGGGGTGTTTCGCCCGCCCCCGCTACACCTCCACGCACATTCATGCCCACGGACACGGAGAGGCATCAACGGTCGGTCATCAACAGTTCCCAGCTACATTCCAGATGCTATCTGCATTTCAACCCAACGAGCAGTGACAATCACAGAGTCACTCTGGCTGGAAAAGACCCCTGGGATCATCGAGTCCAACCATCTACCCTACCTTACAAGTTCACCCCTAAACCAGATCCCTCAACATCTCATCCAAATGATATTTAAACACATCCAGGGATGGCGACTCAACCACATCCCAAGGAAGCCCATTCCAGTGCCTGACCACCCCTTTGTGTGAAAAAATTCTTCCCAAAATCCAGTCTAAACCTACCTTGTGGTAACTTGAACCCCTTCCCTCTTGTTCTATCACTAATTGCTTGTGAGAAGAGACCAGCACCAACCTCTTCACGACCTCTTTTCAGGTAGCTATAGAAAGTGTTGAGGTCTCCTCTCAGCCTTTTCCTCAGACTGAACAGCCCCAGCTCTTTCAGCCTTTCCTCAGCAGATTTATTCTCCAGACCCTTCAGCAGGTTAGCTGCCCTCCTCTGCACCTGCTCCAGCACCTCCACATCTCTCTTGTATTGAGGTGCCCAAAACTGGACACACTATTCAAGATGCGGCCTCACCAGTGCCCAATACAGGGAGATGATAACCTCCCTACTCCTGCTGGCCACACTACTTCTAATACAAGTCAGGATGCCATTGGCCTTGTTGGCCACCTGGGCACCCTGCTGGCTCATACTCATCTTCCTGCCAATTAGAACCCCCAGGTCCCTCTCTGCCAGGCAGCTCTCCAGCCACACCTCCCCAAGCCTGTAGTGTTGTGGGGGGTTGTTGTGACCCAAGTGCAGGACCTGGCACTTGGCCTCATTGAATCTCCTGCCATTAACACTGGCCCATTGCTCCCATCTGTCCAGGTCTCTCTGAAGAGCCTCCACATCCTCTGGCAGATGAACACTCCCACCTAACTTGGTGTCATCTGCAAACTTACTGATGATCCACTCTGTGTCCTGATGGAGATGTGGAACAGAGATGGTCCCAACACCGAGCCCTAAGGCACAGCACTGGTGACAGGCTGCCAGCTGGATTGAACCCCATTAACCACCTCTCTTTGGGCCAGGCCGTTCAGCCAGGGTTTTATCCAGCAGACTATGTGCTCCTCCAAGCCACGAGCAGCCACTTGAAACCCTAAATAGACACCTAAGCCCCAGTAACGGCAAACAAGGATCAAAAACCCCACCTCTTTTTTTCCTCATTATTGCCACAGAGTGGAGTTTTCAAAGAGAGGGTTAAAAGCTGGGCCACCACTGCTGTGGTTTCCTTGTGACTTGTAAGGGCTCGGGGAAGGAGATGACACAACAGTCACCTTAGAACAGAATGTGTAGGACTTCAGAATAATGAGAGACCAAAGGCTCAGTGCTTTGGAAAACCCAGCACCACCTCCTGCAAACGTTCTGCAACACATGAGTTTCCCCCAATTCAAGGAAGAGAGAGAGACCAAATGATAGGTTTCAGTAGCTCCAGCAAACTCGAGTGATGAGCACTTCAAAAACCCAACAAGTTTACACAGAACACAACGTTTTTCAAGCTGTGTGCTATTTCTATCGACTCCCACACACGCTCAGATGCTGAGAGTTGTGATGATTCCACTTCACAGTCACAAAACACCATTCCTCTCCCAGGTTCAGTTTTGAAAACAGTGTGTTTTAAAACCACAGATGATACCTGCCGGCTCAGGCAAGATCTGAGCAACCTGCTAAACAAACACAGGGACAGTCACAGGAGATGTTAGAGAGGCAAGACTTGAACGTGAGATTGTGACTGAGAGAGCAACTAAAACTAGAAAAAGAGATCTGTAAAACTAGAGAAAACTATGAGCCATGATGTGCAACAGGAAAACTCTTCACCAGTGCTTCCTGAAGTCAATAGTAGATGACATAGAGATCTGCCCCAAGATAATGCAGGGACCTGCCCCAAGATAATGCAGAAGCTGCCCCCAGTGTCAATGTAGTTGCTGCACAGAGCACAACCTGATGGGGTTCAACAACACCAAGTGTAAGGTCCTGCATCTGGGTGGAGGCAATCCTAAGCACAAATACAGGCTGGGCAGTGACTGGCTGGAAAGTAGCCCTCAGGAGAGGGCCTTGGGGGGGCTTGTGGACGGGAGGCTCAACATGAGCCGGCAGTGGGCACTTGTGGCCCAGAAGGCAAACTGGATCCTGGGCTGCATCAGGAGAAGTGTGGCCAGCAGGTCGAGGGAGGTGATTCTCCCCCTCTACTCCGCTCTGGTGAGACCCCACCTGGAGGACTGCGTCCAGTTCTGGAGCCCTTATTACAGGAGGGATGTGGAGATGCTGGAGCGGGTGCAGAGGAGGGCTAAGGGGATGATCAGAGGGCTGGAGCAGCTCTCCTGTGAGGCCAGACTGAGAGAGTTGGGGCTGTTCAGTCTGGAGAAGAGGAGGCTCCCAGGTGACCTTATTGTGGCCTTCCAGTGTCTGAAGTGGGCTACAAAAAGGCTTGGGGAGGGACTATTTAGGATGTCAGGTAGCGACAGGACTAGGGGTATGGAGCAGAGCTGGAGATGGGTAGATTTAGAGTGGATGTGAGGAGGAAGTTCTTCACCATGAGAGTGGTGAGAGCCTGGAATGGGTTGCCCAGGGAGGTGGTTGGGGCCCCATCCCTGGAGGTGTTTAAGGCCAGGCTGGATGGGGCTCTGGCCAGCCTGGTCTAGGGTGTGGTGTCCCTGCCTGTGCTGGGGGGGTTGGAACTGGATGATCAGGTGGTCCCTTCCAACCCTGAGTGATTCTGATTCTATAACTTCTCCAGTGAAGAGATCCTGCTGTGTCAGGGGGATTGGGCTAGATGATCTTTTGAGGTCCCTTCCAATCCCTGATGACTCTATGATTCTATTCTAAGCAACTTGCCGTAAGAACCGTGATTCTACTGCTAGAACTTACAGCCTGTTTCCCAAATATTTGACATCTTCTGAATCAAAGTTTCCACCTGTGATGCCAGAAGCCATCAAGTGCATTTAAAAAGAGCAGGTGGCAACGTGCTCGACCCCACTACAGGGAGTTTATCCAAGCCCGGGGAGAAAAGACGGATGACGAGAGGTGTCTGGCCAAGAGCAGCCACCCGGATTGCTGCAGCAGCTGTGAGGAGCAGCACACTTACTTCTACATGAAAGTTCATCTCAAAGTTAATTACGGTTGTTATTTCTGCTCCATTGTTTTAGAATTCTAATTTTATTTACAAATATCCTCTCACTTCGCTGGCCATGTACACAGGAATCTCCAGCCCCCCTCCCTGCCCCGATACTTCAAGGGACATCGATCCTGAGGAAATGCAACTCCCACACCTCGACAGTCACAGGGGACAAACAAGGTCGTTATGCAACACAACGTGGTTCCAAAACACCTCCCAGCCAGACCCTCAACTTCAGCTGTTTCAGAGGCAGGAATGGCTGTTACCAGGTACAGAGCAAACTCGCAGGGTGCAGAGCAGGGGAAGGTTTGTGCACGAGGCCCCTCCGCAGCCAAAGGGGGTTCCGTGTGCCTTACACACAGGCAGGCAGTTAAGAGATCCTCTGAATTCAGGACTTCCAGACACTCTCATTTAATTTCCCAATTGAACCACAGGTTGACCACCAGCCAACACCACCCCTCACCACTTCCCAGGCATTTTCTGTCAAAGAGCTTTGAGGCTTTTTGTCCTCCCGAACGTATAAATGGCCGTAAATTAAGCGCCACTGCCAGGTTCTGTTTGTGAAGGAAGGTTATCAGAGATAACCCCTCTCTCACAGATAACCCCAAGCAAGCAGAAATGAGGCACAAGTTTCTCTCCTTTCTTTTTCTTCACATCTCTTCCAGACTTGCTATTTCTATTGACTATGAAACTCGAGGAATTTTTCCCAAAATGAAGCAAGTGGGTTAATTTAAAAGGATTCTCTCCTGCCCCAGGTAAATAAAGCCAGGAAATTCTAAACAGAATGTAAATTAAAAGCTGACACATGAGCCAGCTGCTCCACAGCGACGACTCCACAGAGCACAAGATCACTTTTCAGTAAGTCTTTCAGATAAATGATGACTAACATCCATCTTCAGGAAAAGCAGATTTCAAAGAAACACAGGATCACAGAACATTAGGGACTGGAAGGGACCTCAAAAGATCATCCAGTCCAATCCCCCCAACACAGTAGGATCCCTTAGATCCAGTAGCACAGGAACATGCCCAGGTGGGTTTGAAACGTCTCCAGAGAAGGAGACTCCACAACCACCCTGGGCAGCCCCTGCCAGTGCTCCATCACCCTCACTGCGAAGAAGTTCCTTCTGATATTTATATGTTCCAGCTCACACCCACTGCCCCTTGTCCTATCACTACATGACACTGAGCAGAGCCTGGCTCCATCCTCCTGACACCCACCCTTCACATAATGAGGTCACCCCTCAGTCTCCTCTTCTCCAAGCTGAAGAGACCCAGCTCCCTCAGTCTCTCCTCATCAGGGAGATGCTCCCCTCCCTTCATCATCTTCATGGCTCTGCGCTGGAGTCTCTCCAGAAACACAGCTACAATCTGCCCCTCAAAATGAAGCTTTTCTTGGGAGTCAAAAACATTTCTCCCGTGACAATTGCTAAGAAACATTTGATGGTGACAGTCCCCACACACAACCCCCCTGGTCCCTCAAAGCACTGAGCTGGTCTGGCACTGGTGGGGGAAGCACAGGCGATAGGTGATCTGGCTCCCATCACACCTTTTACAAACAGATGCTCTACAACAGATTCAATAAATCAATAAATATAGGAACTTTATCAATGGAGCTGCTGCTTTCCAGGATCACAGAAGTGTCTGGAGGACACCTGTGAAAAGCAGAAGCATTCTCTCTCTTTCAAACGACCAATTATCCGGCATGAGATCGGAGTCCGGTCAGCACAACTACTAATTAGGGTTCTCCCAGCCTTTTTAATTTACAAATTGCTTCTCCATGCCTTCTCCCAGCCTCTGAGAGTTGTCACAAACGTCTACAAACACAACTGGACACGTATTTCAAAGCGATTCTCTTCTGTGTGGAGTTAATCCCGTGCATTCAAAATAACTTACCCACTAATAGCTTCACGTCCCTGACGGTGAAGTCCGGGTCGGGCATTCTATAATTAGCAAAGAAAGCGACGTTAAATACCATCGGGGTAAGTATGGGGACACTTTTGTTACCCTAATAAAAGAGAAATAAGTGTATGGGGGTCTTTGTCTGTAAAGCAGGAGGTGGAACCAAGCGAGGCCTCTCCCGGGAGCGGACAGGGGAAGTTTTAATAACACAGAACATCAGCAAAGGCACCCAAGTTTCTCGGGTCATAATGCAAGAGGAGAAGAGGTGTCTTTTCAAGCACCCACTGGAGCAGGAGGGAAGGGATTGGGAGTGATTTCAGTCAAACCCTAAACCTTCAGACCTTGTTCTTGCTAAGGGACCTGCAGTGGTTTGTTAGTGCTGGGGCACCCCTGAGCTGAGCTTTATCACATTGCCAGCAGATACAAACAGAGCAGTAAACCAGTTCAGGCAAAATCACATCATCACAAGTCGGACACAGAGCAGTGAATTAAAGCCCCTTTGTTCTCGTGGCTGTTCTTGTCTGGCAGAAAACAAACCTGGCTGTATTTGGTGGGTAGGGAAGCTGCTGTTCAATTCAATTTGGGCTAATTCAGGCTAAATTAAGTGGTAACACAATTGGTTCACCGATGTCGATGCATTTATGCGATCACTTGTAACACAGGCAGTGTTTTAGGGTTTAATGTAATTAGATGATAGCCCAGTACATCAAGCGAGTGAGCCTGTGTCAGGTGGAGAAGAAAATTCCACAGCAGATAGACTGGAAGGAAAAAGAAAACAAAAGCAGTGCTGGGGTTTTAAAGCTGATTGATTTCATTTTAATGACACCACTCCATCCCTTCTGTCCCTCTTGTGCTGCCCAGGGTTGAAAATAAACCATTTCCTCCCAGTCAGAAAGGACTTCTGGCTGAATTCACTTAGAAATCAGAACGACCCAGCCCACAGGCAAACTGTCAGAGCAATAGTTTTTACTATTAAGAAAACACAGAAAGGTAAAGCTAAAAAGAAAAGCCTTTGTTGTCGTGCACGTAGCTTGAGAACTGCTTGCCAAATTCTGTTTGTCCACCTTCTTTTACCCTTATCACCTTCCTCTGGTGGGATGCGGAGGCCGGACAACCTCTTTTGTTAGTTCTCTGCCAACCCTCACATCTTTGCATTTAACTGTGAGGGCCCCACAGCTTTGGAATTCACTCCCTCGCCAGCCTGAATCTACTGACCTTCAGGGTTCACTCAGAGCTCATCTTTCTTTTGCCAAGCACTAGAAAGTCCAAAGCAGGGAAGGAGGAACTGTTTGTGGGCAGCAAGAAGAAGCAAAGCTTATCTCCAAATGATATGGCTTGCCTGTGCTTTGTGCCACGAAGGACAACTCGATAGTCCATCTTTTTCACATTTGTATAAATCAGAATCAAAAGTCAACAACCAAAACATTTCCTGGGAGAGTGGTGAGAGCCTGGAATGAGCTGCCCAGGAAGGTGGTGGAGGCCCCATCCTTGGAGGTGTTTAAGGCCAGGCTGGATGAGGCTCTGGCCAGCCTGATCTAGGGTGGGGTGTCCCTGCCCACGGCAGGGGAGTTGGAACTGGATGATCCTGTTGTCCCTTCTAACCCAGACTGACTCTATGACTTGGTCTGGGTGATCCTGCTGTGGCAGGGGGATTGGACTGGATGATCTTTCGAGGTCCCTTCCAATCCCTAATGATTCTATGATTCTAAAACAGGTAAAGGCTTTAACCCAGATGCACACAAGCAAATCCAGGCTTTCCTAGAGCTCCTGCAGCAGCTGGCAACGACTCAAATGAGAAGACAATCCTCCCTAACCATAAAACTGGCTGTTTGGCTCTTTGGAGAGCACCTGATGTAGCCTTTGGCTTTTCCTCTCTGCAGCCTCAGGGTGTGTGAGGCACTGGAGAATGAGTTTCCCATAGAACTTCAGGCTTGGACACAGCAGGTTACTGGCACAAGAAGCCACTCTGTAGTTGAGTCACCTTGGGAAGTCCAGCATCAAGTCAGATCTATTCTTCTGGGTGCCGAGATCATAAATGACTGCAGTTCTTCTCCTCCAGCCCCACGAGGTGTAACTGCCACACTCTTACCCAGTTTGGGCTGGTTTGTTACAGCACTGGGATGGATAAAAGACCAACCTGTTTTCCACTCTCCTTTCCCCTGCTGAGACCACATCTGGAATCTTGTGTCCAGTTCTCAGCCACTCAGTCCCAGAAGGACACAGAGCTGCTGGAGAGAGTCCAGTGCAGAGCCACAGAGGTGATGAAGGCAGGGGAGCATCCCCCTGATAAAGAAAGGCTGAGGGAGCTGGGGCTCTTGAGCTTGGAGAAAAGGAGCCTGAGGGGTGACCCCATGAATGTTGATCAATATGTGAAGGGCAGGTGTCAGGAGGATGGAGCCAGGCTCTGCTCAGGGGCATCTAATGATAGGAGAAGGGGCAATGGGTGTCAGCTGGAACAGAGGAGGTTCCACATCAATCTGAGAAGGAACTTCTTGCCAGTGGGGGTGACAGAGCCCTGGAAGGGGCTGCCCAGGGGAGTTGTGGAGTCTCCTTCTCTGAAGAAGTTTCGAACCAGCCTGGCCATGTTCCTGTGTGACTGGATCTAAGGGATCCTACTGTGTTGGGGAGATTGGACTGGATGATCTTCCAAGGTTCCTTCCAATCCCTGATGTCCTGTGATTCTTCAGCGTCACAAGTCCTACGCTAATCCGTGCTGGTCCGTTCATCGCTCTGCATACAAATCCAGAAGAACAACACAGCAAGAACTGAGCCAGGATGTTTTTTATCTTGCTGTTACACGACTTTCTTGTGTAACAACACTCTGAATGCCCCTAAAGATTTCATCGATCATAAATAACACGTGAAGAATTGTCCAGAGGGGTGACTTAACACCAAAACATGGCTGGCTGAAGACATGGAAACAGTGTGCAGACTTGCATTTTGTCAAGGTTTGAAGATTTGCTAGAGAATTCTCCTAGCTGGATCCTAAGAGGAGGAGCTCTGCTTATCGTAGGTATCTGAGTAACCACAATCCAACACCAGATGACCGCTCTTCAGAGAAAAGAGACGGCGACTCTCCAAACAGCTTCTCTCTCCAACAGTCTTGCAAAGAGCCAAACAACCCTCTGAGGAAAACAGCCCCTCTTCTGCTGAGGGATCACAAGTGGAACCTTGCCCGCTTCTGGCCATGCAGGTAACAGCTCACGATGCTCAGACAAGCACAGGAAAGCAATCTGCAAAGTTTTGTTATCATCATTTTTCCTCTCTCACCTCATTCCTCACCCCTTCGGAGGACCTCCGGGCACAGTAACCAGACTGCTCAGCTCTGCTTTGTACCTCTGCCAGGCACAGACATGCAAGCTGATGGCTTAACAGCAAACAGAAGCGGAAGCACGTATCCACAGCTATTCAAAACGTCAGAAGCCCAAAAATCATCTTATGAGGAGCAGCTGAGGGAGCTGGTGCTGGTTAGTGGGAAGAGAAAGAGGTTGAGGGGAGCCCTCACCCTTGCCTACAACTACCTGAAAGGAGACTGTAGAGAGGTGGAGGTTGGTCTCTTCTCACAAGTTACAAGGGATAGGATATTTTAGACTTGATAATAGGAATCATTTTTTAAAGAAAGGTGGTCAGGCACTGCAATGGGCTTCCCAGGGAGGTGGCCGAGTCACCATCCCTGGATGTGTTTAAAAATCGTTTGGATGAGGTGTTGAGGGATGTGGTTTAGGGGTGAACTTGTAGAGCAGGGTAGATGCTTGGACTTGATGATCCCAGAAGTCTTTTCCAATCAGAGTGATTCTGTGATAAGAGGAAATGCAACTTGCACCAGTGGAAGTTTAGGCTGGACATCAGGATAAACCTCTTCATGGAAAGGGTCAGGAGTCCTTGGAACAGGCTGTCCAGGGAGAGGGTTGAATCACCATCACTGGACGTGTTCCAAAGTCGTGGAGATCTGGAGCTCAGGGACATGATTTAGCAGTGGCCTTGGGACTGTTGGGTTAGCAGTTGGACTTGATGATCTAAAAGCTCTTTTCCACCCAAGGCAACTCAAATTCTGTAGACACTGTGTCTCACCCTACAGGTATGTGGATCACCTGATCTACCTTACCAGGCCAGACCTGGACAGGAGGCAGCGGTGCTAGATGAGACCCAGAAAAGCCTGGTGAGAGAGCAGTGTTTGGAGAGAAGCTACCTCTTCTCTCTGAGCCGCAGTCCATAGGAAGTTGACGTTGCCGGAACACAACGCACACAGCACCCACACGACCACATCGCACGGCAGCTACTTCAGACAGAAACGTGTAAGGAGTGGAAATGTAAATAAAATTAAATCATGTTCTGCTGCCGGGCACCAGATAGCAAAGTTTGCTCACGCGTTTCACCTCTGTCATTTGACAACCACCGGCTGCGTTTCCAAGCTAATCTCACTCTAGTGACATTTATGCCCAAGCATGCACCATCCCTTTACATCTCTTCCAACTAATAAGTCATGCTCATTTAAATAAAACCTATTAGAGTGTCGAAGATCCTGTAAGAGATTACTGAGCTACAAATTCTGCTGTTTGAGTCCCTCGGAGCAGTCAGGATTCAATGATTGAGCAGGGAATGGGAATATAAAAACAATTCACCCAACTAACTGTGAAATGGAGAATTCAAGTGATGCAGGTCTCACGTTATCGGACACAGCGTGCTCTTGCTCTTGTCAACGTGCTAACTCATCCAAAACATCCTGTGATGACCAGGGAAGGAGCAGGTACATGGCCAAAACACTCCCTTCTTTAGGATCCTGACAAACATTACTGGTTCTAGGAAGGAAGGGGGAATGAAAGGGCCTAAACTCAAAATACCTTGAAGAAAAACAAGCCAACACATGGCACGGAGAAAGAGACCGCTCTTTACGTGATCCCGTTAGCTCGAGGGGTCTCTGAAGCCCTGGATCAAGAAAGGCCAAAGGCTCCAAGGGCAGTGTCACACCAAGAGGATTCAGGGAAGGCTCACAGCTAACTCAAAGTCGAGGGGAGAGCCAGGTGGCAAAGCTCCAGATTTCAGGCACAGAAACAACAGGGAAGCCAAGGGTGATACTAGGGGAAAAGCTTGGACTCGATGACCCCGGAGGTCCTTTCCAGCCATGATGATTCTGTGATTCTGTGATGTGAGCATGTCCCAGGCTGGGGAGCTCGCTATGGGTCTCTGCCCTGCCACTGGCAGCTAAAGGTCCAAAGCCAGCGGTGTTTGTGCTCGTGGGATGAGCTTCACTTCCACAACTCTCTGCTGATGGAGCAGTAGCTGAACAGGTATTTTTGGCTCAGTGGGAACTGAAATATCTCCACAGTTTTCTTCTTGTACTGTGGGGAATTTCTGAACTTCCCTACACAGAGAAGGAAGATCTGGCTGCTAGGAAGGTGTAGCAGTAACTCTGGCTCTAAGCACTCTGTGGTTTCGCTGAAGAGCTGATGGCTTCTTCCTGAAGAATTTCTAGATTTTATCACTTTTCCCTTAGAAAAGGCAGTTTAAAATCAATGTGTGTGTAGAGAGACCAGCTGTCTCCGATGATTCTCCCTTCAGCTGACTCCTCCAAAGAAGCACCTCTTTAGGAAATAAACTGAACAAAGAAGTAGCAACAACCTTCAACAAAAAGACCCCTCCTTGCCAAGTGGAGCAGAGAAGCCAAAAGGAGGGTCAGGAAAAAAAGAGGTTCTAATGCTGCAGAAAAGGTCATTCCAGGAGGGACAGTGCCTGTATTTGGAAGAAGTGAGGAACTGGGATGCTGCCCACCTGGCCACACCTTCTCTCCAACAATACAACAGAAAATTATGTGATGTTTCTATGACACCAAATAAGAGCACAGAGCGGTTTAGAAACTGAAAGGAGTGACCAGCCTTTCTCACTTGACAGACAGCTTTCTACTACCTTCTACAACATCTGGGGGTTTGGACTGGATAATCTTTTGAGGTCACAGAATCATTCAGGTTGGAAAAGACCCCTGGGATCATCGAGCCCAACCTTCAACCCTACTCTCCAAGTTCACCGCTAAACCAGATCCCCCAACGCTACATCTAAGCATCTTCTGAACTCATCCAGGGATGATGACCACCATCCTGCCCAGCCCATTTCATTGCCTGACCAGTCCCTAATGTTCTGTGATGCTACAACTGAATAATCAGTTTGTCAGAAGTTGGGATTTGAGCCAGGAAAGCCCCTGCACAACCAAACACAGAGATGGCATCTTGGTGGCTGCGTGATGCTTCTTTAACAAGACACTAGACTGGGCATCCAGGACTAAGCAGAACAGTAGCTGGGTTTCATGGCCAAAGAAAAAGCATCCCAGTAGAATGTAATGGCACAACAAAATCAGCATTGGACTAGATGATCTTTTGAGGTCCCTTCCAATCCCTAATGATTCTGTGACTCTATGATTGTTGCTAATTACTACTGAGTACCCATTAAATGCTTCTTGGACAGAGCCTGACATGACAAGAAGCATCACAGCAGCTCCTATTAGCTTTTCTGGTAAGAGGTCAGAAGTTAGGCACATGCCCCAAACTGTTCCTTTCTCTCTTCAAGTTGTATCAGGAAGGTTGATTCTTTTTGAGAAAATTGGGACTTTTTAGTCCGGACAAAAGAAAGCTATGAGGGGATTTAATTACTCATGAGGGCTGAGTGTCAAGAAGAAAGGAATATTCTCTTTTCAATTGGGTCAGACAGGAACAGGAGTGATGGATTTCAGCTTGAACAGAAGAACTGTCACCTAAATCTGAGGAAATACTTCTTTACAGTCAGGGTTATTAACTATTGGAAGGGGTTGCCCAGGGAGGTTGTGGAGTCCCCTTCTCTGGAGATGTTTCAGAGCCAGCTGGATGCAGTTCTTTGTAGTTGATTGAGGCTTTTTAGGTGGTTCTGCTTCTCAACAATTTGCATCCTGCTGGAGCAGGAGAGTTGGACCTGATGGCCTTTGAAGGCCCCTTCCAACCCTAATAAACTGTGTAAACTGCATAAATAATTGGGACTCCTCAGTTCCCTAAACTTTGAGGGGTTCCAGCCAAATCTGAGCAAAGCACTTAAGTGAAAATTCATTGTCTTCTTCTCAGACATAACATTACACAGCCCTGGTTTCCAACATGTGAAGGAGCAGTTCTCTAAAGTACAGATTGTGTGGCTGGCAAAGCCCACACCTGGAACATTTCTCTCTTAGACACTGTCACTTTTATAACGAAACATGCAGGATCCTCTTATTAAAACACCTCACCCTTTATGACTGGGTATTAACAAAACACAGCCTCAAACAGACTCTAATAACAGCAATTTTAACTAGACACCACTGTTAAATATTTACCAAGCTACAACAGTCTGAAGAGCTACAATTATACGGGGGAATGAGAGGCATCATTAGACATTCCACCTGTAACGCACAAAACACGCGAGAAGCCAGGTTGTTCCGTCGTTACAGCACGGATGGGGCACAAGAACCTTTGAATTTGATTCCTAACTTTCATCACTGACTTATTATTGATTGTGTAGCAGCACCTCAGCTTTATACAGCTCATTATCTGCTTGTTTATAAGTGAAAAATAATCACTGCTCTTCTCAGGGGTGCCAACGGCCTCACTAATTGCCGCACGTTTTGCGATCATCAAAAGAAGCGGATACGAGCGGAAAGCGTCATGGTTATTTTATAAAAGCATTTATTAATCATCAAGATTTGCTTGTAACTTACTTAATTCCCAGTCCTTCCTTATTTCTGAAGATCAGGGGAACTCGGAGAGCTTCTCTTTGCACATATTCGAAAGTGAAGTCTGTTTGAATGAGAAAAAGAATCCCAAAATCAATTACAATGGCATTAGCACCCCAGGTTTTGTCCAAACGCTCCCTGTTTCCCTTTTCTCACCAAAGAGCTCCACTGCCACTTCAATAAAATATAAAGAGAATGCATATTTGAGGTGCAAACCGGAAACCCCCCGACAGACAAAGCTCTCCCAGCTGCTCTCCTGGGAGCATTTTTCCTGTTCACTGGTGCACATAAACCAGTCAGAGTTTGTCAATTAAGGTCTGGGTTGAAGCACCCGGGGTGTAATGAAATACCAAATTAACAGCTAAAAGATAATCCCAGCTAAATTGCTGCAAATCAACCGGGGGGCTGTGGGGACAAAACGTGTAGTTTAAACTCTGAGCTTAAGTTTCTGCATTTCTGTGGAGGAAAGAAACTGTTTGCTTGTGAGTAGAGCAGAAAGCCCGGGTGCTGGGAACACACCCTTCCCTTTTCACGTGAGGGGGGTTATTACTTATAACAAAGCAGGTTTTAAAATTGTAATTAATCAGAAACATAACTGCAGGAGCTGACAGACAACTCTCACACAGCTCCTGGCACTTAGGGGACAGTTTGAACGTGGGAGTCACGGTACAACACGCAAACCAACTGAAACTCAAACCCGTTTGTTACGTTAACACTGACCACTACCACCTTGTTGCTTCACTCTGGGGATTACAGAGAACTGGCCTCTCCTGGGGATCTCTTTAAGCCAGGGGCCAAGACAATAGCAGCGATGTGAGGATTAGAGAGGAAGTTACAAGGCAGCGATTTGGGCGAGCGGTGCCTACAAAACCCCTCGCTCCTCTCAGAGCCTTCTGCCACCGAGGGGAGAGGAATTCCTGCAGGGGCCGTGTCCTGTTTCTATGGATCTGCCTTTCCCCCTTCCTTATGGGAGAAAAAGACTCTCCTAAAGCATCCAGACTGTGCCCTGAAGTGGAAAACACTGCTTGCCTCTTCAGCAGCACCTAGACACCCTACAGCTGGTGTACTGTAACGTTCAGAGACACGCAAGTGGTTCAGCTTCCCCCAGACCCAGTCAGCAATGAACAGGCGTCCTGGGAGAGCACCAGAACCTCCTATCGGCGATGCTCCGCTGCTCTAACACCCGCGTGGGAAGGAACAGGGGGACCACAACTGCAGATGCATTTCCTGCTGTTTTCACGACTTTTTCTTTGCTGCACTCAGTCGGTAATTGCGAGGAGTAGGGATATAACCCCCCTCAAGAGTTACCAAATCAGAGCACTGTAATTACCCCTTTACAAACCTGTTAAAATTACAGAAGCTTTATTGCTACTAGTCTCCAAATAAATGCCGCGAGCACTCGGATGAACTGAGGTTACCAAGTAAACACTTCTGTCTCAGAGAACTCCTCATTTCTCATCGTCACCCCCATTAAAACCACCAGCTTTAGGTAAGCAAATAAATAAACCACAGATGTTTTTTTAAGGACGCTCCTCCGAGACAGAAAGTCAAACACCAAGAGTGGTATCAGTGGAAGGAGCGGAGCCTGGCAGCCTAAAGAACAAGTAGCTATGACAAACTGCACTCCAGCCAAAAATCCCAGCGCTGCCCTGAAGGGAAAGCTCCAACCCACAGTCCTAGTGCAAATAACTTGTAAAAATCAAAGCTGAGCTATCATTAACAATAAAAACAAGGGCATGAGAAGTAAAAATAAAGACATACAGGGCTCAAGCAGCCCCATGTGTTCACATAAACTGACTTCTTTTCTTTTCACTAACCACAGGCGTTGTTTTGCCAAGATTCCACTCTCAAATTTCCAGAAAAGAAAATAAACTAATAGTAAAAATAAACCCAGAGCAAATCGGAAGGCGGATCCTTTCCTCCTAATGCCCCAACAAAGCATTTAAATCCCTTGTGGGGTCGAACAAAGCAGACACAGACCACAACAAAATAACAAAAGACACTCATTGATTTTCAACATCATCCCCCCCCCAAAGGGAAAAGCTACCCCAAAACTGAGCTGCTGAGCCTGGGGAGCTGCAACCACTGGGAGCATTTGGAAGATGAGACTGGAATTCAATCATTTGCTGGAAAATTAATTAACATTTTGCAGCTACTAAATAGGTGGTTTGTGTTTTGTTTGGAGGAAGAGGGGTCAGGGTTGAGCTTATCTCCTAAACAAACACCTTCCTAAAGAAGATCAGTATTTAATTCCTCCACCGCATTAACTTTTCTAAAAGGAGCTTAAAAGGCTGCTGCAAAACTAAGCCCAAGGGGAGAAAAGGAAATTTTTCTAAACTAGCTTAGAGGCTCCACAGCTGGGGGGATTCACAGCCACAACTCCTCTAGCCAGGGAGCCCTCACTGAGGCTGGGTTTTGGTGACAGCCATGTGGTACTTGGGGTTGTTTAAGTAAGCAAAGGTGAGTTATAAACGGAATTTAAGTCACTAAAGTGCACCAGGCAGTTCGGGATGAGGAGTCTGGTAACTTAATATATGACACAAACACAAAGAACTTATTGACTTAGAAGTCTCTGAGCCAAACAAACAGGCTCATCAACTGTGAGGGACCCTAGTGACAGGACAAGGGGGATGGGTTCAAGCTAAAAGAGGGAAGATTGAGATGAGATCTGAGGCAGAAATTCCTCAGTATGAGGATGCTGAGGCCCTGGAACAGGTTGTCTTGGGAGGCTGTGGCTGCTCCATACCTGGAAGTGTTCAAGGCCAGGCTGGATGGGGCTCTGGGCACCCTGGTCTGGTGAGAAGTGTCGCTGCCCATGGCAGGGGGTTGGCACTGGGTGAGCTCCGAGCTCCCTTCCAACCCAAACCATGACACCATGATAACTGCACCCTTTGTTTGCCTCCTGGACTCTACAGGGGACAGAGGGGGAGCAGGAATGACTTCAGGCTAAGTGGACAGCAGCTCCCCACCCCCATCCCTGCTCGGTCCCAACAGCGTCACCGGATCCCCGGGCGGGGGGAAACGGGCGCCAAATCCGAACCGGGGAGCGGAGCCGCACGTGGAGGCGGCAGCAGCAGCAGCAGCAGCAGCGGGGAGAGCCCGGGTTGGTTTAAACCGCCCCCAATCACCCCCCGTCCCCCGGTTACCGGGCTGATCGTTACCTTTCCCGTCCATGGCATGGACGAAGTCCCCGCGATAGGTTTTACTCTTTAATTTCTCTTCCAAATTGAAACTCCTGATGCTGACGATTTCCTCCACGTCGGAGAGATCCTCGTTCTCCGCGTATCGCCGCCGGCCCACGGAGCGCTGCGGGGGCAAACAACACACAGCCCGCATTGGCCACAAACCAACACTATAAGGGTTGGGGATGGAGGGGGGGGGGGTAAATAGGTGCTGTGGGGATGCATTAGGATGGAAAACCACAAAGTGAGAGAAGTTAGAGCAGAGCTGCAGCACAACGGCAGGTGCGGGGAGCTGCCGCGGGAGCCGGGCGGGACTCGCCCCAAATCCCCCATCTGTAGCCCCGAGGGGCTTCGCAATCCCCTACAAACCCGTGAACGGCGGTCAGAGCTCGTTAGCATCATATTTATTATTACGGATTTGCACGCGAACACGAGGCAATTTCCCGGGGAAGCGCAGGGAGGAGGGGGGGATGTTCAATCACTGAACGCGATGCCCTGCATCCAGGTTTGGGGATTTCCATAATCCCAGTGTTTCCATAGTCACCCCGGAAGGCTGGGACTGCAAACCAGCTCGGCTCGCTTTATGTAACACCGCGATGGATGCGCAGATCCCCCCTTTTCCCTCTCCCCGGCGGGCAGGAACGAGTTAAATCCAAGACGGGGTAGGGGGTGGGGTGGGGGGGGCGGTTAGACCCGACGGAGAAGTTT
>VXBP01008210.1:146185-233876 GCA_013400115.1 Rhinopomastus cyanomelas | reverse complement strand
CGGGGGGGGTGTCCGTGCGAGGGTACCGGCAGAGACACCCCCTCCTCCCCGGGGATGAGCCCGAGAAGTTGAGCAGGGGATGGATCGGGTTGACCCCAGGACGAGTTTCGGCGGAGCGAAGTGAGGAGCGGGGAATCCGCGTGGTGAACGGTGCAAAACAGTCGCCAAACAAAAATCATCATCTTGAAAGTGATCTCCAAATTAGCCCCAAAATCTCAAAAACCTCTTACAAAATCTTAAAGATCGTGAACGTATCGCGAAAACTTTAAAAATCTAAAATTATCTTGGAAATTCTTTTAAATATCTAAAACATAATGAAAATTCTTTTTAAATCTAAAATTATCTTTGAAATCTTTTAAAAAATCTAAACATGCCTTTAAATTCTTTTTTAAATCTACAAATGTCCTGCAAAACCTTTATAAATCTACAAATATCTTGAAATTTATTTTTAAAATCTAAAACACATTGAAAATCCTTCCAAAAACCCTAAAATGATCTTGAAAATTCTCTTTCAAATCTTAAAATTGTAGTGATAATTTTTAAAAAATCTACAAATATCTTGAAAATTTTTCAAAAATCTAAAAAGTATGGAAAATTCTTTTAAACAATCTTAAAATATCTTGACAATGCTTTTTTAAATCTACAAGTATCGTGATACTACTTCTAAAAATCTACAAATATCTTAATTCTTTTAAAAAATCTAAAATTATCATGAAAATGCTTTAAAAATCTACAAATATAATGAAAAATATTTTTTAAAAATCTAAAAATATATTGATAATATTTTTAAAATAATTGTATAAATAAACTGATATCCAGTCATGGTGATGTTGGGAGCTGTGCTGGCACGTGGAGCAGCCCTGAGCACCGGCTGGTGAGTAAGGCTGTCCCAGACCTGTCCCTACGCTGCTCTTGGAGACCAGTTCCAGTCCAGATTGGACCATCCAGTGAGAAATGAAGCAAAACAGGGTTTGTAGTACGCAGGTACAACAGGTAGGGAGAGATCATAGAAAGTAGCTGCTGATCCCAAATGAAGCCTCGTGCACAGCGCTGCTGCAGGTTCCCGAGGCTACAGGAGGGTTTGATTTTCTCCCCTGACTGCCACCCAGCAAATACCGGGCCCATCTGATTGCAATAGTGGGGTCAGAGTGCAGGGTTTGAACAGGCTCCAAGTTCCTCCAAGTGTGGAACCACTCAGAAGCGACATCCTCTGCACCCCCCCACTCCATACCCACCAACGCTGGGACATTAAAGCCCCGGGGTCGGGCTGGTGGCTCCCACAGTGCTCCTCAGCTTTGCTTTCTGTGATATTTTGAGACTAAAATGTGTTTTCTACCTTCAGGATGGTTCTTACTGCCGCCTCTCTCCCGCACCAGCACAAATGGGGAGTGCCCTGGTCTGACCAGTACAAACCTCAGAAGAAAGTTTTGGACTGGCTTTAATTCTCAAGTCCTTTCATCAGAGACCAAAACTTCCCTTCACGTTGGGCATTTCTCTGTCCTATTGTGTCCATTTCACCCAGCAGACCATTCACAGAGCGCTGCCAACAGCACAGCATCCCCCTGCCCTTTGCAAACCCCAGGTACTGTACAAAACACACCCAACGCTACAGCAGACAACATCGACACTCAACTTTGTGCCCTGCGCTGACCATCTCTTTGGAAAGATCCATTTGTAGTGACCCACGATGTCTGGATAAAGGCAGGAGAGGACAGAGCTCCGATGTGGGATTTAAGGCAGTGAACTTCTCCTGCATCTGCCAATAACTGTTTGCAGAACCTCGAAAACTCATGTAATCCTTCTCCAACCTTTCCCTGTTTGCAGCTGATTGAACTTTATTACCATCCAGTAGTGTCCTGTGGGGTGTACGGACAGAGAGAGAGAGAAGTGTGGGTTCCAGATGTCTATTAGAGCAAGAGCCTTATTAATCCATAATCCTGAAGAACTGGACCCATGTGTTGACCTTTCAGCCAAGATGACTCAATTTGAAAATTAAACGCACGTGTACGGCTGTGGGATCAAGGCCAGGGTGCTTGTACAAGATAAATGGATGTTACTGGAGAATCATCAGCCAAAAAACACATCATCCATCCATTCAGCAAAAGGACAGAGCAGAGACATGAAAGAAAATCGACTCATTTTTCTAGATCTTTTTTTTTTCTAGACATGAGACTTTCATAAGACCTGAGGCCCACGGTGAATGGAGTGAGCCCACAAGGACTGCATTAATCACGTGCACATAGACACACCAGAGCATGTTCCTCAAGCATGGAAGTGAACACGCTTCAAAAATGCCAGGATTTTAATCTATTGATCTCCAAAAATAGAAAACATGTTTTAAAACTTGTTTTAAGGCAGACATGACTCCTATCAGTTCATTGGATCATTAAAGTTATAATGTAGTATCTGTATTAATAACAAAACCCCGGTCTCAAACTTAACAGAGCTGGAAAATGAAAGAGCAGCAGTAGGCTGTGGGTGATGAGAATATCCACATCTGTATTAGGCAGGAGAGAAATGTTTTGATGGATTAAAAGATTTATTAAGGAGCTGGTAGGTGAAGGTTAGGGCTCACTTCCATCCACGCAGGGCACAACGGAGGGTTCCAGCACTGCCCAGAGCTGGGCTCTTCCAGCGACAGGCCAGGCAGAACTCAAGGCAAGGACAGACTGAGGGGTGACCTCATTCATGTCTATAAATATTTGAAGGATGGGTGTCAGGAGGATGGAGCCAGGCTCTGCTCAGTGTCATCTAGTGATAGGACAGGGGGCAATGGGTGTGAGCTGGAACAGAGGAGGTTCCACATCAATATGAGAAGGAACTTCTTCCCAGTGAGGGTGACAGAGCCCTGGAACAGGCTGCCCAGGGTGGTTGTGGAGTCTCCTTCTCTGGAGAAGTTTAAGACCTGCCTGGATGTGTTCCTGTGTGACTTGGTCTGGGTGATCCTGCTGTTGCAAGAGGATTGGACTGGATGATCTTTTGAAGTCCCTTCCAATCCCTAATGATTCTATGAACTATGGGGGAAAATGCTTCCAGTGTCAGTAGCTCTTGAGAAGGGGGCCAATCTGAACTGTATTTTAAAAAACCACTAAAACTTTCTGCTAGATGTTAATGTAACCTGAATTATTGAAGATCTAATCACAGCAATCTGCTGGATCCTGACACAGCTAGCCTGAAACGAGGAGCTGTCAGTTAATTACACCACAGGGCTCATGCTAAAATAAGAACTGAAGCGCTGAGCTGGGGAAGGCTCTGTGAAGAAATGGGTTAGTTTTATCCCTACTGAGCTTCTGGTTATTTCCCATTGCAGAGAATGAAATAATCTGAAAACACTTTTTAAAGTATCTTTTAGCCTGTAAGACCTGGCACTGCATACACTACCTTGGGTTCAGAAGGAAGCTCTAACCAGACCTTTAACCATTTCAGTGGTTTATGAAGGAAGTTCAAAATGATAGCAGAATTTCCATGACTTAAAACTTTAGAGGAGCTCTGCAGAGCTGCTTACCTTAACCTCCTTGCTGCTTGGGACCACTGACCAAGCTTTAATTGCCATTGGCAGTTTCAGATGGGTCGTTTTTAATGCAGATCTGCCATAGCTTCCTTTTTTTGTGGCAGCACGATTTGGTACAACAACAGGAACAAATGGAAGTGGTGATTTGCATATGAAGCTGGAAACGTGTTTTAGAAGAACTGCTGTGCAGAAGGTAGCACCTTTGCACGCTCTGTACCGGATCACATTAATCACAGGGAACCCGGCTGACCTATTATTCTTGTTCAGTCACCCCACAGAAAATACAGAAGTACATTTTTAGCAGAAAACAAACCCAACAACACCAACCCTGTGAGGATCCCTGTGGCAGCACACACATTTCTCAGGGCTTTCTGGAAAGAAACTTGGACTCCAGCCACCTGCTCCGATTGTGTTCATGCATAAATGATCCAGAGCACAGGCTGACATTAGCTCCCATTAGGGACAGCAGCAACCTGGTGCCGAAAGAGCCTCTGCTTTCTCCTTTCTTCTGCCTCCGTGTCCCTCATTCCTCCTGCCTGACTGCCCGCTAGCTAAGTCAACTCAGCGGTCTGATCCAGCAGAACACTCACACGTTAAGACAAAAATGAGTATTTGTTCCTTAGACGAATCCAGTGAAGCTCTGCAGCCACTGACGGGTGTAAATCTGCAGGCCGGAGCAGGGCGAGGTGAAGGAAGAGTGCAGGACTACACCCTTTTGGTGGCCTTTCGCAATTGCACTGATCCGAGGTGACATCAAACCCCAGCTCTGCACTCCAGCAGCATTTCAGAACTCCCTGGAGCATTTGTGAGTTAATTAAGCACGACCGACTCCTTTTGTTTCAGCTAACTCTGGAGCGGCAGGGTAGAGGTGTGCAGCAATGAGTAATTAGCGATGGAAGTAACAGAATTCATCCTCTTTGGCTTGTACCTCAGCACGCAGCTGTAAAATGGAATTTAAAGGGGGAAAGGGATACCCTGCTGCAGTCCTCATGTTTTAGCCGCAGCAGGCAGCCTGTTCCTTCATTTATGGTTTCTTATTTAATAAACTTACTCTGTTTCTGAAAGGAAATAGCGCTTAAAGCTTGGAAGCTTAACATTGCACAAGTTTGGTCAGGATCAATGGACAGGATGAGATTCTTCACTGATCTGGTAGGGGTTTGCTCAGGATAATTTGATAGGATACGATTCTTTACCGATCCAGGAGGTCCTTTTCTAGACTCCTTCCCTTGAAGGAAATACAAGCTCAAGAGTACAGACAAAACTGATTTGAGAGGACAGATGAAGCTGTAGGTAATTGTGCAGCAGTTAATCCCCTGCGATGTTACAGTTCAAGAAGAAACAGTGAACGATCAGTCTCAGTGCTGTACATCAACATTTTTCATCGCTTCTGAGCAGCAACGCAAAATACTTGTAAATTTATGATTCCACAGAGACTTTAAATGTTCACTTGAGATGAGGAGGAAGTTGAGCGTTCCTGGGTGTTGATGGTTATCCTATCCATAAGTAAAATGTGGTAATGGAATCACAATAGGGTTGTTACTCATTGCTTTGCTTTGCCTGAGGCATCAGCAGGAGTCACAGAAAACCAGACTGGGGATTGGACTGGATGATCTTTCAAGGTCCCTTCCAATCCCTAGCGCTCTGTGATTCCGAGGACTTCTGGGGTTTTTTAAAGCATTCAAGCAGTGAACCAAGCGTAGGACCTTAACTCATGCTGGGCTTTTGGTGAGAAGGCCTCTAGGCAGTAAAACCTTCACCCATACAAGAGAAAGAAGGTAGAAACCTGTCAATTGAGTCATTTATGCAACAGCAAAGGCTTTAGTGAGAAGATAATCAAGCGCTTTCTTCTGCAGAAGTTTTCAAATGCCCCATAGATAAAAATCTAACCAAAAGTTGTTTATAACCTGAAGAGGCATTTATTTCCTGAGAAGGGAATGAGATCAGATCAGAGGCCCTAAGAAATAGTAGTTTCAGGAAATGTCTTCACGTTGTTAAAAGAGATTTTTCTTGGATGCTTCAACTACATCTTCTAAAAGGGTGGTGTGTAAATTAAAAGCACTATGTGACCTGTGTTGGTCCAGTGCCTTTGCTGTGCTTAAGAAAATAACGACTCTGCAACTAAAGGAGCAAAAAACAAAGGAAAAACGTTAAAGATAACAGCACTCTGTTTTATAAATAAGGTTAGAAATTAGAAAAATCACCGATGGAACCAGCATTGTGGCAATTCAGCTTGTACCTGACCAGTAATGTGGCTGTAAAGAGCAACCGTAGCCTTAACCAGTTACTATTTCTGTAATTACAACTGTGTATTTCTTACTACAAATCAATAGCAAGAGGTTTGTTTCTTAAATGACCCTTAAATCTCCAGACCAGCGAGTTCGATTTGGCATAAGCCCTGTATTAAATCTCACCTTTTCAGAAAGCATCTTCATAACTGAGCCATGTGTTTGCTATGGAATTTTCTCTCTGTAAAACACAGGAAAAAATATATATAAATTTTAAAGGCATAAAACCAATCTTTCAATACAAGTGTATGGATCTGTTGAAATGCTCTGCTTAATCAACTTTAACTGCCTGCTGATAAGAAAATGAGTTTATCAGGCGTTCTAAGTGTGCAGAATGGTTAGGAACGCCCTTACATGACAAATGTTATCAGTTTGACTGGGAAGTGAGGGTGGATGCTCAGGTTTTGCTCCACGTGGACAACAGAAGTTGAGAAATGGCCATGGGCCTGAGGGGAGGAAGGAGTGGGGAGATAGTAAGGGGATACCCCATCCCTTCTGCCCTGAGCAGAGGGGCAACTACTGACCCACAGGTACAAAAGGGAGTGTAAAACTACAAATTCACAGAATGATGTGATGGTTTGGGTTGGAGGGGACCTCAGAGATCACCCAGTGCCAACCTCCTGCCACGGGCAGCGACATCTCTCACCAGAGTGCCCAGAGCCCCATCCAACCTGGCCTTGGACACTGCCAGGGATGGAGCAGCCACAACCTCCCTGGGGAGCCTGGTCCAAGGCCTCAGCACCCTCACAGGGAGGAATTTCTGCCTCAGAGCTGATCTCAATCTCCCATCTTTGAGATCGAACCCCTCCCCCCTGTCCTATCACCAGACCCTCGTGAAAAGTCCCTCTCCAGCTTCCCCTCAGGGAACCTTCCAGTGCCCCTTTAGGTGCCCCCGAAGAGCCCCTCAGGTACTGGAACTGCTCTAAGGTGCCCCTGGAGCCTTCTCGTCTCCAGGCTGAACATCCCCGTTAATTACTCTCCGTCCTGAAGCCGCTCACCCGGGCTCCAGGCTCGAAGCTCCCTCACGGCCCGGCCCCGCTCCCGGCAGAGGCTCCGCTCCCCTCAGCACCGCCCCCCCCNGCTCGCAGCGATCGCGGCGGCAGGCGCGGCCCCGGCAGCGCCATGGGCTGTTGTTAGCGCGGCCGGTCCCCCGGAAGGAGCTGCCGCAACTGCTGCCGCCGCTGTTGCTGCCGGGCGCTACCCCACCCCCGGCCCCGTTCTGCCTCCGTTCTGCCGCCGCTGCCCAGAGCCCCATGAGCCTGAACGAGCACTCGATGCAGGCGCTGTCCTGGCGGAAGCTCTACCTGAGCCGCGCCAAGCTGAAGGCGTCCAGCCGCACCTCCGCGCTGCTCTCCGGCTTCGCCATGGTGAGCGGGACCGGCCCGGCGGGTGCGGGCAGCGGAGCCGCCGATCCTCCTTTCGCGGAGCCCCCCACTCCGGGGCGGCGGGGAGGGCTCGGCCCGGCCCCCGGGGTCAGCGCGGGCTGGGGGGAGGGAGGAGGAGGAGGAGGCGGCGCGGGGCCGTGTGCGGAGCGCGGGCGCTGCGAGGTGACAGCGGGAGCTCGGAGCTGCCGTTCCGCGCGGTGAGAGCTGCCACCGGGCTCCGATCTCCGCCGAACCGCCCCGATACCGCTGTAGGATGGGGTTGTGCTGTTCTGTCCTCCTCCGGCTGCCAAAATCCTCGCTCGGCGGGACGTCCCGCCCGTGGGAAGCGCCGTGCGGGGCTGTAAACGGGAGGCTCGCGCTGGTTTTACTGGGTTTCGCTGAGGGGTCCGAGCAAAGCGGAGCTGCCCACAGTCCCGCAGCAATTCCAGGGTTGTGGAGTTTGTACTCCTCGCTCCTTCCTTCCTTCTTTCTTCCAAACCCACAACCGCACGCGTTGTGCCAGGGCACGTGTCGCACTGCAGCTTCGGACTGATTAAGAAATAACTGATTAAAAAGATTCTTTAACAGCAACTGATAAAAGATCCTCTAAAACCGACCGATTAAAAGTTGTCGGGGTCCCTCCGATTCGTTCGATCCCTGCTCAGCCATTTGCAGTTGGGACGCTCCTGCTCCTTGCCGAAGGCAGCCTGGGGTGTTGCTCAGCTCGCAGCTTTGTGAGTGTTTTAAAAAGGTCCCTTTTTTGTTTTTAGGATGTTGTTTGCTCTGTATTTGGGAGGTTTATTTGCTTTAAAAGTGTCGTTCAGAAACCCTAATTACCAGGGAAAGCTCGGCGCAGATTGAAACGCGGTGATTTACGGACTTCACCATCGCCAGTCCCCTGACTGCGCTCAGCCCCTCCATTCATCCACGCTGAAAACCCTTCAGAGCTGTAAATCCCGCATTGCCCAGCTCTGACGGGATTTTTTTGCCCCGCTTTCAACAAGGGATTTTGATCCGTAAGGTCCGTTCCCCTCTGCAGCCGTCGCTGTAACGAGAGGATGCTGTTTGGAACCCCAGCAGCCAGCTCTGCAACGGCTTTCTGACGGTCAAATAAATGTCACTGCCCTTCTTCACCGGCTAAAAACAGCCCAGAGCTCTTCAAGGGGTGCTGGAGGACTCGGTTGCCTTGAGTGACAGGCGACTGTGGCGGGCTGGAGCTGCTTCTCCTGGGTGACACCGAGCGGGCTGGGAGTTCACGCTCCTGGTAATGAGTTTTCCTTATTGTGTGTCCGTTCTCCTGTGTCAGAGCAGCTGGTCCTGAGCCAGGCTTTTACACTGAGTGAGAGAAAAAAGGTGGAAGAAGTCCTGTAGCTCGTTTTTACTAAGGGAAGTTGCATCTGTGTTAACGAAAAGGCTATTAAAAGTCACAGTCTCCTAAATCCCTTTGGCTTTTCTTTAAGTACGAGCTAGGTGGGCTCTCCACCTATGTGTGAGGTAAGGCTGCAGCTTGTTTTACGCTCTGGAAGGAATTCCAGGAGTTTTATGTCCTGCAGTTGAAGGGTGCTGCTTCTTCATGTATATTGTTTAAGGTCCTTTGTTGCAGTTTGTTCTGATTTAACAAAAATCTTTACTTGTTACCTGTGAATATTCATTGTATTTTCAGTTCTCTCAAGTTTCCCCTCTCAAAAAACAAATCCATTTGCTTTCTTTTAACAAGATTTGGCTGGATATCAACTTGTAGCCTCACTGGTTTTGCTCTGACAGACAGGCCTCTAGCTTGGACTTCCTAATCTATTTTGAGAATAATATTTTTAGATTTATTTTGGATTACCTTGCTTTTCTTGTCAAGTTTGTCCTTTTGCCTTGGAGAAGGGGAGGCTCCTCTCAGCTGTCAGCCTGTGCATTGTTTACTCAATTCAACAGAGTCTCTGGCACCTGATGTTTGAACAAAACGCTTCTCAAGTACAATCTAGGCTTGATCTCAAGTTTACAACAGCAATAAACTGTTGTCATTGTTCCTCTGCTTTCCTGATGGAGACAAAGAAGAGCCTCAGTGACACATCCAGGACCACCCACCAGACTGATGGGAATTGTCAGGAGTAGATGAGCCCTTTCCATCCCCTTTGATCGCTGCACTTTAATTAAGCAGTCCTTGCATCCTCCAGTTAGAGCTGAGTTCATCCCTGCTACACCGTTCCTCTGTTTTGGACTAACTCAGTGTGTAACTGCAGCCATTCTGCAGAGCTGATTCCCTCAGCACTGGTTGCAGGTACCAGAGTTAAACGATGCCTTCCACATGGGGAGATTGCCTGGGTCACCAGTGAAGTGCTGAGAACTGAGGTTGACACATGGATGATGCCTCTTTCCTGTGAGAGCCTGCCAATGTCATGGGGGGAGTGTGGAGAAACATACCACCACCCCAGCTTGCTTGTCCAGAAGCAGGCAACCTTGAGAGAGACAGGCTGGACTGGATGGCAAAAGGTATCTGCTTCAGGGGGGAAGTTGTTTGAAGCAGCATCAGAGTGTAAAAGTGAAGATGCTGGCAGAGACACCCGAGGAGATAGAGTTATGCTGCCTCTCTCTCAGAGACTCTCCTCCCTCACTGTAGACAGGCTGCTGCAGAGAATAGCTCTGACCTGGCTAATGACTGTAAGTGTGTGGATCTTTTCTATGACAGTGGACATTTTCATGTGGGCTTTCCTTTTGTCACAGACTTTCTTGTTACCTTTGGTGGGTACTTTTGGTCAGAGGTATTCTCCTTTATTTTGAGGGTGATGGGTTATACAACCTTATCCCTACTCAGTGTAAGAACTGACAGTAAACTGCTTTCTGCTGATGGCCGTGCTCCTCGGACTGGCTTAGAGATTTGTCAAAGCAAGCCAGGTGTGGAGCACGGGATGCTCAGCCAGCTTTCAAGCTCAGAAGTGTTGTACTTCCACGGAGAAGATTGATTCAAAAGCTGTGTTGCAGGTAGTTTTGGTTGAAATATGTTTGAGCACTGGAAACACTTGCAGGGTCTGGTGATCGCGGGCTGAGCTCCCACCAGTAACACCGAGCGTGTACTTTGTGCAGGTTTCCATGGCTGCTATCGCCCAGTGCCGCGTGTCAAGGAGGAAACCTGTGAACCTTATAATCTTGCATGTAGGATGCTTTTTGCAGTGTATGGGGCCAGCAAGTTAGAGCAACCCCCCAGATTGTTAGAGAAATTGTAGATGGTAGAGCGTCTGTAATCCATGAAAGACAAGATGATTCCTGCTCTGCGCTGGTGGAGCCATCAAGTATTTCTTGCTTTGCTGTGTCACATCCTAGATCCTGATGTGTGGATTTTCCCCCCTCCATGCCTGGCTTAATCTGGACTTCTCTGATCCAGTGTCTCAGGATGCTGGAAAATAGTTTGCAGGTTGTGTCCCGAATTGCAAGGACCCACGTCATCCACCCAGCTCCAGCAGCTCCAGCTCAGACAGGCTGTGGCAGGTTGTTTTTGTTGGAGCAGCCAAGCTGACTTGTTAGCATCGTCTTGTCACCAGGGATGCATCACACAGCAGTAGGACAACGTCACCGTACCCGAGTCACAGGTATCGTCAGCAAGCTGTTAGATCCCAGCAGTCATCAAACTGGAAAACTTAAAACATCACCTCCCTTCACCAATTAGCAGCTTTGTGACCATACCTGAGCTGAACCCAGGGGTTTGAATTCCACTCTCTGCCTGGCTTTGTTTTATTTAGGATCTGGAGGATGTTGCTTAGCAGACAGCAGTTTTCTTTTAAATACCTCTAATGATCCAAGCTGACTGGAGTGTTGTCTAGATGGCAGGATAGAGGCTTCAAATATTGAGTGTCATCAAAGAGCTGTCAGCTCTTCCCTTTGAAATATTGCCAGCAGAGTCTTCTGAAGGCTGCTTCAGTGGGAGACTGACTGCACTGATAAATATTTATGAAACTCATTTCCATAATAACAGTGGAAGTGATGCTAGGGGAGGACTCTGGCCCTGCTCCCCTCAGGGCTGCACAGATCCTCAAGACAGCAAAGTCCTCGGCTGGTGAAGGGTTGCTCTGCAGTTCTAAACACTCAAGTGGTCTCCCTGTAGAAGATGCTTTAGCTGGGTTGCTGGTAGAATAACATGGAACAGCAGGAGTCTGTAACCTGCAGGAAAGTGTTATTGGCCTGGGTCCAGGGCTTCTGCTGCTGACACAGAAAATCTTCCCCCATATCAAAGGTTTCTTCCATCCCAGCCATTAAAGCAGTGTCTTGTTGCTCCTTTGAGCACCCCTGTCTCAAGGTTCTCCACGTCTCTCTGTCTGGATGGAGACTTGCAAAGATGCTGTGATATTTGATGAACACAGCTTCCTGACAGGGTAGGCTGTGTAAAAGTTGTCCTGGCCTCTTAACCTTTAGGAATGGCCAGGGAATCACAGAACATTAGGGGTTGGAAGGGACCTCAAAAGATCATCCAGCCCAGTCCCCCCACCACAGCAGGATCCCCTAGATCAAGTCACACAGGAACATGTCCTAGCAGGTCTTGAACGTCTCCAGAGAAGGAGACTCCACAACCCTCCTGGACAGCCCCTTCCAGTGCTCTGTCACCCTCACCATGGAGAAGTGACAAGAGGAGGGGAGAACAGTCTTGTAAGCGCTTACAGATGATTCTAGACTTGTGTCCAAGAGGCTCTTGGTATCTTTAAGACTGAAGTTTGAAGCTGTCATTGTCCTTTCCAAAGGGGTTTCTGTGAGGCAGCGACTCTGTAGGTGGGCTCGTGGCTACAGGAGACAAACCTACGGCTGCCCCACTGTGGGCCAGACAGCAGGTGTGGGCTGCAGCCCCCAGTTACAGAATGTCTGGCATCTCGTGGAGAAGTGTCTGCAGCTCCTCTTCCGAGCCACGACCAGCAGTGAGGAGTCTGAACCAGCTCACAGCTGCCTGCCCCTGGCACGTTGAGCTCAGCTGTGACTGCGGCTCTGTGGTGACGTTAGCCATGAGAGCTGGCGTGACACAGCGCGGGCTCCTGCCAGTAGAGCCCAGAGCCATCTTTGTGGGGAAGGGGAGGAGAGGAAGTCTGCTATAAATAGCTCGTAGATACTACAGGTTTACTTGAGGTGTGAGGCACTTTATTTCCTTTGCTCCACAGCAGTGGCTACTGGTCCTCAGTAAGCTGTAAGCCTGTGGCAAAGGCAGAAGGCCGTCAGGTAGTCCCTTCGCTGCTGTTGCCTAACGAGGAGCAGTTGTCTGCTGCATTTGTGCTGCAAGTCTCCAGTGTCACTGCGATCTACTGCGTGGGTGGCTCTTACTACAGCTCTTCCTTTTGTTTTCCTTCTGTTTGTTGTGTGTTTGATTTTCCCTGGATACTGCTGCTTTCAGAAACCTCAGTCTTGAAACAGGAGCTCGATTGGAAGACTGCCTCGTGCTGGAAGTAAACCCAGCCTAAGGAAAACGAACGTGTGGTCGAGTGGCTGGTAAGATAACGCTGCAGTTGGAGGCAAGTCATTGATTTCTGTCCTGCTGAGGTAAAGAGGAACAAACAAGAAAGCAAGAGAGCTCTTGCCGTGCATGTTCTCATAAGCTCTTGTCTGGACAGAAGCCTGCAGAGGGGACAGGACTTTGATTTTCGTTTAGAAGCAGCAGCTCCTTTTAAGCCACTCTGGGCTAGTAAGAAACAAGTGACATGAACTTATTCCAGGATATTAAACTTGAGTTACAATGGACCTGCAGATCCTTCTAGAGGGCAATTTGTTCTTGGTCTGTGCTGTGGTAGCATTCAGGCTGCTGTGGCTTGGAAATCTAGCCACCATCAGAAGCCACAGCGTGCTTTCATGGCCCAGCTCAGCTCTCTTGTGGAGGCACCTGAATGGCCACCTCTGTTGGGCTTACGGGAGCTCCGCTCCTGCGTCCTCATGCGAGCAGCTGACCTCCGCGCTTTGCAGTCGCAGCGTGAGCCGAGAAGAACGTCTGATGCTCTGCATCACTGTTTGAAAACAGGCACCAAGGGGCTTCGGAAGGAAAGAAAAGGAGCCTTTTGTTTCAAGTCCTGGCTCAGGCTCGGCCCAGGAAACAGAGGGCAGAGACTCACAACAGGAAAGAGTTGGCAGTTTGTTCGTGGTGAAAGGGTCCCCCACGCTGGCTTCCCTGCCAGTTGGAGAGCACAGAAAGCATGAACTGGTTTTTCACTTCTGGGTCCAGCTGGAGCTCCTGTGCCAGGCCTGAGCACAAGGAGGCTTTGCTGTGCCCCAGAGAATTTCCATTAACTTCAGGAGATTTTGGAACCCTTCGGGCGTTCCGCATCGACAGCCTCCCCAGAAGTCTTCATCTGCAGGGAGTTCTGAAGCGCCTTTTCATCCCGAATGAATGGGGAGGGGTGTGTGTTCTTCCTTCCCCTGCTCCTGCTTTTAGGGTGTTCCCCACACCAGCTGCAACTTGCTGCATTTTCAGTTTGCCTGCAGAGTCTCTGAACAGCTCATCAGCTCGTGCATGAGTTTTTGCTGTTCTGTGAACCCCTGGCTACCTCTGCTGTGTCTTGCTCTCTTCTCCTGTGTGACTTGGTCTGGGTGATGCTGCTGTGGCAGGGGGATTGGACTAGATGGTCTTTTGAGGTCCCTTCCAATCCCTAATGATTCTATGATTATGCACCTGCCCTCTAGCTTGTACCACATTTTCTCACTGCTTGGTTTTGGAAAGACATCCAAGTCCCTTGCTAGTCCGCGTGATCCCTTCTGTGGCAACTGAAGTACTTTTGCAGCCTGCGTAGTCTCCCAAGCAGGTAAATGGTGATGCTGTCCCTCAGAGCAGGGAGATACTCTCTCCTTTTAGCATTTCTGTGATGGGCTTTGACGTAGGATCTTTCCTGGCCCAGCAGTTGGTGGAGCCAGTTGCCTCCTTCACAGAACCACAGAACATTAGTGATTTGAAGGGACCTCGAAAGACCATCCAGTCCAATCTCCTGGCCACAGCAGGATCCCCTAGATCCAGTTGCACAGGAACATGGCCAGGTGGGTGTTAAATGTCTCCAGAGAAGGAGACTCCACAACCTCAGCCTGTCCTCATCAAGGAGATGCTCCCCTCCCTTCATCATCTCTGTGCCTCTGCACTGGACTCTTTCCAGCAGCTCTGTGTCCTTCTGGAACTGAGGGGCCCAGAACTGGACACAAGATTCCAGCTGTGGCCTCACCAGGGCAGAGCAGAGGGGGAGGAGAACCTTTCTTGATCTGCTAACCACCCCTCTTTGGCTCCAGCCGTGGAGGAGGTGGTGTTGCTTGTTGGCAGGAGAGCCAAGTAGGACTTGAGCTGCAAGTGTCATTCCAACGTAGAGCTGCGCTGGCGTGAAAGCTCCTATGGGAGGGTCTGAACTGGGAGCTGCTGATACTGGTCCAGGCACACACCCCTGAGGGATGCCCTGGCCTCTTCTAGGAGTCTCCTTTGGGAGCAGTGCAATGTTTCCCTCCTGCAGCTGTCAGCCTTGTGTACGGAGGCTTCAAGGTTGGGATGGCCAACTGCCCTGCCCGCTGCCGTATTCGCACCTCGTTAGCATCCCAAACTGGGAATAACTGGCAGTGTGTGTGGTGGTGGCTACTTGGCTGCCAGCTTATCCTGCACAGGCTAGACAACTAGTACTTGGGCCGTCGTTCAAGTGGTGTTGGTGCTGCCCACAAGGACTCCTGTAGTGAAAGCACACTTGGAATTACAGCAGGGAACTGCAGGGTGTGATGAGTTGAACGAAGTTATCCCCTTCCTGCTCACGGGGTAAATGATGACGGGTCTGGAGTACCTGCTACGCTCCTGCTGGGTTTGAGAGACCTCTTCTTCCACAGCTGGGGAGAGGGCTGGACAATGGGCCCTGTGAGGAGCAGCTGAGGGATCTGGGGTTATTGACTTAAGAGGCTGAGAGGGGACCTTAGTGCTCTCTACAGCTACCTCAAAGGAGGTTGTAGGAGGCTGCTGCTGGTCTCTTCTCCCAAATTACTACGATAGGATGAGGGGAAATGGCCTCAAGCTGCATCAGGGGAGGTTTAGGCTGGATCTTAGGAAGAAGTTCTTTGCTGAGAGAGCGGTTGGGCACTGGAACAGGCTGCCCAGGGGGATTGTGGAGTCTCCTTCTCTGCAGATGTTTAAAACCTGCCTGGATGTGTTCCTGTGTGACTTGATCTGGGTGATCTTGTTGTTGCAGGGGGATTGGACTAGATGATCTTTCGAGGTCCCTTCCAATGCCTTATGATTCTGTGATTTCTTGGGTTTCTCCTCCAGCTGTTCACAAGCTGGCTGGGGAATTCGGCTTATCACAACTAGAACTTTCAATAAGGGAATTAACATATTGGCAAGTGGCCTTGAATGCCTGTTGAAACACGTCCGAGCAAATCCCTTGGCTGGTTAATACATTTGCTGTGGTAGCGGTTGAAAGTTCTGGGGTCCTGGAGAGTGCTGGTTTTGGGGGCATAAGATGGGATCTCAGGCTGTGTGTAGCTTGGCTCAGCTCCTGCAACATAATGAGCCTTGACTGTTCTTCTGGGATTGAGGTCGTAGTTTCTGTGTGACATTTGCTTGATGAGAATTGAGGTGTTTGACGCGTGTGCTGCAGGCCGAGGAACAGGAATGATGGCCTGTGGTGCTGGGCTGAACCTCTGCCAGTGGGACTCAGAAGATCTGTTTTGCTTGAGGTGCTGTATTGTGTGAACTGGTGCCCTAGTGAGGCCACATCTGGAGTGTTGTGTCCAGTTCTGGGCTCCCCAGTTCAAGAGGGATAGAGATCTGATTGAGAGAGTTCAACAGAGGGGGGTTGGACTGGATGGTCTTTTGAGGTTGCTTCCCATCCCTAATGTTCTGTGATTCTGTGAGGGCTACAAAGATGATCAGGGGACAGGAGCAGCTGCCTTACGAGGAGAGTTTGAGATATCTGGGACTTCTCAGCTTGGAGAGGAGAAGGTAACAAGGGGACTTCATCACTGTCCATAAATCCATGAGGGCTGGGTGTCAAGAAGAGAGAGAGAATCTCTTTTCACTTGTGCCCTGTGATGGGACAAGAGCCACCGGGTGTCAGTTGGAGGACAGGAAGCTCCACCTCAACATGAGGAAAAACTTCTTTACTGTGAGGGTGACACAGCCCTGGAAGGGGCTGCCCAGGGAGGTTGTGGAGTCTCCTTCTCTGGAGACTTATTTGTAAGAGCCTTCTGGACCTGGGTGACCTGTCTTAGGTTTTATGAACCTGCTCAAATAGGAGGGTTGGACTCCTGGAGGTCTCTTACAAACCCCAATCATCTGGGTCTTCCTGAGGGCTAACTGGTTTGTGACAGAAGCTGGTGTGGATCAGTCTGAGTGAGCTGTGCTGGACTCACGCCGCACGTGTGTTTGCAGGGAAGATTGCCGTTAGATTCTTTTCTCCCTGCTTTTTAAACATAGCTTGTCTGTCTGATGCGATGCTTTGAGGACAAGCACTGAACAGAGAGACGTGGTTGTGTTATCCCCTCTGGAGCTGTGCTTTGTTCCAAAGGCAAATTCATCAGGCATGATTATTTTTCAAGAGAGCTGCTGGGATTAATGTCACTCGTCGACTGCACATGCATAGAACCACCTGATGGCTCAAAACCCTGATAAGAGGCATTGTAGGGAATTTTCTTATATTGAAAACTGTATTCTAGCTGCATAAAGACTTGTTTTGAGTGAAAGAATATAGATGAGAGCCCCCAGCATTGATCCGACACACGTATGGGACACAAAACACTTCCTCACACCCGGCAAGGTCTATAATCTACGGTGAAAGATCAAAAGCTGGCTCTACAATATGACACAGCATCACAGAACATCAGGGATTGGAAGGGACCTTGAGAGATCATCCAGTCCCATCCCCCTGCCACAGCAGGATCCCCTAGATCCAGTTGCACAGGAACATGGCCAGGAGGGTTTTAAACATCTCCAGAGAAGGAGACTCCACAACCCCCCTGGGCAGCCCCTTCCAGGGCTCTGTCACCCTCACTGTGAAGAAGTTCCTTCTCATATTGATGTGGAACTTCCTCTGTTCCAGCTGACACCCACTGCCCCTTGTTCTATCATTGGGTGCCCCTGAGCTCCATCCTCTTGACACCCACCCCTCACATATTTATCAACATTCATGAGGTCACCCCTCAGTCTCCCTTTTTCCAAGCTCAAGAGCCCCAGCTCCCTCAGCCTTTCCTCATCAGGGAGATGCTCCCCTCCCTTCGTCATCTCTGTGGCTCTGCACTGGACTCTCTCCAGCACCTCTGTGTCCCTTTAGGAGTCTCAGTATGAGATTCTATAATTCTAGATCATCTTCCAGAAACATGACTTCAACTTAATCTGTGCTCAAATAATCGGCAAAGTAACCCTCTTTGTGCCCTTTTGCAGGTGGCTATGGTAGAAGTGCAGCTAGACGCAGAACACGACTACCCTCAAGGCCTCCTGATAGCCTTCAGTGCCTGCACAACTGTGCTGGTTGCAGTTCACCTGTTTGCACTCATGATCAGTACCTGCATTCTGCCCAACATCGAGGCCGTCAGCAACGTGCACAATCTCAACTCGGTGAAGGAGTCCCCGCACGAGCGCATGCATCGGCACATCGAGCTGGCGTGGGCGTTCTCCACCGTCATCGGGACTTTGCTCTTTCTCGCAGAGGTGGTGCTGCTGTGCTGGGTGAAGTTTCTTCCTTTGAAGAAGAAAACTGACAGCTCGCTGCAGAGCAACAGTTCCACCATCACATCGGGGCAGGCAGCAGCCATCGCCTCGACATCTATTATGGTTCCCTTTGGACTGATTTTCATTGTGTTTGCAGTCCACTTCTACAGGTCCCTGGTGAGCCACAAAACGGACAGGCAGTTCCAAGAACTCAACGAACTCACGGAGTTTGCACGGCTCCAGGACCAGCTGGATCACAGAAGTGATGCCATCTCCTCGGCTGTCACCCATTTTGCATAAAGATCAACCCCCTGTTCTGCTTCTGCCTCGTTACGGTGACTCCCCTGTGGGTGAACTGGTCGGACTGTTGTTTAAGGAGAGATTATAAATGTTGTTCTAACCCTTTGGAGAGGAAAAACATGTCCTGTTTCGTTGAATGTTGGGTCTCTGACATGTGAAGGGAGGGAGGGTGGGGTAAGCTGGTGCTGCATGTGCCTCCCTCCTCTGGTGAGCACTGTCCTGACCGCTTGTTGTTAATGCTGACCAGTGCCTGTATAAATCCATAGAAACCACCGTTGTACACGGAGTGTTCCTTAGGGATGGAGAGAGAAGATTTCTCCTCTGTTTATTTGATGCTGGCATTTACTAGCAGGCGCCGTTTGCCCGATCCGTATCACGTGGCACGATCCAAATTACTTGGGATCTGCAGCAATTAGCACTTGGTTTCAGCTCTGGTGCTGTTCTCTAGAAAGCCTGGCAGATGGGAGCAGCAAAAGCTTTCCCACCACTTTCCCCAGTTGGTTTTGCTGCCAAGTCATTATTACTTCACCCGTTTCCCCAGAGCCTGTTTGTGGCTCGCTCGACACCGCCGGCGTGGCCTTACTGCGACGTGGTGCGGCCACGCGGGTAGGAGCGAGACGCTGCTCTGCTCTTCCTCGGAAGGACATGAAGCAATAAGTGTTTCTTTAAAGTTCTCACGAGCTGGCAAATATTATCTGGAGAGATAGACCTGCCTGGTTCCCATTTACGAATCTCTTTGTAGAAAGAAAGAACTAGATGGAAATGATCACTGGATAATGATGACTCTCTCTTTTTTAGCTTGAAAATCAGAACCACTGCTGGTTTCTTCCAAGCCAAAGTAGTCACTCTTTTATACTTTTATATTAAATATATCTATATTTGTAATAAATCCTCAGATGCAAGCAGCAAAAGTTGCTTTCTCTGTGTTGGATTCCCAAGTAATTAGCGATGCCTTGGTCTTCCTTGTTTAGAAGAAGTCGGGTTTGTGTTTAATAACTCGTCAGACTCTTTTGTTTCCGAAGGATCCGGAAGGCTCCTTTTCTCTCTGTGTATTTATTTATGACAGAAGGTTATTTGTGGTGGGTGTTGCTGTGTATTTTCAGAGAGATGTCGGTGACAGCAGGGCTGCTGTGTCAGGTTTTACTTCCTCTTAGAGCAAAAGCTGCCATTTGGTCTCTTAGATAAGAGCTCTGTCCAAGAATGGGGGCACCAGTTGTCCCGGGCTGCTTCAGGCGTTCCAGCTACGACTGGAAGCGGTGGGTTTTAGGGATACAGCTCTTCCTGTGGAGCAGCTTTGGGCTTTAGATGGGTGCAGGGTGGTTTTTGAGCACAGAGACAGTCTAATGGAACAAAACTTGACCTCCCTGCTGTGGCATTGGACAGGAGTGAGTGTGGCAGTGGGGTGGAGCTGCACTGCCAGAGCTGAATGTGTTGTCTCGCACCCGACCTCTGTCTCAGGTTGTCCCGACACATTTGTGACTTGGTCTGGGTGATCCTGCTGTGGCAGGGGGATTGGACTACATGATCTTTTGAGGTTCCTTCCAATCCCTAATGATTCACAGAATCACAGACTCTTTAGGGATTGGAAGGGACCTCCAAGGATCATCCAGTCCAACCCCCCTGCCACAGCAGGATCACCTAGACCAAGTCACACAGGAACACGTCCAGGCAGGTCTTGAACATCTCCAGAGAAGGAGACTCCACAGCCTCCCTGGGCAGCCTGTGATTTATAAGCAGTAGGATGTGTCTGCAGAGCTTGGGTGGCAAAGTGTGTTCACTGCTGAAGCAAACGGAACTGATTTCTCATGTCAACAGCACCGCAGCGGAAAGTGTCGACAGGGTTACCCGCGGTGCGGCTGTGGTCTGAAGAACAACTGTAAAGAAACCCGCTGGGCTTTCCCCCTCCAGCAGCACTCTTGGCTCACCAGCAGCAAACAGCTTTCCACTTGTGTTGTCACGAGTCCTCCTGGCATCCAGAGGCCAAACTGGATCTTCCCCAGCTCGGCCATGATGTTGGGCTTCAAACATACTCTGCTACTGAGGTAAATCTGCTGATGGTTCGTCCGGGGAGTGCTGGAAGGATTGTGTGAGCGGTGCAGGCAGTGAGGAAGCAGCATTCCAAAACACACAGAGCTGGTGGCAGGCACAGAATGTCTCCTCCTGTCCTCTACTGGAGCACTAGCCCTGCCTCGGGGAAAAGAGACTTCAAGACCCTCAGTAAAGGAAGAAAACCTGACGCCTCACACTAGAGCAAAAGGCTGGAAGGGTTCAAAGTGACACTTCTGTCCCTAAGTTGTGTGTTTGGAAGTGAACATGTTACTTTGAATGGAAGTCTGGAAAATGTATTTGCCAGGTTTACTTTGTAAAATTGCTTGCTGTCCTGGGTAAGCAGCTGAATTTCTCTTTCTTTTGTGGATCTTTGACAAAGTTACAGAGAAGTGGGGTGGGGGGGTGCAGCTTCAGAAATACAGATTTAGAATCTAGTGGGACAATCTTATGTTAAACTTTCTCAAGCTGGTAGGTTCTGAGCTAATGGCACTGTTGTTACAGCTGCTTTCCTGACTATTTTCTGCACTTTAAGCCATGATATCGACTCTGTTTCTCTCATTTTCCACCTGTGGAAGTGGCCATGAAAGTAACCTCTCGGGCACAGTCCCGTGCCGGTGTGCCGACGGCAATAACCAGACCCAGGCACGTGGATCTGAACAGCAAGAGTGCACTTGAATTTTTTTTAATCCCCTATTTATACTAACGGTCTTATGTGTTTTACCTCAGGCATTTTAAACACTGGTTATTGTACATCACCTCTTTAGATATAAAATCCTTTGGTGAAATAAAACCTACTTGGCTGTCGCTGGTTATTTGTTATCTAGAGGCCTGGAATATGCAGCTTGTCTCTGCATCCCTGCTCTCTGCAGCTTCTAATCCTAGCTGTGTTTCTGAGGATCACTTCAATGGGTTCAGTTATGTGTTCAAGTCGTTATGTGAAGAGAAAACATCCTGGTCATGCAGGGATGTTATTAATGTGATGTAGCTGACCTGCTTTTCCTCCTGTTGGCACCGCTTACATCGCAGGGTCTTGGGTTGTTGCTGTCTCCTGAGTGTGTGAGTGGGAAAAGAGGTTGTCCTTCAGCCCAGCAAACAGCAAGAGACGCAGAGAACTGCAGACATGAGGGGATAGTTGGCCACACAGTATTAATTGCATGAGCTGATGAGCTACTCGCCCACAGTTGGGTTCCACGGGTGCCGTGTTGAGTGCTGGAGTCTGGTGAACAGGCTGGCCAAGGAGCAGAGCTGGAGGCAGAGCTTGTGTCCTGTGTTCCTGGTGCTGAGGGAGGAGAACCAGGGTCACNATCCCTCAGTCTATCCTCACAGGAGAGGTGCTCCAGCCCTCTGAGCAACGCCACCTGCACAGTGGTGCAGACCTGAGCAGCCTTGAGGGCAACAGGAGGAGAGCACCACACGCCACACCACAGGGTGGGTTTGAGACTCAAATAAGTAACCCAGGAATGTGTTCGTACCTCACATCTGGTTTGTTTTCCCTCCAGCATCTGGTCTGTCATCAAACATCGCCTGGGCCTCTGCTAAAACACCGTCTGGATCAGCCAGTTCAATCTAAATCAAAAGAATACGGGCTGGTTACACGGTGTGACTGAAGGAGCTTAAGGTTTTGTAGGTCTTGATTACTCCAGCAGTAACAGAGTCTCCCATCACAGAAAATTAGGGATTGGAAGGGACCTCGAAAGATCATCCAGTCCAATCCCCCCGACAGAGCAGGATCATCTAGAGCAAGTCACACAGGCACATGGCCAGGAGGGTTTTAAACGCCTCCAGAGAAGGGGACCCCACAATCTCCCTGGGCAAGTCCCACTGCAGCCTTTCGGTTTTAGAACAGTTTCTACACTTCCATAGAATCATTCAGGTTGGAAAAGACCTTTGGGATCATCAAGTCCAACCATCAACCCTATGCTACAAGTTCCCCCCTAAACCACATCCCCCAACACTACAACTCGATGGCTTTTAAACACATGCAGGGACGGTGACACCACTTTGCTCGCTTCACCAGCACGCCCAGCATCCCTCCATCTCCTTCAAACAGCTCTGTGTCGAGGGACTGGTTCTCCTTGGACAAAACTGGCTTTGATTTGCAGCCTGTTCAGTCTCACTGACAGCCTTTTAAACCAATTGCCACCCCCCAGGTGAGTGTTGAGGGTCAGAGGAAAGCACGAGGAGCTGTGCAACCTTGAGCAGCTGCTTCTTGAGAGGGAAGTGCCCAAGCCCTGCCAAGATCTCGCCGAGCTGCTTGCGGGGAGGTTTGTGTGTGTGTGTTGTTGTCCCAGGCAGAAGCCACCCAGTTGTTTTATTTTGCTGCACTTTCTGCAGCCCCAACTTCAGCCTGTGTAACAGCAAAGCCCCCAAGTCCACCACGTTGTGCCTCTCCCCATCTCTAGCTACGTCTGGATTCTGCCTCGAGGCAGCCCCGGCATCGCCCACATGCTGGACAAACATCTCCTGAGGGGAAGCACAGTACTGGCAGTGAAAGTTGCTGCTTTCTTTTTGCTCAGGGAGCAGAAGAGAATTGGGTCATAACTTGGTCTTCAGGGAGTTAAATCAGCAGCCAGGCGTGAACATCCTGCCTCAGTGAAAGCGCAGTTCCTCCCAGGCTTGTTTGAGGAGGCTGTTCTGGGGTGACCTTTGACAAACCATGCAAGGTAAATATTTTTCGCTGCAGAAGTACTGCTGCTTTCACTCTTTTTGCAAAATAGAGATTGTTTCTCCCTGGTGAGTGTTTGATGTTTATTATTCTGTGCTGCCGTGGGTGTGCCTAGTACTTAGAGGATTAACTGGCTTGTCAGAAGTGTCTGTGCTCGGAGGGCTCCTGCAACTGAAACCAGGTTTGAATGAACAAGGGAAGTGAAGATGGAAGAGCTGTGAGTGCTGGCACCCAGGACTGCTCACAGCACCTTGTCCCCAGAGCACAGGAAGGTGGGTAGCTTTACCTGCCACGGGGCTGTGCTTTCCCTCGTGTTAGAGACAAGCAGCGAGAGCTGTGGTTATCCAGTGTGGTTCTGCGTGGCTCTAAGAAAAGAGGAGCTTCCCCACCTGTATCCTGTAGGGACTTTCTAGGATGTCAGGTAGCAACAGGACTAGGGGCAATGGAGCAAAGCTGGAGATGTGTAGGTTTAAACTGGATGTGAGGAGGAAGTTCTTCCTCGGGAGAGTGGGGAGAGCCTGGAATGAGCTGCCCAGGAAGGTGGTGGAGGCCCCATCCCTGGAGGTGTTTAGGGCCAGGCTGGATGGGGCTCTGGCCAGACTGATCTAGGGTGGGGTGTCCCTGCCCATGGTGGGAGGGTTGGAACTGCATGATCCTGTGGTCCCTCCTAACCCAGACTGACTGTATGACTTGGTCTAAGTGGTCCTGCTGTGGCAGGGGGATTGGACTGGATGATCTTTCGAGGTCCCTTCCAATCCCTAATGGTTCTAAGATTCTAACTATCACTGGAAATGTGGTGCCTTTTGTGTTTCAAGTCCAACACACAGACCACACAGCTTCCTCTGTCAGCTCTGTCACTTGAGGCCATGTCTGTCCCCTACTGACCCCATTCCTGTCCTCTGAGGGTGGGCCAGGCTCTTCCATCCTCTGGCTCTTGCAAACACACGTCTCCCCACCTTGGGGAAAAGGGGGAAGCTGCTTGTACCCCTCTACTGCTGGACACAGCCAAGCTCCAGCCTCAGGCTAAGGGAAGCAGGTGACATCAGCGCTGCAGCTGCTCGGGGTTCGTCCAGGGTCCAGGTCTGGTCAGCTTGGGCAGCCTGGCTGGGTGAAATCCTTTGGCTCTGACGCAAATCCCACTATTGTCTCTGCCCCTATTGTCCCCATTTCCTTTGAGCTGCCTCAGGTCTCTAAGCACTTTCGGTGCATGAGAACTGCCTTTTCTCAGATGCAGGTGACAAGGAGGCTCCAGCGGTGGCTGAATGGGCTGGTTGTCCCTGTGGGGCTATTTGGGACGCTTCTGGCCAAAAGACTCTGAGAACACACCCCATGGGGGCAATCACCTGGAGACTGAGATGCTGCCTGGCGAGCTGCCCCAAGTGCTGGTGGACACAAACATCACCAGTAAAACCAAAACAGCCACACCATTACCTTTGGGATTGGATACTGAGGAGGGGCGGGAGCTTCCTCTCTGCCAAAGTCAATCAGAACCCCACATTTTGGGATGTCTGCTGCCCAGATGCCTTCAAACAACTGCCCCTTATCCAAGTAGAAGTATTTCCCCGGGCCATGCTTCCTTCCAAGTTTCCAGCCTCCTTCGTAGCGGTTTTCATTTGCTGCAATTAAACACACAAACAGGCTGTGAAATGGGCGCTGGTTCATCGGGGGGCTGCAAAGAAACCAGTGGGCAGAGCAAACCAGCCGAAGACGAGGGGGTCCAGTCTACCCTCAGTAAATTCATGGATGACACCAAGCTGGTGGGGAGTGTCAAATCTGCAGGAGGGGAGGAAGACGCTGCAGAAGATCTGGACAGGCTGGGGCAATGGGATGAGGTTTGGCAGGGCCAAGGGCAGGGTCCTGCACTTTGGCCACAGGAACCCCCTGCAGCTACAGACTGGGGGAGGAGTGGCTGGAGAGCAGCCTGGCAGAGAGGGACCCGGCGGTGCTGGGTGACAACCAGCTGAACAGGAGCCAGCAGGGTGCCCAGGTGGCACAGAGCTGCTGGAGGGTGTCCAGCAGACAGCAACGAAGATGATGGAGGAAGTAGGACACCTCCCTGATGGGGAAAGGCTGAAGGAGCTGGGTCTCTTCAGCTTGGAGGAGACTGAGGGGTGACCTCGTTAATGTTGATAAATATGTGAAGGGTGAGCGTCAGGAGGATGGAGCCAGGCTCCTCTCAGGAGAAACTTGTTCTCCTGCTTTGTTTCTCTCCCAAGAACACCAGTTTTTTGCTGATAACACGGAGTGAGAACATGGAGTGAGCCCAGGGTGAGAGCAGTAGCTGAATCACTCTTCACAACATGAAAAATTGTTGGACACAAGTTTTGGAAGTGTCACCACAACAAATCATGTTCAGGATCTCTGGCTTGAAGAGATTTGCTTGTCTGGGCAAGGAACAGCAGCACTGATCATTGTCCAGGAAAAATAGTCTTGATTTCAAGTAATACTTGTAGTAATGTTTTTCCTTGGTGAATTATGGAGCAAGAACAGCTGTGAGAGCCTGAGTGGTTCAGACAGTCAGTTACTGACTGTTTTTCCAGCTGTACTACAACACTTGGCCTTTCTGTGCAAGTCAAGAGAAGTTTTTCTGGGCTCTGGGATACATCCAGGCCGTTGTGCTCTCACTAGGAGTCCTCTGCTCTCCCTTCTCCCCTTATACAGTGTTTTCCAGACAAAACCCACGGGACCTTCTGGACTTCAGGGAAATATCTTTGGGTCTCAGCTAATCTCTGCCTTTCTTTGTGGCAAGAGGTGGCCAGAAAGCCATAAGGGAAGAGGGAAAAGCCACGCACACACCCCTGGGGAGTGTGGCTGTAGGGCTCTTCAGGGCTGGGTTACGGGTTAGAGCTGTGGTGGTGGTGATCTGCAGCATCAACCTGCCCTGCCTGTTGGTGGCAACAGCTCTCCAGCCACTCACAACATAGAAACCACCAGAATCACAGCCCTGGCTGTGACGGAAGAGGCACCGACTGTTCTGGCTACACAACAGTGCCCAGCTGCTCCCACTGCGCTGCGAGCAATGCGGCCTCCAAGGTGCATTCAGAGCAGAGCTCAGATCTCCACGGACACACAGCGCTCTGATTAGAAGCCACTCGGCAACGGGCAGTAGCAGAGGTGGCCAACAAGCGCGGCGCTCCCAGCCGAGCTCACCCTTGCCGGGCGTGCTGCCACTACAAGCAATTTAATCTTGAGCTGCAGCTCATCGTGACCTCCGCCGAAGAACTCCTTTTCTTTCACCCACTGCAAAGCTGCTGGCACGTGGGCACACGTCCAGCAGCTGAGCTGAATGCACTCGGCTTGTGGGCATGAAATAATAGCCCTGGCTAATTTTAACCAAAAGGAATCCAGCTCGCAGTCGGTTGCGGGCTACGCTGCAGGCAACTGGGCTCCGACGTGGTGCATCAGTGGCAGCTCAGCCCACAGGGGTCCTCAGCTCAGAGCACTGAGGGTGACTCTGACAGGAGCAGGGCAGATCAGGGGAAGGAGTTGCCCCTGGAAGCAGGTGCTGATTTGATCTGGGCGAGCCATCGGTGCGAAGCGACTTTACAGTCATGCGAGGTGTGTGCGGTGAAGGTCACGCTCGTTCCTCCTAGCTGCTCTTCTTAGCTAATTACCAGCCTTGAGACGGCTTTCGAGCAAAGAAGCAGAAGAGCTGAACAATAAAAGAGAGATAATACTTCTCCAAACGTTCCTGGAGTGCAGTGACTCCTGTTGCAAAGGACTGAGATCTTGGGCTTCAGGGGCAAATGTATTGAAGTCCGAGCAGAAATAATTCTGAATTTCTATTTTTGTGCTGAGATTGTTCCCAGCGTTCTCAGGCCGCGATGTGCTCGCTGTTATTTCTGGGAAGGGATGTGTGTACTAATGAAACCCCTGCGCTCGCTCAACCTGCGCCAGCGTCGGAAGTCAGAGAGGGGCTGGAATGAACTCAGAAAGACACAGTCTCCCACAGCATCCTCACAGCCAGACTGAGGCAGTGTGGTCTAGATGATCAGGCAGTGAGGTGGATGGTGAACTGGCTGCAGGGTATAAGTCAGAGAGGAGTGGTGGTCAATGGGACAGAGTCTGGTTGGAGGCCTGGATCTAGTGGGGTGCCCCAGGGATCGGTGCTGGGACCAGTCCTGTTCAATCTATTCATTGATGACTGGGATGAGGGAGCAGGGGCCACTGTCAGCAAGTTTGCTGACGACACAAAGCTGGGTGGTGTCGCCGACACCCCTGCAGACTGGGCTGCCATTCAGCGAGATCTGGACAGGCTGGAGAGCTGGGCTGAGAAATATTTAATGAAGTACAACAAGGGTAAGTGTAGAGTCTGGCATCTGGGCAAGAACAACCCCAGGGACCAGTCTAGNGGTGAAGGTGACAGAGCCCTGACAGGGGCTGCACAGGGAGGCTGTGGAGTCTCCTTCACTTGGAGAGGTTTAAGACCTGCCTGGATGTGTTCCTGTGTGACTTGGTCTAGGTGATCCTGCTGTTGCAGGGGGATTAGACTAGATAATCTTTCGAGGTCCCTTCCCATCCCTCATGATTCTGTGATTGTGTGTGAAGAAAACATCTCCTATTTGTTCTGAGCTGGAAACTGGATTCCTCTTCAGTATGCAGCTGTTAGAAAGTTTGTCTGGCAAAGTGACTGGAGTGAAGAGAGAGATTGGCTCTGACTGCCCCAGCAGTGCATTATGTCTAACCCTTGCCACTGCAGTCATTTAAATGTAAATCTCAGCAAAAATGAGCTATCACGCGTGTGGCCTTGACAACCAGCCCAAACCAGGCGGGGAGGCCACAAACCCTGGGGAGCAGCCACAACCCCTGCAAGGCTGCAGCAGGAGACTGCAGCAGGAGGCTGCAGAGGCATCTGGAGAGCAGCAGGGCACCAAACAGCATGACACAGGCAGAAAGGCCGTGCGAGCGCGGCCGGTACTCACGATGCCGCAGCATGCCCTGCCCGTCGGGCTTGTCATCCAGCCACTGCCCCTCGTAGATGCAGCCGTCCTGGTGGTACATCCGTCCCCAGCCGCTCCGCAGCCCACCGCTCCACTCTCCCTCGTAGCGCTCCCCGCCGGGGTAAAACGCTGTCCCGTAGCCCTGGAGGGCAGCGCAGAGATGGGCAGTTAGGTATCCACAGCCACGAGCGCTCACTTTGGGGCCACTAACTGGTTTATACACTAGTGCTCTGTTAGTTTCACACACTGTTGCTGGCAGCTCAGTGGTCATTCTTGTGTGGAAGGACATGAGAGGTGGTGGTGTGGGACTTTTTTTTGGCAAATGATTTTATTCCCACAACAAAACCCCAAGTTTACGTCTCAGTGTGTTTTTATTGGCATGATTGCTACTAATATTTAGCCAACAGTGGGGTTTACCAGACTATAAAGCTGCCTGGGGACTGGTAGCCTCTTTCTCGAGATGGGGATCTTAGGCCGATGCTTCAAACAGCTCAGTGTGTCCCAGGTTGGGCAACTCCTTCCTGAAGGTCTCTAGCTGACACTCACCGTGGAAGTGATTTTACCTTCTCCTCCATCTGCATACCCCCAAGGAGGCAATGTCCTAAACAGTTCCTGGCCTTCCTTCCTTCCTCCTTCACAAGAAACTAGAGCCAGCCCTGGAGGCACCTGCGGTGTGAGCGGCAGGCGCAGGCAGTGATGCCACACGTGGCTCCCCGCAGCTGGGCACGGAGCCAGGCTCCCTGGGGCGACAGGCGAGCTCCAGCATTGAACTGTCTCCGCTCTTCACTTTCCCTCCTTGAGCATTGAACTGTCTCCGCTCTTCACTTTCCCTCCTTGGGCTCAGTGATGCTGGAGGCTTGAGGAACTTCTGAGTTAAGGCCACTGGGTGTGTGTGCAAGCCAAGGGCCCCAGGAGGTGTTTGTCTTATGTGTGTGTCTGCTGTTGAGACAAGTCCAGAGCTACCCCCTACCACCAGGGAGGGATGCCAGTCAGAAATACTTGTGCATCATTAATGGGTTTTCCCACAGGAATAAAGCTCTAATTTCTCTCTCAACAAGAAATTAATCAGTTCAGGAAACAACTGATTTTGCTGAGCACAGACTTTATGTTGCTGTAAAAGGGAGGCTTTTTGCCTGCAAGTACTGGGTGGCAACTGTTTACACAGGAGCCAGCAGGGTGCCCAGGTGGCACAAAAGGCCAGTGGCATCCTGGCTTGGATCAGCACTAGTGTGGCCGGCAGCACTAGAGACATAATTCTCCTCCTATACTGGGCACTGGGGAGGCCTCCCCTCGAGTTCTGGGGGCAGTGCTCCCTTCAAGAAAGAGATTGAGGGGATGAAGCAGGTCCAGAGGAACAACGAGGCTGGGGAAGGGATGGGAGAGGAAGTCTGATGGGGAGAGGCTGAGGGAGCTGGGGGTGTTTAGTCTGGAGTGGGAACCTTTTCCCTCTCTCCAACTCCCTGAAGGGATGTTGTAGTCAGGTCGGGGTCCGGCTCTTCTCCCAGGTAACTAGCATCAGGATGAGAGGGCAGGGCCTGAAGCTGCCAAGGGAGGATTAGTTTGGATGTTAGGAAGCCCTTCCTCATGGAAAGGGTGCTCAGAGCCTGGAATGGACTGCCCAGGGCAGTCAGTGGTAGAGTCCCCATCCCTGGAGGTATTTAAGGTCAGTCTGGCTGTGGCCTTTAGTGCCCTGATCTAGGAGATTGTGGTGACGTTAAGTCCTGGGCTGGGCTTGATGATCTTAGAGGTCTTTTCCAGCCTCAATAATTCTGTGACTCTTTGTAGGAGGTAAAAACAACCCTAGTGATACCTGGATGTCATGATAAGTCTTTCACCAAAGTTCCATCATCCAAAATATATCCTCAAAACAACAGAATGGGAGGAAAGCCTACAAATATCTTGCACAAAAGATTGCAGTTATTGTTACCAGATGATTTCTTCCTCATGTTCCCTTCAGAAAAGCCAGTGATTTATGTGACAGGCTGGATTTCCAAAAGAACTCGAGTTATTTGTCACTGTAATGTGCTGTAAATCTTCCAGAAGATGAGCAGTGCTTATAGAGCTTCCCTACCACCAGCCATGGGACGTGGCACAGCTCCTGCACCATCTGGTGTGAAGTGACTGACACCAGGAGGGCAGGGGTAGCGGGACTAAAGACCAGAGCTTTTGCTCTCCCTTTCATTTCCTTGTTCCACCTACATGTTTCCTTCAACCCAACCTCAGTGTTGGGAAAATCAGTATTGTAAGTGCTGCCTCCCCACCACCAGGTGCAGGACATCTCACTTACACACTGTTGGTCGTTCCTCCACCAGCCCTTGTACACCTGCTTGTATTCCTTGGTCACAGAGTCAGGAACGCAGAGGGACCCGTAACCGTCCCGCTTCCCAAACTTCCAGTCACCGCTGTAAATAGCTCCGGTGCTTTTCCACAACTGGATGCCTTTACCTGTTTGAGAAACAAGAGGGGGAATGGTCGTGGCTGTGAGGAGAAGGGCTGACAGGGCTGCAGCCCAGGCGACGCTGCGCTCCCTGCACTGAGGCAGGTTTATGTCGGGGATTCAGTTTAGCTTCCCGAGTCGGATGCATCGTTAATCTTGATCAGGGGCTTCCTGTGTGGCCTTTGCTGAACGCACTTAAACCTTTCCAGACCTCTGTTTGTAAACAAGCCTGTCCTGCTCCGGCTGCTCGGGGCTGGGGCAGGGTCTCCTTCCCCTGCTCTGTCTCCTGCAGCACTCGCCACGGCTTGGGGACAAATGAACATCCGCGAAGCCATGTCAGGAGCTCAGCGAGCTCCAGGGCCTGTGCAGCCAGCACTGAGTGGAGCTGACTGCAGTTTGCTGTGCTGCTGGGGGATTTTTAAGTATCTATAATCTGGATATTTCAGCTAATTGCTCTTGAGTGCAGGCAAAAGCTCTTGAAGCCACCTGTTAGCACTATTTCTGCCACGTTTGCGTGGCATACGTCAAAGACTTTCACGCACATGTTCTTCCAGGAGCAACTGCTGGGTGCTCTCTGCCTCGAGAAAGTTCTGTAAAGGCATCTGAACTGGCCCTCTTTCTCAACATGCTCTGTCTCACCGTGTTTTAAGTTGTTCAGCCACTCTCCAGTGTACTGATCACCATTTACAGCGTAGATGGTGTGTCTTAGTCCATGTTTCTGTGCTTTCCTGTCCCATTCGTGCCAGAGAGGCTCTGGACCGCTGTGGTACCTCAACATGGGGATTTAGTTCTTGCCTGGAGTGGGAAATAATTATCAGCAGTAAATTAGAGACAAATTACTAAGGCAGGTACGGGCAGAACAGTCTGGTCTTGAGCTCCTAACAGACAACTGGTGCCTGGTTTCAGAGGGGTAAAAGAGAGACACAATAAACAGAAGGTATCTAAAAATACTGAAGAACAAACCAGCGCTGTCTGGAACAGGCTGGCAGCATCGTCTGGCCTCACAGGGAATGTTCAGTAAGTCTCAGCAGGTTGAGTCTGTGGTAAGCACCAGCCTGTGCTCCTGACAGAGGTCTTGAGGATCACAGGGAAAGGCAGCATCTTCTCCATGCAGCCAAAACCCTGCTGGGCTCCTGCCCACAGCCTCCTCCTGCCAGCCCTGTACGAGGTGGGAGCAGACGTTTAAGCAAATCAGAAAATGATTTGTGTGCTAAGAGATGCCTCAGGACACTGGAAAATGTTCACAGGACAGAGCAGGTCAGAGAGCTGGCCAGTGCCCTTGGGGCACACCAGGAGCTCAGCTCAGCTGAAAAAATCAGTCTTGTTAAAGGGCTCCAAGATTCTACCTAGCAGGAGGCTGCAGACTTGCCCAGAGCAGCCAAGCAAGTCTGAAGGGAAAGGATCGGAGCAGGGAAAGAGGAGGGAGAAGATGATCTTTTGGCCCATGAACACAGGGAGGACAAGAGCACCGCAGCGATCTCTGGGTGCTGTCAGCACGGGCTCCTATAAACCACGAAGAAATGCCATGAGGTGGCTGTAGAGACAAAAAGGAAGTTTCTATCAACGCCGTCAACAGGCAGAGCTCGGCGGCAGCCCGGCAGGGTGTGATGCTCCCAGATTTTGTCTCCTGGGCTCCCTCTTCTGTCCCGATCTGCGGGACTACAACCACATCAGTGCTTGGACCGCGCCTCTCCTTTCCTGGCTGAACAGCGAGCTCTGGCTTGTGCTGGGAAGCCCAGCATGGGGGGACAGCATGAAGGTCGGGAGGAGAAGGTGCTTCTGCTCCTTGCTAGGGCACAAAAGCTATAAATTCTAACTGAGAAGAGACAGTGTTCAGGCTCAGTTCTCCACAGAGCTGTGGGAAAGGGTCATTCAACAGCTATTTGGGTGATATCACCTCTGTGTCTAGCACGATCCTGCTCTGGCAGGGGGATTGGACTAGATGACCTTTGAGGTCCCTTCCAATCCCTAATGATTCTATGATTCTATGAGCCTTCCTCCCCAAAATGCAGCATAGTGCATCCCATGTCTCTCCTTACTGTGGGGCTGGGGGACAGGCTCTGGTTGTGAGATCACACCCAGGGATGTTCCTGCCAGACTGAGGCAGAAAAGGAAGGGATGGAAAGTGGGCTCCTAGCTGGTCAGTCCCACTTCTCTTGTTGAACGTAGGTGCCTTCTCCACCAATCCCAAGACGAGAGAAAAAGGCAAAGACCACCATTTCTCCAGCGCTGAAAGCACATATTTTGGGGATTTTGTGTGAGGGCAGAGGAGGATTTGGCAGCTGGAATCCCCTGGCCATGGCACCCACCTGGGGCTACCTTGGTTTGAGGATGCTGAGGGCAGGATCTTGGTATGATGTTGTTGCAGCCTGCTGCAGAGGATGTGTTTTCTGCAACACCTCCCTCATCTTAGAGTGCTGCAGCCCCAGGAGAGAGGGCTCTCACCAACATTTGCCAAGGACTGGGGGTTTGCAGAACACAGAGCCTCATGTTGCCAGCTCATGTCTCTCCTCCCCTTGCTTTGGGAGCAGAAGAGCCAAACTACAGCTACATGCAACCACCCTGACACCATCTGTGACCTCCAAGCAGCTCATGGCTGTAGAGAGGTCTTGTTACTCCCATCAGACATGGACCATTATCGCATGGAGCCACTTCTTTAGCTCGAAGATTAGGATTTAAAAACCCCAGAGAGGATTCACTGTACCCCACCATCTGCTCAGGATGCCCTCCAGGGCACAGCCCAAATAGAGCACCTGGTGTAACATCGGTCAGCAGGAGCCACTTGTATTTGCTGAATCCCCTCCCAAATTTACAACAGCGTTGCCAGGTTTGCAGAAGTGATCGTGTAGTTGGTTTTTGCCATCCTAGGTGGATGCTTTTAGCCATCTAGGCTATTAGCACGGGGAGGCTGGCAGCAAGAAGCAGGCAGCACGGAGCCTCTCAGCAGCTGCAGCTCTCGGTGCTGACGGCTAGAGGCTGCTGCTCCCATGCTGCTGCTGCGCTTGGGTGTGAGGATCTTACGGAGCCTCAGAGGCTCCAGACACAAGTCTCTCCCATGGGAGTTTTGTGAGGTCTCTCGAAAAACGCTGCTTTAGTTTTCACGGAGCTTTCCCCGGCTCTTTGCAGAAGCTAAGAGCCGAGATTTAGCTACAATTGCACTTTATTTTCACTCTTATATCGTAACTTAGGGAAGAGCAAGATGAAAAATACACCCGGCTGCAGAGAAAGGGCTTCTGGCTGTCGCTGACCGTGCTCGGTAGGTCACCACATCCTGCCGTGTGACCTCCACAGCAGCTCTGCCCAGCCCTGGGTTTGCCCCCCGGCATTGACCCCCCCGTTGACCATTGCTGTGGGTGCCGCAGCAGTGCCCCGCACCGGTTTCACTTTGCCAGCACCGTGCGGCGCAGCCAGGCTGTCCCCAGTCCTTCCTCGCCCCCACCGCAGCGTCTCTGGGCACCTTGTGCTCCTCCTCCCCACTGAGCGCAGGGTGCTGCAGCAGCGACGCTGGGGAAAGCCCACATGGTGCTCGGTCTGCAAAGAACCACTGAGTTGGCTCCGCACCCTCCTGCCACCCCCCGGCCCGAGAACCAGCTCACAGACACCAACCTGTGCCGGGTGCTGCCGGTTGCATCGGGGTCGTCATAGCAACTTGGCCAAACTCCTGCCTGAGGGATTCTGGGGGCGTGGAGAGCTGCCGGAGAGCTGGAGGAGCGGCTGCTGGTGGGACATCCGCCCTGCGCTGAGCATGACCGACAGAGCTGGAGTGTGGCTGAGCACACGCTGCTCTGGTGCCTTCCAGTTAAGGATTGTCCTGTGGGATAGAAAATGCTGATAAGCAACGAGTGTTTAACCTCGAGTTGGGGTTGGGGGGAGTGTTGTTTGATGTGTGCAGCAGCAGGAGGCTGGAAACGAAAGCACTGGTCGCAGTACTGATGGAGAACAAATAAATCAGCCTTGCAAACGTCAGAAGAAAAAGGAGAAAGCCTCTGTAAGTGCACATGAGAGCTGCCTTAAAAGAGAAATCTGAATAGAGTGGCTGAGGGAACTGGGGTTACTTAGTCTAGAGAAGAGGAGGCTGAAAGGAGACCTTAGTGCTCTCTACAGCTACATAAAAAGAGGTTGTAGTGAGGCTGCTGCTGGTCTCTTCTTCCAAATTACTAATGCTAGCACAAGGGGAAATGGCCTCAAGTTGCATCAGGGGAGGTTTAGGTTGGATCTTAGGAAGAAGCTCTTTCCTGAGAGAGTGGTTGGGCACTGGAAGAGGCTGCCCAGGGAGGTGGTAGAGTCCCCATCCCTGAAGGGATTTAAAAACTGAGTAGCTAGAGCACTTGAGGCTGTGGTCTAGGTGTTAAGGAGATGTTGGGGTGAGGGCTGGACTAGATGATCCTGGAGGTGTTTTCCAACCATGCTGATCCTATGAATAAACCTGGCACTAATCTCCTCATCCATTCTTCCACAGCCACAGCAATCAGGCATTGCCACTGCAGCTTTGTGGGTGTCTGTAACAACATTCCCTAACAGATGATTCACTGCACATCTTCAGTGGAGGAGGGTTTGTAAGGATAGGCCAAGGAGCAGTGGGTTCAGGCTGGGACAGGAGAGATTTAGGCTGGATATCAGAAAGAAGTTCTTCACTGTAAGGGTGGCTGATGGCTGGGGAGGTGGTGGGGGCCCCACCCCTGCAGTCAGTTGCTTGATGAGGCTCTGAGCAGCCTGACCTAGGTAGAGTCGTCCCTGTGTAGGGAGGTTGGACTAGATGACCTCCAGAGGTCCCTTCCAGCCCAGAACATTCTATGATTCTATGATGTATGATGCAACCTCAACTTTTGTCCATTTAAACAGCAGGATTCGGTTTTAAATGAAACAACCACAGAGAACCTCAGTGTTCTTCATCCAAACCCAATCACTTTCACAGTGAAAGGAGACAGCTGCTCCAAGCTGAGTTTGCTCTCACAGAGCTTGGGGAACTACCCGAGTGAAATGCCCAACCCAAGTGAAAACTGTCAGCATCAATAATTTAAGTTTATTCCGGGAACTTTGTAGAATAAATAGATTAAAAAAAAACACTTTGAGAAACATATGTTGGAATCCTTTAAAAGGTGAAGAATGTGACAACAACATACTGGGGAAGTAGGATGCTCAGATGTGTGTTTCATGGCAGAAAAGCCAGAGAAAGAGGTGGGAGGGTCCTGGACTCCACCCAAGAGTGTGGCAGGTTTAGCCGGATGAGCGTGGAGCGGGTGCAGCGCTGAAGAGGCTTCCCCACCGCTCTGTTTGTAAAAATGATTATTAGCAGGATTTAGGAGCGATTGAAGCGAAAGGTTGGAGATGGAAAGGTCACTGGATTTGGCTTAAGAGGCAGCCTTGCGGGAAGTGTTTCTTTAAAACCCTCCTTTGCCGGGAGCAGCTGGCTTGAGATAAAAAGTCATGTTGGTTTTAAATCAAAACGACCTGAAGTAAGACCTCTAGGTTATCTGAAATGTTCCAGCGCTTACACAGGCATGAATCTGCTCAGGTGGCATGAAAGGCCAAAGGCATCCTGGCTTGGATCAGCAATAGTGTGGCCAGCAGGACTGGAGGTGTAATTCTCTCCCTGCACTGGGCACTGGGGAGACCTCCCCTCGAGTACTGGGGGCAGTGCTGGTCTCCTCACCTCAAGAAACAGATGGAGAGGCTGCAGCAGGTCCAGAGAAGCAATGAGGCTGGGGAATGGACTGGAGGGGAAAGCTGATGTGGAGAGGCTGAGGGAGCTGGGGGTGTTTGCCTGGAGAAGAGGACACTCAGGGGGGCCCTTCTCCCTCTCTCCAACTGCCTGAAGTCAGGTGGGGTTTGGACTCTTTCCCCAGGCAACCAGCACCTGGGGGAGGATTAGGTTGGATATCCCAGAAAGGGTGATCGGACCCTGGACTGGACTGCCCAGGGCAGAGGTGGAGTCCCCATCCTGGAGGTGTTCAAGGACAGCCTGGCTGTGTCCTTTACTGCCCTGGTGTGGCTGATGGGGTGATGTTACTTCATGGACTGGGCTGGATGATCTTAGAGTTCTTTTCCAGCCTCAGTCATCCTGTGGTCCTGTAAAGAGTGAAAAGTTGAAGCCCTTGAAGCTGACAGATACCCCATGAGTTTCTTTTAATGTGGAATTACATCTGATTGTCTTTAACTACCTGCAACAAGACTGCTCAAAGGTAGAGTTATGGTGTTAGTTACCAAAAGCTGACGATTATTTACTGCACAACTGTGGGGGGGACTTTGCAGCACCCTCAATATTGATTTAAAACACGCAGACCACAGCACAAAGATGAAGGTAGATGAATGTGACTATACTTGAGCTAATACCTCCCCTCACATTCTTAATTGAGGATTAAATGCAGATTACAAGAGGAAACAGCAGTGCCAATTTCCAGCTGACACATATGCCAAGCATTTCATTTATCACAGCTTATTGTCACCTGAAGTTTGAACAGGGACACAGGGACGCGCCCACATTTATATTTGGTCCCTTCCCATTTGCGCTGGGAAGAAACTGTATTTCTAGGATGGGGAAAAGCACCCACATGTAAAACTTTAGCTAATTTGAGTGTTTTCTGCAGAAAAGTTTGAAGTTTGGCTTTAAAAAGTTGGAAAGGAAGACGCCCCCACCTTTCCCACTCCCTCTTCTTCCCCCTCGCTGTGGTTTCTACTAGTATGTGTTGCGGGTGTGAATGGGAGTGAACTAAAATGTCTTGAGGCCTTCCTTTCTAAGTTGTTTATCACCTGCAGATCATAAGGGGGTTTGTCAAACTCTCTCTTTGTGTCTGATGCTTTAGATGGGAGCACTTGGCTGAAGTATGGTTGAAGTCTCTGGCCCACAGCACTGATGATGAGCCACTGTGGGGCTCCAGAGAGGAGGACCCCCACAAAGCCACACTGCAGCTATGGCCACTACACCAAGGAAACAGCCTCAGTGACTGTGAGACAAAAGAATGACTGGAATTTGCTTTCAGAAATAGCCTGGAGGGTAAGGGAAAGGGTCTCACCTGTGACTACACATCGGGACTCAACAAAAACCTAACACCCAAAGAACAAACAGTCAGCATTCCGCTGTGATTCATTAACTGGGTGTCTGATCTGTTTTCTGGCAGGGAATGGGTGATGAGCTGGGGATTAATTAAGGTCTGGAGGCAAAAGGGGGATTTTGCATTTGTAGATTTGCTGTGCAAAGGCCTTAGAGGATCTCTGGCAGCAAATGCAAAATCAAAAGCGGGGAGGTGAGATCTGCAAGATACCTAAAATAACGTTAGGAAAATATGTGTTGGCACAAGTGAAAGACTTTTATAGCCTCAAATCTCAAGGAGTTGTCTGCTCTGGAAATTCAGTGATGCTGGGAAAAACAAGAGGAATGCTCGTGAGCCTCCTACAGGTCAGCCTTCTGCTCAGGGTAGGACACAAGATCAAGTGACCAACTTCACACTCAAAAGCAGATGAACAATGAAGAGCCTGTGCTCTTGGCCCAGGTAACACAGGTAAGACAGAGTGGTGCTGCCACATGAAGGCACTGGTGGCTTTCTATACCTTTTGATTTTGAGGAGACCACAAACCCTCTTTTAAGAAGTCTCTTTCTGCTCAAACCCACACAGCAGCATTTTTCATCTCTGTAAAATTCAATCACAGAATCACAGACCATTAGGGATTGGAAGGGACCTCGAAAGATCATCCAGTCCAATCCCCCTGCCAGCAAAATTATAAACTGACTTGAAATCATAGAATCACAGAACTGTTTTAGTTGGAAGAGACCTTTTCTCCAGGCTAAACAACACTGGTTCCCTCAGCCACTCCTCATCAGACTTGTGACAGAGCAATGCAGCAGTATCTTAGGGGGGGCTGTGATAAACTGATCTGAGGTGACAGAGGAAGTGCGAAGGTGGAGGGATTATTTTCATGCGGGAAGGAAAACTAATTTTGCTGGTACCTTGTACTTTGCTGGTCCAAACTGGTGGAGAACCTTGATGTTTCAGCACATACTCAGCACAGAATGAAAGGTGTGATGTGAGATGTGATTTCCTCTCTGTAAACCAAAATCCTACAGGTTTTCTGTAAAATAAGATGCCATTACACAGTTTTGTGGGTTAATGCTAGAATCTGGGGAAGATTTAATACAGATGTAGAGCACTGCGGTGATATTTATACTACACTTACTTATTATTCTATCTCAAGATTATCAAGGCCTGCTGACGTGTGGAAATCAAACTCATACTCTCTACAGTTATGTGGGCTTAGTTAGTTAAAAGAGCTAATGAAACAGGAAAAGGGAAGAAAAGGGTAAAGGAAGAGGGGTAAAGAGTGAGGGAAAGAGGTTTCTTAGATGGTCCCCAGCATCCTGTCAATCAACTAATCTATTGGGTTTCAGGGGCTGGGGGCAGGGGTACTTCTTCCATCAGTCCACAAACAGTTCAAAAGGTCCTTTGTTTTCTTCTAGCTGTATCTTTGCTGTTGACATCAAGCTGGAGGCCCAAGGCAGAAGATGTGTCCTGTTGTGCTGTTGTGCTGTTGTCAGCGACGCTGAAGCTGCCTTATTCTTGTCTGGGCAGCCTAGGAAAGAGGCCTTCTTTGGATGTTCTGTAGATACAGCTGTAAGCTAAAATGTGCTTGTTGCTTCTTATACGAGGTCTCTATGACTAACACAAAGCCTCTTTTCACTGCCACAACACTCACATTCGATCTCCGAGCAATTGTGGACCTTGCTGGAGGAGCTGAAGGGACAATGTGAATTCCCTGTGGCTGGTGCTTCTGAAATCAGCAGAAATCCCCAATCACAAGTTCTGAGCAGGTTTCTCTGGAAACCAAGCGCAGAGGCAGGCAGCAGGTCATTGACTGCATTTCAGGTGTCCACCCACACACGTATGAAAAGAACGTACAGGCAAGGGAAGAACGAGCAGACAGCAGTCATTTAAACCTACAGGAGGAGAGCGAACGCACCAAGGGGGGTCTCTGCACCACATGATTTTGGTTGGTTGTGTCAAATTCAAGGAAACTGGGTCCCACAGATGCTGTTTGTGAAAAGCATCGCACTTGGTTTTGCGTTGGCCTTGCACCTCTCCTCCCCTTGTGCCTTTGTTAATTGCTCGCTTTGCCTTCTTTTTAATTCCAATTGCCCTGCTTCCATCTTTTGGCACCAAACCTCCATTCTAAGAAGCACAAAACCACCATGAGACCAGGGAAGTGACATGGGATCAGGGATCTGACACGGGGCCAGCAACAGGACAAAGGGCACGGGGCACAAACTGGAACACGGGAGGTTAGATTAAAACACAAGGACAAAGGTTTTCCCTGTGAGGGTGGCAGAGCCCTGGCCCGGGCTGCCCAGAGAGGCTGTGGAGTCTCCTGCTCTGGAGATATCCCAAACCCACCTGGTCTGCTCCTGGTCTGTTCTAGGGGATCATGCTCTGGCAGAGGGGTTGAACTGGATGATTTCCAGAGGCACCTTCCAACCCCCACCCTGTGATTTACAGCCGCTGCACCTCCACAGCACCCAGCAGGGTGCCCTGGGCCCTCCCCTCACCATGGGCTCCCTGGGGCAGGGGCACAGGGGAGCCGCCAGGCCCCGCTCAGGGGACTGTTGCCATTCACAGCACTAAACCGGCTGCGGAGCCGCCCCGTCACTGCGCCCAGCTCCGGGTGCCCCTGCGGCTGCGGTACCAGGCGGGTCCTGCGCGGCGACCTCGACTCAGGAGGAGGCGGAGTAGGGCGGGGGCGGGGAAGGGAGGGGCGGGGCGGAGTTGAGTGTCGCGCGCCACANTGAGTGTCGCGCGCCACAGCGGCGCCGCGCCCCGCCCCGCCCCGCGCGATGACGTCAGGGGCGCACGTGGCCCCCGGGCCCGGCTGCGGGTTCGTGGTGCTGCCGCTGGTTGCGGGTTGCACCACGCAACCCTCCCCACCGCAAACACCGCTCCCCTCCACCGCAATGAGGGTGCAGCTGGAGTGGTGCCGGGGCGAGTGGCAGGAGCTGGACGAGGAGTTCCGGCAGCTGCAGGTGAGGCGGGGCTGGTGCGGGGGCGGTGCGGGCGCGGTGCGGTACCGCGGGGTTTCGCCCGGCCCCACGCTGCCTTTCCCTAGGGGTCCGCACTGCTGAGTGCAGAGGGACCTGATCGCCTTTGCTGTGCTCGGGAGGGGCCCTGGGGCTGCGCCCGGTAAGGCCAGGCGTGCAAGATGCTGTGGAGCGGGGTTGGGGCCACGCACGAAGCTCTGCCCTGCCCCGCACCCCAGAAACCTCCCGGTACCCCCGGGCAGGTGCTGCTGTGCGTGGGACGGCCCAAACCAAAGCACGACCAGGCCTTGGGTACCTCTGAAGAGACACCCAAGGGGACACGGGGGTGCGGGGACACGGCTACTACTGCTGGGACAATGGTGGGGAAGGGGGTACCTGGTGGGTTTGTGCAGCTGTTACGAGGTATCGAGAGCAACGCAGGTAGAATCGCTGGGTGGTTTGGGTTGGAAGGGAGCTCAGCGCTCACCCAGTGCCAACTGCCTGCCATGGGCAGTGACCCCTCTCACCAGACCAGGGTGCCCAGAGCCCCATCCAACCTGCCCTTGAACACTTCCAGGGGTGGAGCAGCCACAACCTCCCTGGGCAACCTGTTCAGTGCCTCAACACCCTCACAAGGAGGAATTCCTGCCTCAGATCTCATCTCAAATCTCGCTCATTCTCCTTGTCCTATCACTAGGTGCCCTTGCAAAAAGTCCCTCTCTAGCTTTCCCGTAGCCCCTTTCAGCTACTGAAAGCTGCTATAAAGTTCCCCTGGAGCCCTCTCCAAGCTGAAGAACCCCAGCTCCCTCAGCCTGTCTCTGTAGAAAGTCAGGGCAGTGCTGGGGGTGATAGCATCACTTGGCTGCAGCTTAATTTCCTGCAGTGGGTTACAAAGGGTTCACACACTGATCTTCTGTCTCACAAGAGTTAACAAGGGGCAGAAAGACCATGGAGTTGTTTGTACAAAGTGCTTTTACCTCCAGGACCCTTCCCTGCGCATTGATGCTGCACCTCTCCACGTGTGCTACGTCGTTGAGCCACTTTTAAACCACAGCCAGCTGTTGTGGCTCTGTGCAGCTGTTACTGCTTTGGGGCTGTTTGACACAACAAAAGGAAAGGTGTTGTTTCCAGATTGAGCTCCTTGTCTTAATTAAAAGTCAGTTTTGGCTTACACATGTTAACAGAAGGAAAGGTGGCGCTTGAGTGTGGAGGGGGAGAGCACCAGCTGGCTGGGTTTGTTGATCACCTCTTTGCTGTGTGAGCAGGCTGTCCTTGCTGTGTGTCCTGCCCAAGCCCTGGACCTAACCCAGAGGAAAAAGTCAGTAACTTATTGCTGCCTCAGTTTCCCCCTCAGTAAAAGTAACTCAGAGATGATGCTTGTTGGAGTGGCACAAGCGTTGCCAGGTAGTTACTGCCGTAGAGGTGAAAAGCTGGAGTAGCATCCACTCTGAAGAGCATCAGGGGTCGCAAGCAGAGTTGATATCTGAAGGCAGCGTTGCAGAAGAACACGACGCTGTCCTGAGGACATGACTCTGTTCCAGCTCAGTGAGATGCTGGTGACACGTAAATGTGCTTTGGAGGAAGGCTTCTGTGCTCCCAAGCTGGATTCAAGTCAAACTGTGACGTGTTGGGGTAGGAAACTGAATTCTTCAGTGTGTGTCTTGGATGAGGGTGTCTGTCCATCCTTGCCCTTGCACGTGGCTTTTCGGACACACACACAGCATCTGTTTCTCTCGAGGAACCTGGTTTTTGCAGCCGCAGCCTGACCACCTCCACCCCTGCATCACCCCACTTCAACGCCCTTGTTTGTTGGCCTGACTCATCCATCCTCAGCTGCTGGTCCAGGCTGTGTGGGAGCTGCTCGTGTTGGAAGGAGCTCCCTGCTGGCATTTTACACGGTGTTTTGGTCGTGTCCACTAAAAGGGTCTCTTGTGCAATGCTGTCAGGGGAAAAAAATTGATGATGGGCACATTTTTTTGTGAGCCAAGAGCAGAGCCAGCCCCAGGGAGTGATCGTCGTGAAACAGTCTCTATTTCATTGTGTTCCTGCCCTGTCTTGTAATTTATAATCATGTTACAGGTTCTGGGTCAGGGGCTGTCTTTCCCTCCTGAAGAGGAGGACCTTGGACTCTGGTCGTAGCTCCAGCCACCTGGTGTCAAGCATTTGGGAAGCTCTGACTTCAGAGGTTTGAAGGAGCTGATGCTGCTGCCGGCAGCACAGAGCATCCCCTTGGCGCAGCGGGGACCAGCCCTGAGATGGGGTTGGGGGACATCCGGGTTTGCAGAGCACTTCTAACCAGCCCCATCTGCAGATTTTGGTTGCTTGGTTTGCCAGAGCAACCTGAGAGAGAGCTCAGGGCTGTTGATGATTTGGGGCAGGGACATGGGAACTTGCAAGTTGCCCTGCAACAGCAGTGTAAACCCTGTGTAGGAGCAGCTAAACCACATTTTGGTTAGGAAAAAGCCCTGCAGGGGCTCCCTGTGAATGTGGTTTGAGTTCTGCAAGTGCACAAGTGCAGCGCTGGGCTGTTGCAAGCGTGATAGAAAATAAACCTCGAGGTACCTACAGAAACCATCGAGCAGTTGCAGAGCAGGGCAGGGTGTTTGGTCTGTGGGGTCTGTGCGTTAATGTACAGGCAGTGCTGAGCTCTTTGTGCTGTCTGTGGGTTCCCTTTGCACAGTTGCCTCTCTTGGTGAATAAATAACTTCAGTACTAGCAAACGTGACATTCTTCTAAACACAAGAGACATTCTGAAGTCATTATCCTGATGGGTTTGGCCAGTGATTGAATTTACTGGCCCTCAGCTCATCTGCTTGTGTTTCCAGTAAATACTTGAACACTTTTTTTGGTGAAGAGCTTCTTACACCCTCTGACCCAGCCTTTTCAAAGATGCTGTTGTGTGTCATCTAGAGAAGACGAAGGAGTTACTGTGCAGTCCAGGGAGCCTTGATGTCCTTCCTGTGTTAAGCAAAGCCAAACCACTCCTGAAGCGATGGGCGCTGCGGTACCCAAATGTGGTTCCTTTGGGTATGAAGGTTATTGGATACGGGAGCTTGTTTTGCTTTGCTCCTGTAAATAATAAACAGCTTTGGCCAGTTCCTAGTGAGCAAGCTGAGAGCAAATGTGTGGTTGTACCACCCTGTTTATGCTCTGGGAATGTTCTGTGGTCGTTGATGTGCTGGGAAGTAAAGCAGCCATGCAAACAGCTGTTTGTCCAAAGCCTTCCCTCTGTGGCACAAGCTCTGCAAACTTCTGAGTTATTAGATCTTAACGTTTGCCCAGAGGGCATCGCTTGGCATCTCTTTAGCTCCTCTCTTGGTCTCCCTGCAGCTGGGAGGGAAGTGAATTCATTAGGAAGTGGGGGGAGAGCAGAGCAAGTTCATTCCTGAGCAGAGGCAGCTCGCAGTGGGCTTGTGGTTGGTTAGAATGTTATGGCCAGTCAGACACTAATTGTGGCTTCTAAGGAGCAGTGAGCTGTGGTAAAGAAATTTCTCTCAAGAAGAAATTAGATGCAGGAAGGGGATGGGTTGAGCTCTTAGGTTGCTTGAATGTACATGGGGTTGTTATGGCCAAGAGGCATCTAAACCCCCAGGCATGGGTGTGACCAGTTTTGTTCCTCTGGGTCCTTGTGTTTCTTCTTTTCTTCACAGCCAGGTAAAATCTGGGGAATCCAGGTTCCTGCCCTGCGACTCAGCCGTCCATTTGATGGGGACAGATTGGCATCCAAGGAAGGATTTGGGCTTTGTTACCAGTTGGATTGGAATGAGGAACTCAGGAGTGGAAAAGCTGGTTAGAAAGGAGAGAGTGGAGAGGATGCTCTTTGTTTTAGAGGAACTTCATTAATGTTCATTTAAGACACATTGGATCCTCACCCCCCTTGATTGTTTGCTGAGGTGACTTCCGAAAAACCAGGATTTTGCTTGTTTCTGTCACAAGTGAGGACCAAATGCAATGTGTAACCCAGAAGGGCTCTGCCTACCAACCCTCTCCTCTTCTTCTGCAGGAAACACACAAAGTTTACAGGCAGAAACTGGAAGAAGTCACCAGCTTGCAGACGGCCTGCAGCAGCTCCATACACCGGCAGAAGAAGACACTAAGAGATCTGAAGCACAGCCTGCAACGGTAAGAGGAGACCCAGAGGGTGGAGGAGGCAGGGAGGGAGTGTTTCTCCTTCCCAAAGGGCTGCAGTGCTTGGATTTTTAGCATTTTCATGTAGTCTGCATGGTGCTGGTGCTCCTTATTATTCTTGAGTGGCCTCCATCTGTCACAGCCAGGGTAGAGTGTTTGTAACCCCAGGAGAGATGGAATCCTGTAAATAAAGGAGATCTTTGAAGATGTAATTTATTTCTGGGTGGATTTACAGCAGGGAGCTGGCTGGGGCTGCTCCCTGGGAGCCATAAGTTAAACTCCTTGCGTGCAGGTCTGAAAGCACCACCTGTGACACCTCGAGTTGCCGGTGCTGCTGTGCTCTGCTCCCTGTTTTACATTAACTGGTAAACCCACGGTTTGTCAGCAAATCATCAGCTGTGTGTTCTCCTACATCCAGAAATCTCTCATGCCTCCAGAGCTGCAGCCTCTGCCAGGGCAGTGCCTGAAACCACACATTAAGTTCCCAAAGTGGAAGGCATTCCTGCAGAAAGCCCCACAATGCTGCCAAAGTACTCTGCTAGGGAAGAGGTGCAGGCTGCTGTCACTGAGCCCAGATGAAATGAGAAGGTCATTTATAAACCAGCTGCTTGAAATAACCCTCAGCAGCATAAACCAGGCAGGGAAATAAAATCATAGTCAGCCAAACAGTGCTGCTGAGATACACAGATAATCTTTTGGGCTTGGAAGAGACCTCCAGAGGCCACAGAGTTCAGTCCTCCTGCTCATAAAACCTAAGACGGGTCGCACAGGGACACATCTAGATGAGTCTTGAGAGTCTCCATAGAAGGAGGCTGCACAACCTCCCTGGGGAGCCCCTTCCAGTGCTCTGTGACCCTCACAGTAAAGAAGTTTCTGCTCATGTTGAGGTGGAATTTCCTGTGCTTCAACTGACACCCATTGCCCCCTGTCCTACCACAAGGCACAAGTGAAAAGAGATTGTCTCTCTGTTCTTGACACCCAGTCTTCCTGTATTTATAGAGAGCAAAACACAGGAGCAAACAGCATCCACTCACAGTCTCAGCTTTTGAATGACGTGGATTTCACAATGTTATTTTCCCTTTAAGTCAAAAAGCAGGTAAAAACATCAACAGGAGTGTTCAGTTTCTGTACCTTGGCAGGTGCAAGCCCGGAGCCAGTCCTGAAGAGTTTGCGCTCATTCAGAAGATCAGCACCCAGATCAAGAAGAGGCAAAATGACTTCTTTGACATGGAAGCCTATTTGCCGAAGAAGAACGGGTACGTCCTTCGCTGGAGAGCCCTGTGAGCTCCAGGAAAGCTGATTTTTTTTTTTTTTGAAGTGTTCAGAGCAGTGTTGTTCCCAAAGGTTAATGTGTGCGTGGAAGAAATACGTGTAAAACTGGCTTAGTCATAAATCTCCTGCCGAGCTGCTGGGTCAGCTGTATGCAGAATTTATTAGCTGAAAGTGCCTGTAAACCTGCGGCGCGTGGGCAGTGCAGGTGTTCCTGTCAAAAGACAAGTAACCTTGCATTACCGAGATGTGCAGCTCGCTGTTTCACACTGATGTTTTCCTGGGGTAATTTTTTTAAACACTAGAGCAGCACAATAATTTTCTCTTTACTTTTTCCCCACTGTTTTCCACTGACTTTAAATTTGTATTTAGCTTGAGGCGGGGTTCAGGAGAGATTTCTTTCCGTTAAAGGCTGTGCAATGCTGGAGCCCTTCAGAATTTTATATCAAGCTCTTCTTCCTTTTTCACCCTGTTATTGTTGGGTTTGGACAGTGCCTGTTACATGATCTCATCTCAGAAAAGAAAGCAGGAAAATAAACCTTTTCTTTAACTTTTTGGAACTGCTGGCCAGCCTTTCCACGTTCAAATCACCTTCTGTAGTCTGTCTCTCTCTCCAGTTGGCCTTAATTAAAATGCTACAGCAGAGTGGCTTTGGTAGATAACGCTGCTCTCTTCAGCTCCAGTCTGGATCGAGTACAAGGACTTAAGTGGATCTGCTCTTATGCTGCCCAGAGGGGTTGTGGAGTCTCCTTCTCTGGAGATGTTTAAAATCCACTTGGACGTGTTCTTGTGCGACTTGATCGAGATGATCCTGCTGTGGTGGGGAGATTGGACTGGATGATTTTTCAAGGTCCCTTCCAATCCCTCATGTTTTGTGATTGTTTTGTGTCTTCCAGCCTGTACTTGAATCTGGTGCTGGGAAACGTGAATGTCACTCTCCTGAGTAACCAAGCAAAGTAAGTGAATGTTCCCAGACACGTGAATTTGGGTTTCTCTGTGGCTGGCCATGAACACGGGCTGGAATCCAGAGATGAGAATGATTTTCTCTTAGATCTCACAACAGGTGACCTGTCCAGGCTGAGCAAATCTGACTGTGATACAGGGCTAAGCTAAGGCTTCCTGGGCCTGATGGGTTCTGTCCATCGTTTGCCTTTAAGCCCAGCCTGTTGCCTCAGTTCTAAGAGGGTTTTGCAGTGAAAAATGGTGCTGTGACTCCAGGCATGCAGTGCTTGAGAAAATGGAGATTATTTTAAATCTTATCATGCCAACCTAGAAACCAGCTCTTACGGACTTAAGCTGTTGTCTCACAGCGTAATGGCTGTGCAGCCCAGATGGACCCTCCAGGCTCAACTGTCTTTTACTGCTCTCTGCTGATTTCTGAAATGTTTGGAGCAAAACCTCCCGTCTCTGGCCTTAGCATGTGGGTTTGTAGCTGGTTTGAAAAAAGTGAAACCATGTTCTGCCAAACCACCCCTTTCTGTCTACATGGTGGCTGTTCCTTTCCAGATTTGCCTACAAGGACGAGTATGAGAAGTTCAAACTTTATCTGACGATCATCTTGTTACTCGGGGCCGTCACCTGCAGGTTCCTTCTCCACTACAGGTAAAGCAGCATTTTTACTTGAGTAGTCAGGTATTTTGAATGAAAACACATTGGGTTTGAACTGTCTGTTCAGTGATAGGATGAGGGGCAATGGGTGTCAGCTGGAACAGAGGAGGTTCCACATAAATATCAGCAGGAACTTCTTCACAGTGAGGGTGACAGATATGGTGGGGGGATTGGACTGGATGATTGTTCGAGGTCCCTTCCAATCCCTAATGTTCTGTGATTCTGTTAAGGACAGTGAGATGGGCTCTGGCAGTGTTTGGGCTTTGAGTAGTTGGGCAGCAGGTCCTTCTTGCACCTCTTCAGCACCGTGAGGACCTGCATTTTAACTTTTCCCTTCGCTAACTCTTTTAGGAGATTTGTAACTAACTAAGAGAAGTCCAGCATTGTGTTTTGTGATCTGTTGTTTTCCTGGGATCATGTTGTGCTTGGGAGTGAGCAGTTGGTTTGGTCATAGGCTGTCCCAGGCAGATCCCAGCACTGCGCTGCAGCTCTAGGGTTGCAGATGCACCAAGAGAAGGATTTGCATGGAATTAGCAGATCCAAACTGTTCTCTCTAGGCCATGATAAAGTAACTAACCAGCAACAAGGTTCCACTGTTCATGTTCCTTGAAAAACAGGAAGGTTTTGGAGATGGGTACTTCTGCTGAGATCACTGGAGGGGTCTGGCTGAACACGGGATGGTGCTGGTGAATGATGCCACTGCGAACAGCAGCTGCTGTGAACCCCTTGGCTGCAGGGGTTTACAGAGGGCACAATAACGTTTTGGTTGGGTTTTTCTTCTCCCAGAGTGTAATGCTCTGCTGTTCTTCTAGTTTATTGGATTTATATAGATCTCAGGGAATCTTCTCATTGAATTAGCCTGGAAATGCCATTAAATTGGATCATCTGCTGCTTGCATGGTGCTTTCTCTCCTTCAGAAGGAATTAATGTCATCTCTGCACACCTGCTTAGCGGCTCAAGATCCGCAGTGTTAGATCACAAGGCACTTCCCAGAGAACAGGACTCTGAGCCTGGTGCTGCTGCTGACTGTTGCTTATGGTTCTGTGTGGGGGTTAGAGATGCTTGGAGCTGGGGCTTTGTGCCCGTGGCACCGCTTGGGCAGGTTTTCATTCAGCCAAGGGGAGAGAGGAAAAGGAGGGAGTTACTGGAATGTGTCTTTATAATTACCAGGTTGGTTTGGTGCTTCTACTGTTTTTTCTGTTTAACAGGGTGACAGATGAAGTGTTTAACTTTCTGCTGGTGTGGTATTACTGCACGTTGACGATACGGGAAAGCATTCTCATTAGCAACGGATCGAGGTACCGTGCCACCTGCAAAACTATTTAAAGCCTGAAATGTCTTTAGAAGGAAAATAAAGCAACAACAGGGGATGCAGCTTGGTGCTGAAGCCCAGAAAATCTGAGATGCTGCTGCCCCTCTGCAGGGTCTTTTGTCTCTATCTTTCTCTGGTCATTTCCAAGGGCAAGTGTGGCTACTTCAGGTTTGGGCAGGGAGGACAACCTGCCATTCCTAAAAGTCTGTAAGGTCCTGGTCCAAAGTGGATGGTTTTGGTAGCTGTGGGTTAGTTGTAGAGGTGGGGTGTGTGTAGCTTTGGTGAAAGGACCAACCCAAGTACTGGCTTTATTCCCTGTGTTTGGTGTGATTGTCATGGGGGTCACTTTTGCATCTCGTGAGGTGTGTGATAAGACTTCCAGGATGAGGCTCTGGGCAACCTGGTCTAGTGAGAAGTGTCGCTGCCTATGGCAGGGAGGTTGGAACTAGAAGATCTCAGGTTCTTTCCAACCCAAATCATTCTATGATTACAGTCATATGGAGGGAGAGGTTGCAGTTAGGGGATAATTATATGAAGAGCTGGGAATGCAAGTAAAATCCTGGGAGATGTTAACTGAGAGATGACCTTTACTCCAAGCCTTCATTTCTCTATGACACCCTCAGTAGGGATAAGCGAGGTCCTGCTGATGGATGGTCCTGCTCCTTGAGTGTCTCCAACTTGAGAAGTTGCTTGAGTTTGCACTTCCATGCAACGTGGAGGGTGGTGTTAGATTTTTATCAGTAACCTGATGGCTGCATGTCCCTGGTTTTCATCCCCCAGAGAAGCTGGTGCGGGGGAACAGCAGCAATCGCCACATCTCTTCCCATGTGTTGGTTTGCTGCTGGGTGAGTGGCGGCTGCTGCTGCGATGTTTGTAGCTCCCTGTTGTCGCATTAATTAATTTGGCTTCTAACTTGTCTCCTTTGCCACCTCTTGAGCAGCCAGCACCGCGTTAGCCCAGCTTTCCACACACAGTCTTGCTCTGAAGGCTGCACAGAGAACTTGTAGTGGTGGTTCTTGTACAGGGGGGGGCCAGCACCAGTTCCTTCCATGATCCTCTTGAAATGGAAGGAGCATTTTTGGGAGGGAGTGTTATCTTGGTATTGCTGGCTGGACGCTTGTGATCTCCTCTCTCAGTGCAAGAGGGAGTTTGTGCCTGGAGGCCAGCACCAGTGTCCCAAGTGTGGTGGGAAGAATTTGGGCTCTCCTGCTTTTCTCTGGGGTCAAAGCTATAAAAGTGGGTCAATTTCTGGGAGCTGCTGGAGGGAACAGTTCCCAGCAGTGAGCTGGGCAGTAGAGATGAAGCGAGCGGGCAGCAATTCTTGTGAAACCAGGGCAGCTGCATGCATGAGATCTTGGTTTGGGGTACTTTCCAGAGAAGGGAAGATCACTGTGGAGCCAGAGAGAGGAAAAACTCAAAGCATGGAGATGTGAAGTTGCTCAGAGGTTCTAGCAGAGGAACCTCTGAGCCTGGGCTGTCTGCATCCATTGAGGATGCTCCCAGCATGGTCCCAGCGATTCCAGTGCTGCCTTATGTTAGAGGTCACACATCTTAGGCTGGAAATGCACCAGAGGAACCCATCATGTTGGCTTAGTTTCCAAAGCAGCATTGTCCTTGGGGCAGCTCTTCACTTGATTCCTCTTCACTATTGCTTTTGCTCACATTCCTGAGCTTTGTGTTTGTGTCTTAAAGAAACAGCCACCTCGTGGGAAGGACTTGGAAACATCACTGAGTCACTGGTTTGCATGGCACAGAAACACAAAAGGGTGCGTGGGCTGAAACCTGTGCACCATTAGTCACCGCAGTACCTTGTGCTGCAGAGGCTGCTGCTTCTCCCTGTGCTGGAGAGCTCATGGGAGCACACACGAGTGGTGCCCCACTGCTGAGCCTGCCCCAAACTAAACCATATTGCATTGCCAGGACCGTTTTCCACAGCATCCTTTTTGCTCCAGTCAGGCTGTCTGATTTGTTCACTTCCCCCCTTCTCTCACAAGCCAGGATCAGTCTTTTTGGCTTTAAAGCCAGTAAGATCCATGTTTCTCATCTAACTGCCATGTTTGTTTCTGTTCAGGATCAAAGGCTGGTGGGTGTCTCATCACTACGTCTCCACATTCCTGTCTGGAGTAATGTTAACGTGGTGAGTCCTCTCTTGCTTGCTTGAGGTGCTTCAAGCTTGATTCAGTGTTTGTATCCAGTGAGCATTTAAATCCAGCGTGTCCATGAGGCTGTGGCCACACAGGCACATGGAGAAGCATCAGATTTAATATTTGTCTGCTGTTAGAGGTGTTTCCAGTGATAAATACAGCTCTACAAGTTCGTATTTACCTTGATTTAAAAATAGGACAGAAAGAAAGCTCAACCCTTAGCTGTAGTTGTGCCAAACCTCAGCAAGTCTCTTGATTTCTGCTTTAGAGGGACGATGCCACAAAGTGAAAGCTCGGTGCCTTTACTGGACCCGGACTACAAACAGCATGAAGCCAGAACCATAAGTTACCTCCCCACAGGTGGTGATGTTGCTCAGACAAGGCAGTGACATGCCCTGCATATGGCCCGTGTGACCTATCACACCTTTGCACGACCTGATGCGTTAATTTTAAATGGTTTTAAACCAACAAATGGTTCTGCCCCTCGATGTGTCATGGGATGATGTAGTGCCTGGACATCCCCTGTCCTGTGTGTCCTGAACTACCCTTAGGGTAAAGAGCACGACCGCCGCAGAGGTTCTTCGTTAGGGGAAACCTGATCAGTGGGAGCATTTGCTACACTCTGGAGTATCTCGGGGTTCCAAATGGGGTGCCACGGGCTGGGTACCAGGTACTTGCTTCGTGAGTTTGCTGATGGGATCTGGGGAAGGGCACTGTGTCATCTGCTTTTTACCAAACAACTATTGTATGATTTTGTACTGATTTATGTAATATTTGTGTTTTGCTTTCAGGCCAGACGGACTCATGTACCAAATGTTTCGCAGTCAGTTTTTATCATTTTCAATATTTCAGAGTGAGTATCTCTTACCTTGCTAATTCATGGGAGACAGTAGTTCTGTGTCTTGCCTCCTTAGAAGAACAGGCTTCTGCTTGGTAGGACAACCCCAGGGACCGGTATAGGTTGAGGACTGACCTGTTGCAAAGCAGCGTCGGAGGAAGGGATCTGCGGGTCCTGGTGGACAGCAGGATGACCATGAGCCAACAATGTGCCCGTGTTAGCCAAGAAGGCCAATGGCATCCTGGGGTGGATCAGAAGAGGAGTGGTTAGTAGATTGAGAGAGATTCTCTACCCTCCCTACTCTGTCCTGATGAGACCACATCTGGAATCTTGTGTCCAGTTCTGGGCCTCTCAGTTCCAGAAAGACACAGAGCTACTTGAGAGAGTCAGCACAGAGCCACAAAGATGATAAAGGCAGTGGAGCATCTCCCTGCTGAGGAAATCTGAGGGAGCTGGGGCTCTTGAGCTCAGAAAAAAAGAGACTGAGGGGTGACGCCATGAGTGTTGATCAATATGGGAAGGGCGGGTGTCAGGAGGATGGAGCCAGGCTCTGCTCAGTGTCATCTAATGATAGGACAAGGGGCAGCAGGTGTGAGCTGGAGCAGAGCAGGTTCTGCATCAACATGAGAAGGATCTTCTTCCTAATGGGGATGACAGAGCACTGGAAGGGGGCTGCCCATGGGGGGTTGTGGAGTCTCCTTCTCTGGAGATGTTTAAAGCCCTCCTGGCCATGTTCCTGTGCGAGTGGATCTAGGGGATCCTGCTGTGGCGGGGGGATTGGACTGGGTGATCTTTCAAGGTGCCTTTGAATCCCTAATGGTCTGTGATTCTGTGAAATACTGGAGTATGAGGCTGCAGGAGTAGAAATACACAGTGTACTAATGCTGATAGTTAAATGTTATGGCATGAAATGTTGTTAAAATAGTTGGATAAGTTTATCATCCATCTGAGAAACCAATACAAGGATGTTTTAATCTCTCCATCTCCAGGCTGTGTTCAGTTCCTGCAGTATTATTATCAAAGGGGCTGCCTTTACAGACTCCGTGCTTTGGGGGAGAGAAACCACTTGGACCTCACAGTAGGTGAGGTTTTCTGCAGGACTTGTTTTGCACAGGTTTTGGATGCACTGATGGGGAAGGGGCTGCCTGGGCTTCTGAGCGTGAGCTTTGCAGAGCTACCACCCCTTTCCTTGGGAGAGGGTCGGGTGGAGGTTCTGTTTATCCCCATCTTCATCCTCTCTCCATTACCATGCCTCCAAGAGGGAGGTTCAGACTAGACTGAAGGAAGAACTTTTTTACACTGAGGGTGGAGAGACCTTGGTTCAGCTTGCCAAGAAGGTGGGAGAAGTCCCATTGCTGCAAACATCCCAGGTCAGGTTGGATGGGGCTCTAAGCAACCTGATCTGGTTGGAGATGACCCTGCTGTCTGCAGGAGGGTTGGACTACATGAGCTTTAAAGGTCCGTTCCAACCTAAACCTTTATATGATTCTGTGATATTTTAAACTGGGTATTGTGGCTGGGAGTAGTCCTTATGGGGTGGTCTGGGTGGGCAGGGCTGCAGCTCTGGTCCTGGTTTTTCTAAGCTCACTCTCTGCCTCTTTTAACCTTTTCCAGAAGGATTTCAGTCCTGGATGTGGCGGGGACTGACGTTTCTCCTTCCCTTCTTATTCTTTGGGCATGTAAGTTGGGCAACCCCGTTCCTCCCTTTGCGGTGCAGGCCCTGGGAGGGTTTACCACACCACAAAAGTTTTGTTTTGGATCGCATGCGCCCGTGACAAGTATTTCCGAGGGGTTTGGGGGTTTTCTTTGCTAGCAGTGAGAATGCTAATTTTTATTCCTTTGTAGTTCTGGCAGCTATATAATGCAGTCACACTTTTTGGATTGTCGAGGCATAAGGAGTGCAAAGAATGGCAGGTGGGTGTTGGTTCTGCTCAGGTAAAGCATGGAGCAGGGGGAGAGTTGGGTGTTTAACCCCATCCGTATATGTATTTGTGTGTCTGACCTCATCTAAGTATCTCTGGGTGACCTGGCTTAGAGTCTGTACAAGAGAACTTAAAGAATCACAGCATTATCGAGGCTGGAAAAGACCTCTAAGATCATCCAGCCCAGGACCTAACATCACCACAATCAGCTAGACCAGGACACTAAGGCCACGTCCAGCCTGTCCTTAAAAACCTCCAGGGATGGGGACTCCACCACTGCCCTGGGCAGTCCAGTCCAGGGTCTGATCACCCTTTCTGTGAGGAGGGGCTTCCTAACATCCAACCTAACCCTCCTCTGGCAGCTTCAGGCCCTACCCTCTCATCCTGTCACTAGTTGCCTGGGAGAAGAGCCTGACCCCGACTTGACTACAACCTCTCTTCAGGTAGCTGTAGAGAGGGAGAAGGTTCCCTCCTGAGTTTCCTCTTCTCCAGGCTGAACACTCCCAGCTCCCTCAGCTTCTCCCTATCAGCCTTTCCCTCCAGTCCCTTCTCCAGCCTTGTTGCTCCTCTGCACCCACTCCAGCCCCCCAATGTCTTTCTTCAAGTTAGGAGCCCAAAACTGCCCCAAGTACTGAAGGTGAGGCCTCACTAGTGCCCAGTACAGGGCCCTAGTCCAGCTGGAACTTAAATTAGTAACTGTAAGGAAACTTGCACCCACAAGTGATGGGTTTCTTTTATTCACAGTATTGCTGTGACTTTTGTACTTCCTTTGCTCAGGAGGGACAAACCTTCCTACAGGCAGTGTCATCCCCCCATGCCTCTGCCACTGCCGTTCGATGAACGTGCTGTAGCGTAATGCTAATCCATTAGGTGGGATTGAAGGATTGTATTTTACTGTCTGGTAGAGTCCACCAGTTGAACATAATCTGTATTGTAATATTAAAATGTAGTAAATGTTACTTGTATTAAAAAGAAACCTTTTCTTAAACCACACAGCCGGGTGTGTGGATATCCAGCTACAGTATCTCTGGATCTCCATCCTAATGGATCTCTGGACTCAACAGTCAAGCCCCAAAGCAGTGCCTTCAGCTCTTACCGGTGTGTTCCTCTTTTCCCTTGACAGGTTTTTGTGTTGGCTTTCACGTTTCTGCTGCTTTTCCTCGGGAACTTCCTCACTACTCTCAAAGTGGTGCACACTAAACTCCAGAAAAACAAAGAGAAAATGAAGAACCGGTGAACCTTTGCTCCTCATGTGCTGACTGCCATCCCCCTGCCCACAACAGGTGCTGGGTGTGGGATGGGTCCTGCTAAACCCCAGCTGCATGATGGACAGGCTCGGAAGGACTCGTGTGTCCCAGTGTTCAGTGAAGGATGTGGCCTCTGCCAGCACAGACTCAGTATTACCGCAAGCATGGCTCTCCAGTCTGCACTCCTGCTATTTATGTCTATTTAATACAAAACATGTTTTGCCTTTGGGGTTGTTTTTTTCTGTATATAGAGCAGCATGCACCTGCCCAGTGAAGTGCCAGCATTGGGAGAATGTGAGATCTACTGTAATTCCAATTCTGGAATGATATTTAAACACTTTCCAGGTTTACTATTTAAATTCTGGATATTGGATTTGCAAAGGTTTATGAACACTCCAGGGATGATCAGTAACAGGGACCAAAAGCTGTCTGTAAAGGCATTTGTTTAAGGCGTATTTTCAGTGGCAATACTAACCTGTGTGTACTGTGAAAAAAACTGCCCATCTTTGTACCATACTGCTGCTATATACACTTCCAAAAAGCTATTCAAAGAAGAGAAATCCTCCTTTGAAAACAAAAATAAGCAAGCAAAAGCAGATTTTAAATGGCAGGGAGACCAGGTCAGTGTCCAGGCCTGGGAAAGTCCTAAAATAAACCATTCAATATGCAGCTGCTTCAGCCCCTCTTTAATAACAAATCCTCATTTGGGTTGTTTTCGATAAGTGCACTTGTACTTCAGTTTCTGTTTTCCAGTGCCGTTCTGCAACTGGGAGAACGTGCTCAGCAGAAACACAAACCCTTTCTGTAGGTGTTGCACTTGTACCTGTAATTCAGAGAATGTAAACCCTCATTTGGGAGGGTGGCAGGGACACGCCCTGGCTGCTGCCCTGCTGAACTCATGCTGCTGCTTGAACCTCACTGTGCTCATGGAAATAAGCTCCTGTTGGGTGCTGTAGTGGCTGTACCTTGAGGCCAGCTGCAGGATTAAGCTGCTCTGAACCGTGTCATCCCCAGTGGTGATGAAGGCCTTGAGTGAGCGCAAAGCCCAGCCCAGGCCTGTGCTTTAGCAGAGTGAGATCCAAACAGGGTCCCCTCTCCCAGTAATAGATATGAGCACTGTAGACTGAAAGTGGTTTTATCAGTCCTCCTGTTGCTGCAAGGCTGGTAAAATTACAGTGTCATCATCCTGTGGGCATGAGCAATCAACTGCAGTTTGCATATTTTGAACAACTTTCACTGGAGCTGGGCTGGATCTGGCTGTGAATTTCTGACTTTTACACACCCTGTGAGTTGTTTGGGTTTTAATCCTTTGAACTCTGTTTATGAAATGGAAATGGTTTTATTCTGAGAGCGGTGCTGGAACTGAGCAGTAGACCTGGTTCTCAGGGGTGGGGAGTTGTGCACGTGGCGAGGAACTTGAGTTCTGCAGTGTGAGAAACTGAGATTGAAAAAGCCAGAAAGATTCCCACCCTGCAGCTGAGGGTAAACGTAACTTCCTCTGGGCCGGCGTTTCAGTTTTGCACTGAGTAAGGTACCACCCACTGGCTGTTCTGTCTTTTACTGACAAATGTCTTCTCACTGAGAAAGGGCTGCACAATTCTTCAAGGTTTTTCTATAGTCAAAACGTCCACGAACTTGTAATTTTGTTGGTTTGGGGTTTTTTTTTTAATTTTCCATTTTAAGTTCAGAGGGCTTCACAAATCTGAATTAAATCAAAACACCGTAGGGTAAGAAAGGAAAAAAAGAGATTTCAAGGACCAAGATCTCTTTACCCTGCATGTAAAATAATAAATATGGCTTGCTCCAAACCAGTTCTTCACCAGTTGGTGATGTCACCAGCAGAGGGTAGGGTTTGCATGATGTACAGGTTCCAGCTCTGTGCAGTGTTTGACTCGGAGCAGACTCCTGGCATGCACCACCTAAACCTTTTGGCAGAAGGTTGTGTTGCTACTGTTGTGCAAGTCCTCCTGTGTATTTTCCCTTGGGACAGGCTGTAGTTTGCCTTCCACTGAATTCTTTCAGCAATGCATCTTCTGCAGAAACCTCCGTCCTTCTCATGGGTTTGGTCCTCAAATCAGATCCCCATACATGGGATGTGCAAAAGACCTGTGAGACAATCCTGGAGGCAGACCTGCTAGGTTGTGCAGTGGGCACATCACTCCTCCTTGAACAGACAACTGCCACCTTCACCGCAAAAAGGAAGATGGAATTCCTAGCCGTAGAGAGTTGATCAATGAACACGAGTTTTTCCCTGAGCATGCAGCAGTATTTGCATCTGTCTGGTGTGGAACAAGCTATGCAAGTTTATTATAAAATGACTTTATGTTACACGGAGCGGCTGCTTGGACGACTTCTGACTTTGAGGGCTGCAAAGTGAGTATTTCCCATGCATTCTATTTCTGAGTTGGAACAACTGATTTACTTCCATGATAAATACCACTCGGTGTTACAGCAGCAGCAAGGAGACCTCCAAGGGTGCAGCTTTGCAAAGCCAGCCTGGTGGTAGAGGGACAGCAGTGGACGCTCCTTGTGTGCGCTCTTTGGGCAGCTGGAGGCTGATTCATACCGCTGCCACCAAGTCAGTGAATCCAAAACTTCATTCCTGTCTCTTCAAAGGTGCCTGATAAGATGCTCCAACATCTCCTAAAAGATAAGGCTTTTCAGCTGTTCTGCTTGGAAGTCAGTAAGTGGTAGTTGTAACACACTGCAAGTACTTTACAGAGGCAGAAAACCCCATTAAGTCATAGAGTAGCAGTCACTGTTCAATTGTTGCAGTTTAAGTAGTGAGTCACAGACCTGCCTGCTGGTGGTTTCCAGTTAGGAGCAAAAGCCAGGTGGCCAAAGCCATGCAGCATCAGTTAACTTCCATAAAAAGCTTTCAAAACTTAGTGAGAGTGGTACAGCAGAAGTGCAAAAGTACTAAAAATAATAAAAAATCTAAAATAACAAATGTTTTAGGAATACAAACGTATATGAGGAACAAAACAGTCTGTAAAGTGATGCTGTTTGTAAAATCCAAACTTTGCAGCCCAGATCATAACACTGAGCACAGTGTCCTTTTCCTCCGGCGCTTGGCTTTCTTCATGGCGCTCAGGGCGATGGCTGTTGCTTCTTTAAAAACATTTTCTATGTTTTCACGACATTTTGCTGAGCATTCCAGATAAACTTCTGCGTGAATCTGCTGACAAGCTGCTTCCCCCTGCAAAGAACAAAAGGTAAGAGAAGATGCAAAGCCACAGGAGAGAAGGACGGTGAGATGGGAGAGAAAGGGAATTACTTTGCAAAATCCTCCTGACCTTGCAGGTCAGGAAGAAAGCAGCTGCCTCTGAGTGTAATGCTGGAGTGGAGGTGACATTGGTAATAAATGGAGACACTGCTCAGTGAAAACTACTGGGTTTTTTCCCCCAGTGCTGATGCAGAGCTTGGCCCAACAGTTCAGAGACTGCTCAGGGTGTAAAGATATTCCCAGTATTACAGTTCTTTAAAAGAACTGAAGTAGATACTTAAGTGAGGATGTTTAGACAGAGATATTTTTTCAGGTCTGACATTAACTATTATGTAGCATCAGCTTTAGAACTGAAGGTCACATGACAGTGCAGAATCTGGACCCATGTCTTGCCACCTTTTGCTGATGCACATGCAGGAACCTTAATTTTTGCTTTTCAGCATCACAAGGGCTCGGACTAAATCGTCATCACACACCTGAGCACCTGCTTTTCTCAGTCTCACCCAAATGCATGTGATAGGGGTCTGGAGAACAGGGAGAGAATGAGGGAGCTGGGGCTGTTCAGCCTGAGGAGAAACCTCATTGCTCTCTACAACTAGCTGAAGGGACAGTGTAGTGAGGTGGGTGTTGGCCTCTTCTCCATAGGGAGTATAGATAGGACAAGAGGAAATGGGGTCCAGTTGTGCCAGGGGAGGTTCAGCTTGGAACTTAGGAAAATCTTCTTCCCAGAAAGAGCGGGGAGGCCTTGGAACAGGCTGCCCAGGGAGGGGATGGAGGCACCGTTCCTGGAGAGCTCCAAAAAACAGGTAGACGTGGTGATTTCAGATGGTTTAGTGGTTCAGGCTTGTAGGATGGATGGTTGGACTTTATGATCTTTGGAGGTGTTTTCCAGCCTGGATGATTCAATGATTCTAGGAATGGGAACAGTTACCACCTGCGTGCAATCCTGGCTGTGCAAAATCACTACAGACAAAACGTGGCAATTTCTTACTTTGCTTGTTATCCTTTTATTGCAGAGTCAGCCCCCAGCTTTCACTGCTTGTGAGCCTTGGAGTATCAATTGCAGGTCCACAACCCACAGCTCACAAACTGTGCACTTAGTCATTAGAAGCCCTGAGAGTGGGATCACTTGGGCTTCAAGGGGGGGACTTTCCTCATTCCAGTTGATTGCAAGCTGTAGTGCTGGCGGATACTATTCAGCCCTCTGTGCCTGGCACAGGAGGCACGAAATCAGGTGATTCGAGCTGCCACCAGCTGGAAAAGACTGAGGTTGTACGATATATGGTACTACAGATTATATATATAAAATACAGTATAATTGAGGGGAAAAAGAGACCAAGTTTGCACTCCTAGAATTTAACCCACGTGAGGCCTCAGCAGATTCATCAGGAGCATCTCCCTCTCCTGAACACCATGCGTGAGGGCTGTGAAGGGAGTTATTAATGCAAATAAGGGACAATCTGAAGCTGTTCACACAGCAACAGGATGGGTATCTCATCCTGTGAGAGAGGAAGAGTCCTGACATGGGTTACTGGTGATGCAGTTTCTTTTTGTGCTCTTTAGAAGTAGTGATTCATTCAAGGTCTCAGTGCACTTAACCTTGTACCTCAAACAGTTTGCAATCTGAGATGAAAGGAGAAGGTTGTCTTTGTACTTTCAAAAAAACCCGAAACAAACAAAAAACACCACGGAGACCAGAGCAGAAAGGTCTCGTGTGACATGGGACAAGTTGTTCCATCACTCAGTTTCTTCTGCACCTAGGACAGCAGTGCTGGGGTTGTGACACCAGTTCTACGTGTCACTGCTTTGCAATAATTACACTAAAAACATTTGTTAATGTGGAGATTTTTTTTCAGGATGACTTCAGCATTCAAAGAAAAATCTCTTGTATTAAGAGAGGCTCTGCAGATGTTTCAGTATTATCCTTGAAAGGATTTCTTTTTAAATAGGGTTTGTAAAACACATTTTTTCCAGAACAGTCACTACTTTTAATCCTCCTAATGTGCACCGCAGCTTCTCCAGTCTTCACCACAATCCTGATCAAAGTACCAGTGATGGGAGCAGTCTATGCTAATAAAAATGACAGAGTCCAACAAACTTGTTGAAGTTTAAAAATCAGTAACAGCAATAACCCAGCTGTGAAAGGCAACAAGAATGGGATATAATGAGTCTAGAAGATGTAGCTAGTAGTGTTCTTCCACACTCCGAGGCAGCCAAAATGCTCTTCAAATGCCTCTTTCCTTTGAAACTAGAAATGAGTGTGATCTGGCCACTTCCAAAAAGGAATTACAGACACCCTTTTTAGTCATGGAATGGTTTAGGTTGGAAAAGACAAGTCATTAAGTCTAACCGTTACCCCAACTGTCCCAAGGCCACCGCTAAACTCTGTCCCTAAGCTCCAGATCTCTATGACTTTGAAGCACATCCAGGGATGGTGATTCGACTCCTCCTGGGTAGCCTGTTCCAAGGCCTGAGGGCCCTTTCAGTGAAGAAGTTTGTTCTAGTGTCCAACCTAAATTTCCCCTGATGCAGCTTGAGGCCATTTCCTTTTGCCCTATCGCTCGAGTGCTGACTCTCAAGAATCCCTTTACCTAATTTCAGAGAGTCTATGTTTGTCGTGGTGAGGAACGATGCCACTGATGGAAGTGTGCTTTGTCCACTGCAAACAGGACGCAGTTTTAAACACTCTTGTATTTACCTCGTTGTAAGTAACAGGTTCCTGCTTAGAAGCCTTGAGCTTGCGCAGCTGTTCCTTGTCTTTCCGCAGGTCTGTCTTGCAGCCGATCAGCACGATCGGGACGCCTCGGCAGAAGTGATTCACTTCAGGATACCACTGGTGGTAGAGAACCAAAACTTTCACACCTGGCTTTTTCTTATTTCTGACATCAAAACAACAAAGCCAAGGGACAGAGCCAGCATTTAATATGTGCTGCTATTTCAGAGTCTGAAAGTTGTTAATCTGGTGCCCACTGGACACCCTGTCATCTATGGGGAGCATGGAATTCATTAAAAAGGTTGAAGCAATTATAAAAACCTCTTACCTTAGCTGCTACGTTTTCAAAGCTAGTGGGGTTCATGACATCGTAACAAATCAACACGACGTTTGTGTTCTGGTACGAAAGAGGTCGTAGCCGATCGTAGTCCTCTTGCCCTGAAACACAGAAAGTTTGGGATAGAAGAATCTCTGTCCTTCACAGGAATATGTAAAGATATTTACTCAAGGGCAAGAGCAATAGTGCTGCAGGCTGCCAGCTTTCCACACTTGTAAAATTCCTTCTGGTGAATGCAGGAGATTCCTCTTTGCTGACAGAACTGATGCTTTAGACAACAAAACATGCCCTCGGCAAGTTTTAATAAAAACTCTGCTTTGTCCTACTGCTGAGTGCTCAGACACAGACCTAATCGCCCACTGCCAAGTTGCTGCTCACAAATAAAATCCACAAGAGCAATCTGACAGTTACAATTAAAGCATCTACAGTTTGGCAGTGGTTCCCTTCTCTCAAATACATTTGCATGTTGCTGTGAGGAGGAGAAACAAGGTGCAAATTCTAAAGCAAAACTCTTGGTGGGGAACCTCCTTTTCCCAGCCCAGCGAGCTGAGAGGAAGCAGCAGGTAGCTCCCTGGGCTTTAGCACTACTGTCCACATGTGATTTTACAAGATTTGCTGCAACATGAGCCAGGCTTAACTGGTCTTTGAAGCAGGAGTGCAACAGCAGAGCTTAGGGATGCTGCAGAATTCTGGAAAAGCAGGGGATTTGTCCTGCTTCTGATTAGGGATATTCTAGCACATGATCTGATGAGAAGAAGCTCTTTTGCTTCAGACCTGCGCCCTTTCCTTTGCTGAACTGCACAGTAATCACCATTCTGGAGTCTGAGGCTGTCTGGCTTTGAGAGGCTAAGCTCAAGAGAGCAAAAATTAGCAGCTATAGTTGGCAGGTCAGGAAAAAACAACCCATTCGTTTTCACTTGAGATTTTTTCAGAGACTCAATAAGGAAGAAATGGTTATTTAAGCAGCCTGTAGATCTATTTGCTTCCAGAATACTGTCCCTGGAATAGGGAACACCTCAGTGATGCACTGGATTTCAAAAAGAAGAACTGGGAATGCCACTTCTTCCCACAGAAACTACCCTACAGGGAAGCTACACATCTCACTGCTTTGTATTGTTATCACAAATGAAGGGATGCTGCAAATTCCAGTGTGTCCCAATTTTAAACCAAGATTCCTTGCCCTCGCACCTGGCTCAGTCCCAAGTCACAGACTCCAGCCAACACACTCATCTCCAGCTGAAATGGGAAGAACTGAGGATACCAGAAGGCCAATGATTCTACAATACTTTGCTCCCCTCCTTAATTTAAACAACAAATCGAGGTACTGGTACAAGGGAATAAGCTCAGTTTGCCCAAGATGTTTGTAGAACGTGAGTCTGGATTTGAACTCCTGCAAGAACAACATGGTCTGTGGGTGAGGTGCAGAACAAAGGAGAACTTGTTTGGGCTCGTTGGTCTAGGGGTATGATTCTCGCTTAGGGTGCGAGAGGTCCCGGGTTCAACTCCCGGACGAGCCCCATGTTTTTGTCACTCCAATCTTCAAACATTATGAGAAGGAGGACCCAAGTAACTATAGACTGGTCAGCCTCACCTCCATCCCCGGAACGGTGATGGAACAATTTATCCTTGACACTGTCTCTAGGCACAGCAAGGACAAGAAGGTCATTAGGGAAGTCATATTTGACCAACCTGAGAGCCTTTTATGAGGGCATAACCAGGCGGATGGATGATGGCAAAGCAGTGGATGTGGTCTATCTTGACTTCAGTAAAGCCTTTGACACAGTCTCCCACAGCATCCTCACCACCAAACTGAGGCAGTGTGGTCTGGACAATAGGGTAGAGTGAGGTGGATCGTGAACTGGCTGCAGGATAGAAGCCAGAGAGTAGTGGTGAATGGGACAGAGACTAGTTGGAGGCCTGTGTCTAGTGGAGTCCCCGAAGGGTCGGTAATGGGACCAGTCCTATTCAATCTATTCATTAATGACTTGGATGAGGGATTAGAGAGCACTGTCAGCAAGTTTGCTGATGACACCAAGCTGGGAGGAGTGGCTAACACCCAAGCAGACTATGCTGCCATTCAGCAGGCCCTGGACAGGCTGGAGAGCTGGACAGAGAGAAACTTAATGAAATATAACAGGGACAGTATAGACTTTTGCATCTGGGAAAGAACAACCCCAGGTACCAGTAAAAGTTGGGGACTGACCTGTTGGAGAATCACAGAATCACAAAATCACTAGGGATTGGAAGGGACCTTGAAAGAACATCTAGTCCAATCCCCCTGCCAGAGCAGGATCACCTAGACCAAGTCACTGGTGAACAGCAAGATGACCATGAGCCAGCAACGGGCCCTTGTAGCCAAAAAGGCAAACAGCATCCTAGCGTGGATCAGAAACAGGGTGGTTAGCAGATCAAGAGAGGTTCTCCTTCCCCTCTACTCTGCCCTGCTGAGACCACATCTGGAAGCTTGTGTCCAGTTCTGGGCCCCTCAGTTCCAGAAGGACACAGAACTGCAGGAGAGAGTCCAGTGCAGAGCCACAAAGATGATGAAGGGACTGGAGCCTCTCCGTGCTGAGGAAAGGCTGAGGGAGTTGGGTCTCTTGAGCTTGGAAAAAAGGAGACTGAGGGGTGACCTCATTAATGCTGATAAATATGTGAGGGGTGGGTGTCAGGAAGATAGAGCCAAGCTCTTCTCAGTGTCATCTAATGATAGGACAAGGGGCAATGGGTGTAAGCTGGAACACAGGAGATTCCACCTAAATATCAGAAGGAACTTCTTCACAGTGAGGGTGGCAGAGCATTGGAACAGGCTACCCAGGGGGTTTGTGGAGTCTCCTTTTCTGGAGACGTTTAAAAGCTGCCTGGATGTGTTCCTGTGTGACTTGGTCTAGGTGATCCTGCTGTGGCAGGGGAATTGGACTAGATGATCTTTTGGGGTCCCTTCCAATCCCTAAAGATTCTATGATTCTATGATCTTTCAAGATCCCTTCCAATACCTAATGTTCTGTGATTCTGTGATAATCCAGACAAAATAGACAATTGGCAAACACGTGCAAGTTGTATAAACACTCAGAACTGTACTTCTTAGCCCTTCTTATTCCCCCAAACCCACCCACTTATTTGCAACTAATTTTGCTTGCTGAGGTAATCCTCCAAATGCATTAAAAGCATCATGTGCCAAATATTGGGGGTGCTCCTCCCAACTTCTTTGAGTGTTATGTGCTGTACGTGATTTGTCCCGTTCCAATTCATGCCTCTGACAAGAACCACACAACATACAGCTAAATCCATAGTCTCCTGGATGGGAATAGCAGAAAAGGCTTCTTCAGTGATGTGACACAAACCCGCTCTATTGGGGGATCAGAAACTACAGCTGTGCCCTGGTGAAATGCACCTTCATCTTCAATCTGAGCCAAGCAGTTACAGGTTTTTTAAGATAATATAGAGGCATAAGAAAATGCTGCTGTACAAAATGTGGCCCTGTGTATATCTGGAATTTGAAATGCAGAGCACAGAGACCACAGGGGGAAGGTTAGATGGTAATTGCTTAACTTGTATTATGCTGGGATGATTGCTGCACTCTCCTGGAAGGAGAAGGGGCTGTTTAAGGGCTCCCCAGCAGCTGAAGATGTAACAGGACTCAGATCATGCTGTGTCTAAACATCGACATCTTTCTCGCTGAAAACAATCCCTTTCACCCCCTGTCCTTAAGTGCTGCTGATGAGATGCAAAAAAGGACCTAGGAGACTTTTCTCTGTAAAGCTGCTCAGTCTGTGGTCAGAGCTAATTTGGCACAGATTTAGGTCTTATACTAGAAGGGTTTTAAAACTAAGGTACAGGGCTGAGCCTAAGCAGTAACTAAACGTATAAGCAAAGCCCACAAGGGTGCTGCCTCAAGCACAGGTAACCATTTCCTTTCTCCAATTAACAAGCACCATGACGTGGGACAACCAGTTAAATATATGACTATGTGTGAGCATATCTGCGGGTCTCCTTCACCTTCCTCATTTCATTGTAGCATCAAAGAGTCTGGTTTAGGGGGGGCTTTTTAAAGAAAAGACTCCATCCAGCTGACTTCACCTAAAATTTGCTAATTCTTTGCAAAGGTCACGCTCCTACATGCTTCTGTGACACACTGCGCAATAAATGTCTCTGCAGTGGGGCCTTACAGTGGGGTGGTACCCCAGGTGATGGCTCAGGGTGAAGAGGAGAAGTGAAACCTCTCTCTGCTCTTCCTCAGCCCTTCACCAATCCACCACTGAGGAAGTGTTGGCCTGGGAGATGCTCAGTTTGTAACAGAGCTCAGCACTCGTTGCCACTGATAGGAGAGGGTGAACGATGCAGTCAAGACTTGCCAGCTTAGGATCCTATGAAGACATGCTGTCCCAACGTACAGCAGCCCTGTCCATCACCACCAACTGTCAGCGGATGTGGAAGAATGTAACATCCCACCACCCAGCCAACCACTTCCTACGCAAGGCCACATGTCTGTAACACTCCACATGCATGGTTTAGGATTGCCATAGAACTGTGTGATGGTGAGTCCTTGCTGGCACACAAACACACACCGTGTTCTCTGCACGGTGTTATTCTGCAGGTTCCATGAGAATCCCGCAGTTATTCACTTGCCAGCTCTGTTTTCTCACTACTCAGATTAAAAGACGTTGGGAAACAGACATTCTTGACTGGAATAAAACCAGTAGGATGCTTGTGAGGAGGGGGGCACATTTCACTTACAATGTTGTAGGGTTTCTTTTCTCCCTCAGCCATGTCATCCCTTTGTAAGTTATGAAAAACCATTCTGCCATATACTGGCTTTTAGAATTTCTCCTAAAGGCCTCAGGCTGCCACACATCTGTGAACACAGCTGAAAAACCGTGCTGGAAGCTTCGCGTGTGCTTCCTGCTAGTCTGAGCACAGCGCCCACAACGATGAGGCATTGCTTCCTCCCCAGCCCAGCAGAGAACTTTTCTTGAGTCTGAGAACATCCTGTGCTGAGCAGCACCAGAAAGTGAACCTTGTGTCTGAGCTTCAGCTAAAGCATCCACGCTGCTCCCTTTGGGGATAAAAAAATTAGAGAGCTAATTTACCTCCCAATTACTTTGCTTCTATGAGGCACAGCAAGAAATGGAAAGTTTTAATTGAAGAAAGAGCTGCAAAGTCTGTTTGCAGGGGAGACAAATGCTGTTACCAGCCTTTATGTGTTGCGTATGTGCACCACCAACTTCCTGCAACAGCAAGAGATGTCTCTGGTGAGGAAGACAGAATAGTGTTGTACAAAAGTCTCACCAAAAATCATTATTCTTGTATATTTTGGGTTAACTAACCTCACTTGTTACCCAAATTCTCACCAAGAAGAACACCAGAACTTTTAAATGTCTGATTCTCAGGCACTTTGTGTCCTTCTCCTTCAGTAAGTAGGACAAACTCAAAGCCTTGAGCTGCCCAGGACTTGGCAATACAAAGAATCTTTCTAACTATAAACAGTACAAGAGGCTGAACCTGTTCTTTACCTTCCCATGACGCTGAGGTACATGCAGCTCTATTTAGTGTTGCTCTGAGCAAGATCCTAAAAATATCCAGGTCCCTTCAGCAGTGGGTACATCATGAAAATCCAGTGACACTTTTTACAAGACCAGCTTTGTCTTCTCCTCCCTTACGCTGCTACATGGCACTTAGCTGAAACTCTCCACCTCCAAAATAGTTTCACATCCTTTTGATCCAATTTAAATGACTTTATGATAATCTGAACAATTTGAGAACCTTTCAGACTGAGAGGCAGAACACAAGTGTAAAGTTGTCTCAGGATTTTAGAGAAGGAGACAAAGCTGAGCAGTTCAGCCAGTCAGAAGATGATTCATAAAATATAGCCAATATGCTGCATTGTTAAATCATTGTACTCCCAGTAAGAACTTGTATGTTTAGGCTCCTCTTTAAGCTGTGGTTGCTCCTCTACACCCAGCCCAGAGTGTCATCACCCAGCTGAGAGAGGAATTTAATGAGCTGCTTGCTGCATGATACAATAGCAGCAAGTCAATACAGTGAAACACCGATGCTAAAACTGCATCTGCCATGCTGCATCCATGTGGCAGAGCGATAGCAGCTCTCATCTCCTGAACTAGACTGTCTTTCCTCCTCTCTTTGGAGGACAGGACACGTTTGGTCTCAGTCTAACCCTGAAGGAACTAGACGTCAGATTTGTATGATTAAAAACAGGATGGGATTAAAAAGTGTGCTCAAGTGAGCTCTTCCTCTAACGTAACTTCCAGCTTCAGAAAGAGGATTAAAAGCTGGTTGAATTACATTTTATGACAGATCTGTAACATAAAACTATATAAACAGCTTTAAAGCAGAACCAAAACCCACCTTTCCTCCGCCCAAGCAAATACCTTAACCAAGGTGGCAATGCCCTCCCTTCCTTTGCAGCTGATAATCTTCACATGTCTCAAGCAAAGCAAAAGACATTCACAGGAAGGGAGGAGACAAGCGTCAGCAGCTTCTTGCAACTTGTAGCCTGGTGGCCACGATACTATTCTGAGAGGTGAAACGTGTTGGAGTTTGGGGTTTCCAGATCAGAGATGGAAAGGAATTCCTGTTTCATGGCAAAGAGCTCTGCCAGCCAGGCAACAATGGCATCTCTACCTTCCAAAGTGTCTTATTAGGCACAAAATATACCTCACTGTTCTTCACTGGGGCAACGCTGTGGTCTGAGACAGTATTTATGAACTAAATGTGGAAGTGTAGACATTTTCTGGTAAAGTTACATGCCTGAACAAGGAAACAGGGTAAGATAAGCCATGAGCACTGGGTTCAGTGTTCTCCAGGCTGCTGGCAGCTGTAGGTCTTGCACAGAGCATGACGCAAATGGCTGAGCACTTAGGCCAGGTTTGTAAATTTAGTGCTGCAATACTGAACCTACCCTACCTACTGCTGTTTCAGGGTCCAGGCCATTTTCCTTAGAGCCTGGAAGAGACTCTAAAGACAAATATTGGAATTCAAATGAACCAGCAAGTATCCAGAACTGTGTGACAGTCAGCTGGGTGCTCAGGATTTTACTATAGTAAAGACTAACCATAAAATTCACTCTTATGTTAAAAACCTTTTAAATTATCTTTTTTGATATAATGTACACAAGAAGCAAAGTGTATTTCACTACTATTAAAAACAAATGGACAGCATTCTGTTCTGACTGGCCTGGGTATAAATTAGGAACAACTCTGAAGGCTTGAGCTGAAACAGATGATTTACTCCAACAGAGCATGTGCCAGTTTTAGGGCTCATTTAGGAACACAGCTGGATAACGCTCTAAAAACTCTGAATGAAGCCGAACACAAACTACCTCACAAGTTCCTGAAATGAACCTGAACAACACAACAAGCAATTTCATTAACTTTTACTGTGGCAGCCTTTTCATTATGAATACAAACCACCTTTTTTTTCCCCCTTCACTCTTAACTCACCCATGGCAAGAGATTAAAATACTTTTCTGGTTGGTTGTGTTATGCTTTGCATCTGGGAATGGCGTTTTAATACCTTCAGATATGTTTGCTATTTGGTGTAATTTTCTGAAACAAACTGGATTGTTCAGGTAACGAACAAGTCTGTGGCTAGAACTGCATTAGACAATTAACCTTCTTTTCTTTTCTGGAAGGCACAGTGATGCAGGTAACGGGTAACATTTTACTCTGAACTTTAATTTCTAGCGGCAACTGCAATGTTAAACTAAAACTGCTGGTAGAAAAGCAGTCTGAGAATACGTCCAGTTTAAGTCCTCTAGCACCAGTCTGGCTTAAGTTAACAGCAAAAACTGATGGAACACAAGCAGGGGCACATTCATACAATCAACATTTTGTACCAATACAAGCAAATTATAATTTATCTGAAATGATGAAATTCCTAGGGTTGGCTTTGGACTTAGTCCCATCCCAGCAGACACCTTCTGGTCCTGTTGGGTTGGAAAGACCCCAAGTCTGGTGTGGAAGCCCCTTACCTGCCGTGTCGTACAGGTTCAGGGTGATCTCCTTCTTGCCCACCATCACACTGCTCGTGTATTTCTCGAAGACAGACGGCGCGTATTGCTGCAAAGGGAGGAGAAGCAGGTCCATGGAGGTCCCTGCCGCTGGGCCGGGATGTCCCCAGCCCCTCCGCACCCCGGCACAGCCCGGGCCGGCCGGCGGGAGCTCCCGCTCACCTCGGGGAAGGCTCCTTGGGCATAAACCATCAGCAGCGAGGTCTTCCCGCAGCCCCCGTCCCCCACGATCACCATTTTCACCTCCTTTTTACCCGACGGGGCGGCCGCGCTGCCGGGGAAACCCCCCGCGGCCCCGTTGGCCGCTTCCATGGAGGGGAGTGGGACCGGGCAGGGCCGGACCAGGCTCAGCGGGGCTGCGGCTCCCCCCTCAGCCGCCGCGGCTCTCCGGGAGCCCCGGGGCGGGCAGGGGAGGGGCCGCAGGTGCCTCCGCGCTCCGCCTCACCCTCGGGGGAAGGGGGACGGATCCTCTCCCCGAGCCCTCTCGGGACAGGCGCTGTTCGGCGTCAGCGCAGGGCCCCCTCAGNAACCCCGCGCGCCCCGTCCCTCTGCGCTTCCCGCCCGCCCTGTGCCCCGCGCGTGGCGCTGGGCCCTGCTTGGCCACTGCCACGGCTGCGGGTTAGCCCCCACAGTCCTCGTTAATCCATCCAGGGAGCCCCTTTGGGCCTCAGGCGCCATGGGATCTTCCCCCAGAGATGGTTTGAGGGCATGTCTTCCAGTTCAGCCTCTAGGTCTTCCTGGTGAACTTAAGGGTCTCCCAGTTCAGCCTCCATGTCTTCCAGTTCAGCCTCCTTGTCTTCAACTTCCACGTCTTCCAGTTGAACTTAAGTGTCTTTCAGTTCAGCCTCCAATGTCTTCCAGTTCATCCTCCAAATCTTCAACCTTGATGTCTTCCAATTTAATGTCTCTCAGTTCAGGCTCTGTGTCTTCCAGTTCAGCCTCTACATCTTCCAGTTCAACCTCCATGTCATCCAGTCCAACATGTCGGCAGCACTGGATCCCAGTCCTGATGGCCACCATAAGAGCATGCAGCGGTGTGACAGCGGGGCTGGAGGCAGAGACCCCCTGAAGTACCCTCAGAACATGTCTTGTTGTCAGCTCTAGGAGTGTCAATGACCTGCTGCTTGTTTTCTACTGCATTTATTGCTCAAGTAGGAACCAACAGCTCTGCTCATCTCTTGCTGACCCAGTCCTGGCCATCCAAGGTGAGCCACCATGAAAATAAACTGGGATTTCACATCTGAATTGCAGAGATGTGGTGGTCCCAAGGACCCACTTGGTGTTTGGTGCCATGGAAGGGAGGGGATCGCAACAGCCGGACACAGGTCAGGGGCTTGGTGACAGACCTGCTCATGTGCCAATCTACCACCATTCTGCACAAAAAGTGGTGTTTCTTTTTAGCAGAGATTAACTGCATCTCCAATAAATCTCATTAGTCCTTAAGACATCAAAGTTGACCTTAAAATGTTTGAAATAGCACTTGTGGGAGTAGCAGCAAATCCCCAAGGGAGTGCTTGAGTGTACCAAGATCATTTAATTCAACTAAGGAACCAAACCCACAACTCCAGCAGGGTTTCGCATTTTCTCCTGCACAGTTGTGTCACTAGATGGCCTTACAGACCAAACACAGACTCGACTGCGCTCCCCAGCTCTTTCCAGGAAGCCTCTGCTTTTGTGCAGAGAGCAAACAAAAAGCAAGAACATATTTCTGCAGCAGGGAGGAGGAAGAGCGACGTGTAAATACTCAACAAGGTGTTGCATAATTCCAATAATAGCGATGAAAAAGCAGCCAAATTCACCTATTTACTGAGGAACCATTTTACTGAGGAAAACACTGATGCAACGTGTGGAATATGTGAACTGTCACAAAGATGGTGCACGAACTACAATCTTACACATCGTATCTGGAACAGAGCAAAAGCCACCAGCTCCTGGCGACTGCAACGGCTGAGGGTGTTCCAGTGGTGGCACAGGAATGAATAGTGCAGGAGAGGATTGTTATACCCTGAAATGATTTATTGGACCTGGCTCAAAAACTGGGCATAGCTGTGTAAGAGACGATCAGCCGATGGATTTAGCAGTCTGATCACTGTAATTCAGGGTTTTTAAAATTAATTATTGCCATAAAATGGGGGGGTTTTGATGAAAGTTTTGGTGGGTCATTGTTAGGGTGGTTTGGTCAGGTGTTTTGGCTATTTTTTTTTGTTTGGGGTTTTTTTTTTCACAAGACTCACAAGACAATCTTTTCATTTCTCACACCTTTGTCTCTTTTTCATTTTACAGCTAAGGGAACTTTTTAGATTTCTGCACCTTTAGATTGAGGGCAGAACAACAGAATCATTGAGGCTGGAAAAGACCTCTAAAATTATCCAGCCCAGGACCTAACATCACCCCAATCACCTAGACCAGAGTACTAAGGGCCACATCTAGACTGTCCTTAAACATCTCCAGGAATGCGGACTCCACCACTGCCCTGGGCAGTCCATTCCAGGCTCTGACCACCCTTTCCATGAGTAAGGGCTTCCTAACATCCAACTTAACCCTCCTCTGGTACAGATTCAGACCCTGCCCTCTTGTCCTGATGCTTGTTACCCAGGAGAAGAACCTGACCCCCACCTGACTGCAACCCCCCCTTCTGGGATCTGTAGAGAGGGAGAAGTTCCCCCATGAGTCTCCTCTTGTCCAGGCTCAACACCCCCAGAGCCCTCAGCCTCTCCTCACCAGCCTTTCCCTCCAATGCCTTCCCAGCCTCATTGTCCTCTGGACCTACTCCAGCCCCTCAATCTCTTCCTTGAAGGGAGAAGCCCAGAACTGCCCCCAGTACTCGAGGGGAGGCCTCCCCAGTGCCCAGTACAGGGGGAGAATTATGTCCCTAGTCCTGCTGGCCACAATATTGCTGATCCAAACCAGGAAGCCATTGGTCTTTCGGGCCACCTGAGCGCTCTGCTTGCTCACACATAAAATAAGTGAATTAGAAAATAACTCTGAACTCTGCAAAGATTGTTTTAAAGTAATGGATGTTCTATTCATAGTGAGTCAACCTACTATTGACAAAACACAGCATTTTGGCGTCTCCGTTACTTACACGATGCTTTGGGGGTATAAAATCCTCTGCAAAAACTAAGAGCATTTAGTTGACTTTGAAAAAGTCCAACATGGAATTTGGCCACTGACTGAAACTCAAGAAGATCCAGCTCACTATAAATAAAATTCAAATCTAATAATTATTAACTGCGAGTGCTCACCTACTTCACTTTTAGCCTGTATATTGACTTTGGCACAAATTCTGATTCATCAAAAGCTGACAGCCTGCACCTTGAGAGTCGATAAACGTGAGGGGATTTAGAGGGAGTGTGTCTAGAGCAAGACTTCAACGGGGCATGGTAAATATCCGGCTTCCAATCGTGTTACTCACTTGTTGCTTCACGCTTGCCAAGGAAAATAATAAGAAGGAAGGAAAGGTTAGCACCACAGTGCTGAGGAAAACGGATGGAAGTGTATTATTTTTATTGATGCTTTATTGTATTGATGGGTAATTCAGATTAGTTATGAGGACACCCAGAAACACCCTCACGGATCAGGTTTAATATTGAAGTGATGACTTTTTTACTGCCCAGCCTGATGAAATCAGCCAGTACTCTCATTTCTGTAAACACAAAGCCTGAGGAAGAGCGCTCTCAGCCTCCTGAGCAGCTCTGGTACAATGGAAGAACCTCAAAACATATTCTCAGCCTAAGGAAACACCACCAATGTGTTTGTGATGCCTCTTTGTCCCCTGTGATGTGTGTGAAGTCAAGGAAACTGAATTAATAATGAGTTTTGTGACTACAGAGATTCGACTGCGGGAAGATAAAATCTTTCTGTTCACAAAATGTTGTTTTTACTCGTAAATATGTGAACAGATTTGACAAAATATCCTGGTTAGCTATCTTCTTCTGTTTGCAGGAACTCTGAATACTGTGAAAGTTTGACGTTTCCAATCACTTGAGCGCTAGTGAGTGCCCTGAGGCTATGAAGCCTGGCTTGCAGCAGTATTTCTGATGGAAAATACAACTATTTTAGCTAATCAGCAAGGTCTCAGGCTGCTGGTACTTCCTCGTAGCCACAATTGTGGAGAGGAGTAACAGCACACGCCATCTGCTGCATACTCCGATTATTAGTTTATACGGTAATATAAACAAGATGAGAATGGGGACCTGCTCGTCCTAAACATCTTCAGAAGTACGTGGTTGACATACATTCAGGAGTTTTCTTCCTGCTAAAACAGACCCCAGCTTTACAAAGACTGAAACATAAAACTTAACAAGAAGAACAAATAGCCCCATTTATGCCAAAGGAAAGATTCATAAATGTGGTTAGGAACGTGAATAACAAGGCAGAGCCTTAAATATTTCAGAACATTAACAATGATATTAATTCTTTTGTGTTTTCAGACGTGGAATCCCACTACTGCCCTGAAGAGACATAAGCCCCGAAGAGTTTACAGTGAGGAACAGACATCTTCAGAGTGGGACCCACCGTGTAAGTGAATTCCCAATACATTTCAGACGTTGCACTGGGACAATAATTGTTCATTGTGTTCCCAGACCCTTGCTGAAGACCAGCCTCTGCCCCATGATGTGTGACATAGTGTGAACTGACAGGGCACACAGGGAAGGGGAAACTGTGATGTGGGAGAACTGTACCTGGCACACACAAACAAGTGATGGGTGACAGGTCTAGGTGATCCTGCTCTGGCAGGGGGATTGGACTAGACGATCTTTTGAGGGCCCTTCCAGTCCCTAATGTTCTGTGATTCTGTGAAAGAAGAGAAGCCTGTGTATACCCCAGGTACTTCAGTTTATTTACAGCACAACCATACAATTTTATTTTTGCTGTGGTGCTTTTGCTCACAATCCCGAGGCTCTTTTGACCCTCTACTCAACCCTGAAAATACCTTTTTTTTCCAAATCAAAGCTCTGTCTCCTTGACTTTCAGCTGCTTCTCAGGATTTCTGTAGCGTTTCTCGCTGTTTCTCTTGCACACGCAGAGCTCCACCATCTGGTCCTCACGGCCTGAAATTTTACACACACGCCCCCACCCCAAAAAATCCCTTGGGCCACATGATTCACCATCTATTCAGACCTTGCCATGTGCCTGGGTTTTGTGTAGTAGCCCCTACTGATGTAAATCCCTTGTTTCATAAAGGCTCTCAATTGCCTTTTTCACTGAAGGCAAGGTGGCTGTGACACCTGCCACTTTCCAAGACGTTTAACCCACCCTGAGACATTATTGCATTGTTGTTTGGCTGAGTAGGAACCATAGTTCTTTTTCATCCCAGTGGGAAATGCTGCCAGAAAGGCCTTAACTTTCTAGACTATTAAGTCATGTGGAAAAATTATATTTCAGTAAGAAAATTTCCTTTCTGCCTTTTCATGCCTTCGGAATAGAGTTCCTGTTTCACTTGGCTCAAGTAGCCCATCCACTAAATCAGTGGCAAAAACCTTTCAAGAAACTCCATGTAAAAATCTGTCCAGGTGCTACCATAGAGTTCTGGGGGCTGTGAAAGAAAACAGGACAACGCTCTGCAGCGGGAGATGTTTGCCAATCAGACACACCACTCAGCAAAAGTTCAGGCACTTTGATGGGGCTTGGACAGATTTTGTTCATAAGCCACACACTGACTGCTACCTAGAGAGCAGTAATTTACAAGGGAACACGTCGAGTTTCTTGGGTTATTTTCTCTGGTACGCTTTAAATCAGGGCTGTCAACTGCATGGGTCGAAAGGACCTACCTGATGTGTGCATGGCCAACGTGATGTAGTTTAAACCTCACCTTTCATTAGCAACTGAGTGCTTGGCTTTGCAGTTGTGGGGGGGGGAACTAAAAAAACGATCCACTTTACAAATGCAAACAGGGTGTAAATCAACATGGTAACGGCTCAGCCTGATACAGTAGGTGCTCAGAGGCAGTTTCAAGTCTCTGTTCCACGCTAAAGTATGAATTTTCAAGCCAAATTCTGCTGCAAAAAAATGGGTAATACAAGGTGAAGATCATCCCGTGCTTTTCTGCATCATCAAACACAATGACTGATCGCTGAAAAGCATGGAATGAGCAAGGAAGTGTCTGCCAACACCGCCATAACTCTGCCTCCACAGATCTGGACGATGTGTGTGCCTCCCAGATGTGCTGGCACTGCTTCACTGAGCAATACGGGGGAATTTATCAACACAGGCTGGCAGGGTTATTACAGTGTTGCTGCATCTCATCCTCTACCTCTGTGCTGAAAAGTAGATCTGGAGACTCAGTGGAGAGAAGGATTCACACAATACCTTGTCTCAGGCTAGATCCAGGCAGTGTTTGCGTCCGTAGCTGTGGTTGGCTTTACCATGGGAACAGCAGAAGCAGCGGGTTCAGGAGCAATGCACACACTTGCTTGTGGCTGAGTGAGAGCTCAGAGCACTGCTACAGATCCGCAGGAAATCAATCCACCTCAGATACTGCATCCAGATCTGCAGCAGGGAATAAATCCCACCAGGAAGTAATTTTTGGGAAACAACAGGGAAAGGAGCTGTAAATAATTTCCCTTGCAACACAGTGTGTTTTTACCTGGCATCCAACTCATCTCTTCAGTGTGCAGCTCTAAAATCCCTCTGGCTTGTGCCTTCCTGGAGCTTCATTACCCAACACTCCACCTGACCCAGAGCAAGCACCAGGATGTTATTTTTATTCAAAAACAAGTGCTCTCTGCAGTACCTGTTCTCTTCAGATTGCTCCTGCCTTCTCCCATTCCCAAAGTATATTGGCCTTGGTAGAAAAACAATTTCTCTCTCCATGTACTTGCTGGTTTAGGGACAAGGGAGGACCATGTGTTAAGATGACCAGGAGCTGCAATCGGCTTCTTTAGTTCACACAGCAGGAGTAAGTATGGAGTAAGCAGCCAAATCCCCTAAAGTTGCTTGGTAGATTCCACCGAACCTGAAATGTGGGGAGCTGTACTTCTATGTGAGGCTTAAGAGAACCTCAAGTGGAAATGATCCCAGCTTCACTCACTACATACTTTTCAATACATGAGGTACCACACAGCCTGAACAAGTGTTGTTTTATCCACTGCCATTAGAAGAGGGAGGCTTCGACCAACACTTCATTGCTGCACTGGCTGTGCAACAGCCACCACTCCTGAACGTGGCTCAGGCATGAAGGTCTCAAACCCTTCAGACAAGAATGTGGGAATATTCAGAGAGGGTGAAAAAGGATATGGCAAAGGAGGCTGGAAGAGAAAGGGCTGTGGATAAAATAGGGACAGGCTTTTGCTGAGTAACGTATGGCAGAGATGCTGAAGGGCAGTTCATGCATGAAGTTTGTGCCCTCCCCTCTGATATTTGTGCAAACTTCCTACAGGAAGGCAGCAAGTGCAGCTGAAGAGATAATAAAACCCTGTTTATATCTCTGTGGGAGACACCATAATTTCTGCCTGTTTTTAGCTGAGTGTTAGATGTACTAGGAGAGCTAAGCAGAATGCGCTTGCTGTGTCTTTGCCTGGCTGGGAAGCTCATACATAGGGATGAAAATCTGGCAGGAGCCAGAGGAGTTTGCAGCTTGTCAGAGCATCCCCAGACAAAGAACAGTCCCAGACTGAGTTTATCTCAGCCATGAGATTAGGCATTAACCCAGCCAGAGCAAACTCTGCAAAAGAAACAGCGATACTTGGAGCAGGCTAATCAATAACTTGAGGCACTGGAAATAAACCCAGTTGCAATTGTGTCATGTTTGCTTTAGAGCTATGATTTTTGGCCTGTACTGTGCTTGTGGGAGCTGCACAGGTCAAGGGTCCAGGGTGACCTGGCTGGAAGTCCTTGCTGCAAGGCAGCAGAGCAGGTCAGGAAGGTGTTTGAGCAATCGTGGCCACGGTGAGGTCTGGGGTAGGCAGGCACGTAGAGAGCAGCAACCTGCCAGCACTGCTCCAGCCTGCGGGTCACAGCTAAACATGGACTGGCACGCTGCCTTGCACGAGCTCCACACTGCTGTCCTTGATGGCACATTTCCTGTGCATTTTGCCTTCCTACACACAATTCACCCTTCCTGACTCTCATCAGAACAACAGGCACGCTGTCAAGTTCCCAGTTGCTTACTGGAATTAATGCAGTAGCTCTGGTTTCTTAAGGCAGGGCGATTTCCTCTTTAAAATGATTCTAATTAGATCTCTCATAAAGCCAAAATTGCCCCTATGTGAAAGGCAGCTAAACCTGCTTGTAGAATATCAATGCCCCATGACCTTTAGTGGTCTTAGGAGTCTAACAATAGTATAGATGGTGCTCAAAGATACAGGACTCCAGCTAAATGGAAGAAGGAAGCAAATATAGCATCACTCCAAATCCAACAGACAAAAATCTTCCAAGCACAAAACACACCTAGCAGCATATTTGTCAAGGTTTTTATTTGCTTTAAATACATACGGAACCCAAAGCATATCCTTTCCACTGTAGAACTGCGTTGGCACCTGTTTTCCATTTAGGACTAGGTTTTGGACCTGGAAAAAAAGAAGTGTTCTCAGTCAAAAGGACCTCAAGCAAGCCAGGGCTGCCCACAGAGGAAGGCAACAGCTGCACGAGCTTTAGTTCCTCTCCCCACCCTCCCATACAAACACGCCCCTTGATCCTCCGTCTGGAGGAGCCAGAGGAGAGAGGAACGCAGAGCTTCCTTGCTTCCCTGCCAGCTCTGCTGGCATTTCCCAGTCCACAGCCAACTGCACGTTAGGCACTGAGACCACAAAGTATTTTTTCATGTGGGCAGCTGAGAGGTGGTGGAATTAGAATCTTTTTTGGTCAGAACCCTCCTGCAGATGTTCCTGATGCTGTTTTACCACCTCCCTTGTTGCAACACATCAACACATGAGGTGTTTGTGCTAATTTACTGCCACAGGAACCACTTCCTGTGCGCTGCTAGGAGCAAGTCTTCCCAAACTGCTGGCAGGCATCGAAGAGAGAGAAAAGGGAAGACAATGTGCAGGGGAAGGTGCTAGGAAGTAAAGGGAACCCTGGTCTCCATCAGCAACTCCTGGAACAGAGACAGGGAGAAAGGCAGCAATGGCACTGCAGATGTAGCGGAAACGAACTTCAGTTAGCACCTGGCAACAGCCTAGGTCCTAACTGAGCCCTCCTGCAGGTTAAAACAACTACAGTAGGTGGAGAAAGTATTTCAACTTAAGACTTATCTTGAAAAAAAATTAACAGCCAAAACATGCTCAAAAATAAATTAGAAACCAGGCAAAGATTTAAAAAGAGCCTGAAGGAATCAGGCCTAAACAAAAGGCAGGGGCTATGCAGCGAGAAAACCACAAATGGCCAAGGTTGAAATGTAAAACATGCAGTTCACAGTGACACATGAAAGATGCTGTTGTATTCCACACCTCCTCTTCCTGGGTGTAGCTGTCTCTACAAGGTGAAGGGCAATAATGAATCAAGTTCCTTCCCTCTCTTCCTGTATTTTCTATTCAATTATTCACAGGCTGTGCAAGTTCTGCTTTATTTCCCCTCTCCATATGCCACACTCTCCTCCTGGGGTTTTTTTATTCTGAACTGTGCATTTGGCCTCTCTCCCATTTCTTTCTCCTCAGTGCATGCCCCCTGCTCTGCTAAGATCTGCTGCCTTTGTAACCTCCGCTGTGCACATATGCTGGCTCTGCCTCTCCCCTCCCTGCCACCCCCTGCTTCTGGGCCATCAAGTGTCCCTTCGCTTTGCTCCAGCATTTTTGCCAGGGGGCCCATCGGCAAGCCAGAAAAGGAACAATTTTGCTACGGCCACCGCTCCCGTTTTCATGCTGCCGGCTCCTCTCTGCTGATCAAGGGGAACCCACGTAGCTCCAGTAGATCTGATTGGTAGCAAAGGCAAAGACGGCTCTGCAGCTGCTTAGCAACTGGGAGCTGCTGTTGTGCAGCAGCACAGAAAGGCAATGGACGGCGCAGCATTTGCCAATTCTGCGTGTTCTGGCCCACTTAGCAAAAACCCAAGGCTTAGTGGACCAGCTGGGGCCCTCCCAACTGTCCTGTGAAAAATAAATCAAGATGAGGATCTTTAGCTGCTTTTAGATTTGAGAGGAATGACAACAAAGTCAAGGGCAAAACTGCCTCATGTCATACACTGTTTGCATCACATCACTTAGAAGAAATCTGTAAGCTAAACTCATTCCAGCTGACCTCTGTTATCATTTTTCTGCCTGCAACATTTGATACCTCATCACTCACAATCAGAACGCTCCCTGCATTCCTTAAAAAGGCTCATGGGTCTCCAGCTACCAGCACATCTAGTCTGTTTAATGATATGTGCCCAGATAAACAAGTATTTGAAGGCATAAATCCCTTTTAGATAACTTCACTGTATCTCCAAGCCCTGTGAGTGCCCTAAATTCCTTAAATGGTACATTCTTGTCATTCTTCCCTCCCCCCACCTTCTTTTTTTCTTTTTAAACTGTACTGTTTAGGCCATGAAGCACTGAATTGAAATGTTTAGTGATTTGATGGCTTTTGCATGATAATTAGAACTGCCAGGCTTCTTGATTTATTTAATGTGTTTTGTAAGCTTTAAAGTATTCTAAAAAAAATAACTGTTTCTGCACGGCATTTCAACAGCAGCTGCATTTCACTAGGCAAGAGACACACAAAACAGTCTGCCAGTCAGGTGTTGAAACAGCTTCTTTCTTCTTTTATAGCTCAAGAATGATTACATCTCAAAGCACTCACTACCTATCTTACAGGGGTGGCTTTGTCATACTATTACAGACATAAAATGAACAGACCCAGTTTTAAAAAGAAGCAAAAACACACTCCAGCCCAGCCCTGGCAAATACCTAATGCGTCCATTTGAAGTCATAGCAATCTTAAAGCAAACGTTTGTTCCACTATTGGGTATCACCATCCATCCCTTTGCACTCAGGCAGCCAAACACCACAGCAGATTTGCGATTCCCTGTTGAACACTCGCAGCCCATGCAACCCCCAGAGCATGCTGAGCCATAAGTGCAATCTGTTGGGAGGTCACTTATTTGGGGTGAGAAATTCTCCAGACAAACAGTCTGCTGTTCTTACGAATAAATGAAAAATCTGATGGAAAAAAAACCCCCAAGAAAATACCTATCCGCCTACCTAGTCAACATTGCTTTAATATTCTTAGCCTGGTTTCCTAAAAATAGAAGAGGCTAATGTGACCGTGTTGTTCTGTGTCATTTTCCCTCTCCTTCCTTCAATCTCAATCAAATTCGGCAGTGGCGAAATGTACTTAGTAGGTCTTGAATAAAAAGCTGAGGATAAAGCAGAGGCACCACCCTGCCTTGGAGAACAGCAGGCAGAAACCAGCCCCCACCCACACCAATCACAGAATCGTAGACTCGATTAGCTTGGAAAAGACCTTTAAGATCATCACTGGGCAGTGCTGCTGCCTGCCTGGTCCCCATGGAGCTCCCAGCCAGCACATTACCACTCACTCTGCCAGACCGGGCAAGGAAGACTCTTGTCACAGGACACAAATCCATGGGAGACAAAGCTCAAGGAGTTTAATTGCTGACACAGAAGCTGTTTCAAGAAACTGCAAGGTTGCACGGTAAACGGTCACAGCCCTAGCAGATCTTTCTCTAGCTCCCATACTTCAACCCCTGTAAAGCATTTATGACATTATGAGCTGGAGAACATATGAACACGAAGGTAGATGTGAATGGATTAAAATCCACGTCACAGGACGGTTTCAAAATGCAGCTGTAACCACTGCATCCTAGAGCTGCCCTCTTTTCTTTCATGGCTCTTGCAACTATCTGTTTCAGGCCCTGCGTTACTTAATAGGAGTGCTACAGCCACCAGGGAAACACTGCAGTGTGCCTCCTGGCTCCCTCCCAGCTCCTCAACTGGGCTTTCTTCCCATGAAACTGGGGTGTGGCAAGAGGATGGTGCACATCAGACCTCCTCCTGACACAATATTGACACAGCTGAGGTGTGCACACACCCAGGACCAGGAAACTCCTACAGCGGAGTCAGAAGCAGTTGTTTATCTGGAAGAAAATACAAAATCATTACCTATCCAGTCTGTTAGTGACAATCAACAGAGGCAGAAGGGGCTATAGACAAAAAAGAAAGCCACTGCTAGCGTCACTGCTGCCTAAGGACCTGTCCTTTCTCAAGAGGGCCACATACAGTAAAGCCATACATGCAGAACAAAGAGCACAAACCAGCAGGACGGGGAGGCCATACCAGGAAGAAGCAGATCTGAGAGTATTTTAGGAGCCATGCTGAGAAACCAGCTGAGCATGGGCTGGCTGTAATCCCTGGAAGCTTAACAGAGGCATCTTGGCCAGGAGGGCTGGTGGCTCCGGTATGATCACTGCTGATTGCTCTGTCCCCGTCTGCCCAGATCAAAATGGTGAAAAGCCAGAGTGTTCACAGAGGACCGCGACAGGAACGATTACAGGATTAGTACAGATGGACCCGAGGGGGAGCTCTACAAGTCTGTGAGGGGGCTGCAGAATGCTCAGTTGATCAGCCTGTACACAGCTACACCAGGATGGAAATCTCGTGGTGGAGCATTCCTCCGTGAAGCAGACCAAGATACAGCACCATCCAGAAACTGAAAGCAGGAACTAGACAGGTTCAAAAAGGTATTTTGATTTCTAGTCTGTCAGGCAGACTTTGATGGAAACAACTGACTCACTCTCATTTTACTGTCTCTCACAGACCATTTGAAAATGGAAACCTGATGTAAGATGCAGGTAACGCTGCAGTTAAAATCTTTCAAGTGAGAAAAAGCCGCAAGTTCACAAAAATCTTATGACCTGCATAACACAGGAAGCCAAGTCAGATGAACCCAAGTCTCTTTTGTCCTTTATCATCTACTCATCTAGTTTCCTTGCACAAGCAGTGGATTGTGGCATGAAAACTTTCGATAGAAAGGATTCTGTGTACGAGCCAATCTAAACCAAAACATCGTAAACAGTCAATATCGTTGTCTGGCACAACAGCTGCATAGTTTTCGATTTCACTGTGCTTTTTCAATCTAATTCGCTCTTGTTGCAACACTTTGCCCAAGAAATTAAATCACTTCTTACTGATAACAGGCAGGGAAATCATTAGTGTAAGAGTTTTCCACTCAACAACAACGCAGGGGAGTGACACTGTGGGCAAGAACAAACCCCCTCTGCTTCAAGAATGTGCACAGAGTCACCACAGAGGGAAAAAAAAAATCATCTTTTCTTGTTTTCCCCCTTTCCCCTGAAAGGTCTCTTTCTTTCTCTACACAGCAAACCAGGGTCAATCTAACTCAAGTATGAGAGTCTGGTTTGACCTTTCTGGGATTTAAACACGCTGTACCAGAACATTTAGCTTTTCAGATACGAGGTTCAGCCATGAAACCACCCACTCTGAGAGTGCAACCAGTCTCAACTGCCTCGGTGACTTTTAAACTACATTGAACATTAGTCATTTAGAAACTCTAAAAAAAAAAAGGCAGAAAGAAATTTTTCAGCTCAGACTTACAAAAACAATTTCCAGAAGTGCTGAGGACCCACACAATTCACTGGGTCCGCACGGCGGGCTCGCTGTACGACGCCTGCTGCCCCAGCAATTTCTGGCCCTGGTTCGCACGTACGCAGCACCAGGCACACGCGTGAGGACCTCTCCCAGCTGGAGCAGTTCATGGATTCTACCATCGGGAACGGCCGTCCTGAACAATGATTAATTGCAGACAAAGATCATAGTCCTGGAAAAAACGCGCAGAGAGGTGCAAGTACAGACAAAGCTGTCTGAGCTCCCACAGTATTATGGTCTGGCGGAATCGTTTCAAAGCCCATATGTCAAGGCAGAGCTGGTTTGCTTCAGGGTAAAACAAGATCAATGTTAAGGCTGAAATGCAGGTATTACTCATATCCAAGTATCTATTGAAACACCAGTGTTAAATCCCAGGAAAGTTAATCGCCGATGCTGTTTAAATCTGCTCTTTTTTTTCCCAGTCACTTCATGTGCTGACTTAACTCATTATGATGCAAGCTGCAGAAACGTTTTCATTACAGTTCAAAAAAAAAAAAACCCTGCAAAAGCAAGAACAGATCTGCGCCGCACTTTGATCTACACGTCGCCTCTTTCGGCCATTTCCAGGAAGCTAAAAATGCTCTTCACCTCTACTGAGAAACAGCAGAGGAGCATTTTAATGGTGTTTAGCTAAGAATAACGTCACCCCTTCTTCCAAGTTTACCAGCAGATTATTACTTAGAGCAAATGTAAACCAGGAAGGCTGGTTGCAGCACTGGCACGAGCAAGGGCCAGGCGCTTCACGACGCTTTGGCCGGACAAGACGGGTCTCGCAGGACTGAGCAGAGGCTCTGCCATGGCTCTGAACGCCGCAGCCCTGAGAGCAGGGCGCAGGGGTAGCATTTGAAAGCCAGCCTGGCAGTGCAGAGACATACTTCTGTCTTTTTTTTTTTCCTTCCCCTCCATGGAAACGTGTTATGTTTTGTGCGGACGGTTTGTCGCTTGTTCTCGACAGAGCCTGACCCGGTGAGGAGCAAGAAGGGGTGGGGGGAGGAAACCAAGACATGGGAGAGATGAGCATAAGCCCTCGAATCGTTCCAAAAGGTGCAAGGCTGCGGTGTCTCCTTCATCGCAGCACCCTTGCTCCTTCGCAGGAGAAAAAGAGATTTAAAAAAAAAAAAAGAGAAATCAACAAAGACACCCCTGAGCCTCGGCACATACCACAGCACAGGTTTTACAAACCCTCGGAGCGGCTGGTCCTGAGCCGCAGGAACTGGGCGCACCCTGCCCGGCACATGCCGCTCCCGCAGGCAGCTTCTGCCAAGCAGCCACTTACCTTCTCCCTCCCACAGGGTCCGCAGGTCTAGCCTGACCAGGGAGGCCACCTCTCTCTACCTCTGTTTGCCTTTTTCCTCCCTGTCCTGCCCTCTGAAGTGGTTGGCTCAAGCCAGGCTTCCCTAGCTCCCCTAACGTGGGTTCTGCAGTGAAGCACAAGGTGCCAACTCCCCGCAGAGCAACAGCGAGGCTTTGGGAAGCTCCGAAATAACCCCCAACGCCTCCAACCCAGAGCGAGCTGCAGGGAAAAAAAAAAAATCTGCTGGGGAAGGAAAAAAAAACCACAGAAAGGCAAAAAAAAAGAAAAGATGGGGGAAAAAAGGCACATGTAGCACTGAGGCAGCCATGGCGGCTCCCACTGCAGCACGGCTCAGCGCTGCTGCGGGCCGGCCGGCAGGGAGGAGGCAGGGAGGGGAGGCAGGGAGGGAGGGCAGCGGCGGCCCCGGCGGAGCGATGGCGGAGATGGGGGGGGGGGGGGGGAGCTGGTGGTGGTGTGGAAAAACCCAGGAGGGGCAGGAGAAGCAAANAGCCCGGCGCCACCGCCCTGCTTCTCCAGCGGCTCATTTGCCTGGCATCGCCCCTCGTCCCCCCACAGCTGCCTGGGGTTTGGGGATAGCTTTTAGGGGTCGGGGGGACCCTCTTGTCAGTTCCGTTCCTCCCCCCCGCATCAGGGTACTTTTATCTCGGTATTTATAAAGAGCAGGAGGCTGCGGTTAGGGGGAAGGGAGGCTGCGGCTGGGGGAAGGGAAGCAGGCGAGGGGCGGGCGGCGTTATTTATAGTCACCCAAGGCTTCGCCGCCATTCTACGAGCTGCCTTTGTCCTTTCCCTCCCCGCACTCCTCACCCCTCCTCCTCCCTCACCCTGGTCGGGCTGGAGCATGGCCAGCCCCGCCGCCCGCAGCGCTACCTCCTGCTGCTGCAGGGCGCTCCCCGCCGCCGCCATCTTGTGCGAGGCAGTCGCGGGGAGAAAAAGCCACCAGGCGCCCTGCTCCCTCCTCAGCTTCGCCTTCCATAACCCCCTCACACAGCAGTGGGGGAAGGGGGGAGGCGGGTAAAGGGGAGAAAGGAAAAAAAAAAAAGACCCACAAAAAAAAGGGCCATTTGCCTGCAGTGAACAGGACGCGGAGGGGAGAGCCCAGCTCGCCGCCGCCCCAGCCCTGAGGAGAACGCGGCGCCGAAGGAGAAGCCATGATGGCGGCTACACTCACACAACATGGAGCGCGACCGGGAGCGCCCTGCCCGCTGCCAGCCGTCCCTCCCGGCGCCTGGGACACGGTGCTTCCGCAGGCTTTCACATAATAAACCCACCAGACTTCGGCGGGGAGGCCATTTCGTGGGCTGGGTGGCTGCACTAAAGCACAACTGCTGTGAATTATCAACTGCGTCACGGCTCTCCAACTGTAACACTCAGGCTGCAAAGGGTCCCTCACTTGGAAGGAAACTCCCTCATTTTGGATTTACTTTACCAGACCTGTTCCCCCCCTCCTCTCTCCTCCAAGTCACTGCCTCTCGGTATGAAGGATTTTACAGTGCTTTTTAGTGAGACAGCCGCCATTAAGACTCACCGTCTTGAAAAACACCCCCACCTTCCCCATCTTGTTGCCTTCTCTTTTTCGGTCGAGCTTTTGTCATTAGACGGAGAAAACATGTTAAGGGATCCCTACTACCACCATCACCGCCTTTTTTTTTTATATATATATATCGACCTCTGTTACCATCTTACTGTTCCCAGGCAGATTTGGTTTTTGCCACGTTCAATTTACCAGCCACGTAACGCCTGCAATGGATTCAAAATGCACCAGGGCTGCGGACGACGAAGCGCTTTGTGCAGAAAGAGAAACCCCTCCCTGAAAAATAGACCTTCCAGACACTCTCTTAGATGTATCTGAGGAGAAGGAGATCGCCACGGCTTTTCCTGACGACCATTAGGATCTTTCCGCCCAGGACACTAAACGTTAGCCGCACAGGCCTGGTCTATATGTTTCTCTGCAAGGGCAAAAGGGGTTTACTTACCCGCGCACCATAGTTGAAAGCAGCTCTGAAGGTGAAGTTGTTAACTCTTTTTTAAAATAACGGCTATAAATATATATATATGATCTGTATTCACCACTTCTCTCGTGTAAGTTTGCAAGTCAAAGCGGATCTTGTTATAAGGTTGTTCTATGGCAGTGGTCTAGCATCACCAAAAAGAAAAATGAAAAAAAAAAGGGAGGAAAAAAAAAAGCCAGGCAAAAAGTTGTCCAGCTATGTTGACCGACCATACGCAGCAAGGACTCCTCGACTCGAGGCTTAACTCTACCTTCCTGTGGCAGATCTGCTCTGTACATAAAAAGGACGTTCAGTGTTTTTCCACAGAGCACACCGACACTAAAAATATTCTCCTAAATAGATTGAAGCTGCACACGTTAGGGTGAAAACACCTGATTTAACACTGACTGGCTGAAAGCAACTCTCTTAAAGCATCTCTTAGCTCAGTATCTTAGCGAGGTAGCCAGATATTTTGCTTTGTAAGTAAAATATCTCGAAAAGCATAAACTGGTTTAGATTAAACAGACAAAGAAACAGAAAGACATGCAAATGAAGGCTTAGCAATAAGGACCACTTCAGTAACATTAACATGAAAACTACACTTAGCAAGGACAGAATGGATCGGGTACTTACAACGTGAGAGGAAAAGAAAGAAAGAAGCTTATCATAGTAAAACTGCCTCTTTTTGCCAGAATTCACTAGTCCTATGCCTAGAGTTAAAACATTTACCTTATAAGCACCAAAGGAGTTAATAAAAATGGCCAGGAATCGAGTGTTTTATACAGGAAATACTCCCTTAAATTTATTGTTCGGTCATCAGAGAGCTGTATAAAGCTGAAAAACCCCCAAAACAACAACAAAAAAAAGAAAAAAGAAAATGTATTTAGGTTTTTTTCTCTCTTTCTTTGGCATTCGGAATTGTTAACTGCTGACTTAGGGTGTGCCATGACCTAGTTACACAAGACAAAGATGGATCCCGAATCATAAGGGAGAGAAAAAAAACCAAAAAGAGAAAATCCGCTTTTTTGTTTTTTAGGTTAAAGTTTGGTTTGGGGATTTTTTTTTGTTTGTTTGTTTTTGGTTTTAGTTTTAAAATCTTCCTTCTTCAGTGAGTCCTTTACCATGGTGCCAAGACATGACCACCACCCCGAACGCTTCCCCGCAAAAGTGGCCGGTTGGTAGTGGATTCACATGGCGGATTCCCCCAAGTTTTAGGAACAAAGGAAAAGCCCAGTTGGCCATTTCGCTCCATTGCAGGAAAGGAGAAAAAAAAAAAACACCCCAGCATATAAATATGGCTGCCCTGGTCTCTTGGCCTCTGCTGAGCTCTCTGCTGAAGGATGTTTTTACACCGCCGTCTAATAACTCAAAAAGCCCCATGGAAGCCGCTCGCCCATTGGCTGCGGCCGCCCCGCTGCCTTTAACCAGCCAATTGCCCGCCCGCGGCCCGAGCCCGGAGGAGCCGCCGCAGCCCCGCCATGAGCGTCCGCGCTCCGCCCGGCTCCGCGCCCCGGCGAGCGGCGGCGGGACCGCGCCAAGCGGCCTTTTAATACCTAAAACAAAATGGAAGCTCCCTGCTGATTGGCTGCCGCCGGCACCGGACCTTTAATAAGCAAAACTGCTGCTCCGCCGCCTCCCTCCCCTCTCCGTGTCGTTGAACGGCGGCGACCCCCCCGCCACCCCAACCTTGTCGCCTTCCCCCTCCCTCCGCGCCGCAGCAGGGCTCCCCCGCTCCGCTCACCGAAGTCTTCCCCCTAGAAAAATAAAAAATTCAATCCAACTTGTCCCACCTATAGATCCATCTTGTTTAGAAACACTTTGCGTTAAGGTAAATGCAGCGGGCAGATTCCACTCACCCTCCGCCCCCCGCACCACCCCCCCGCCCGCCGTTAAACCCGGGGCGGGGAGGGT
>VXBP01008210.1:32078-146173 GCA_013400115.1 Rhinopomastus cyanomelas | reverse complement strand
CGGGGAGGTTAATAAAGGAATTAAAAAAAAAATAATAAATCCCTCTTCCCCCTCCCTTCTTCCCCATCGCCGGCGGCGGCTCTATGCGGCGGCTCCCGGTGTCGGCGGCCGCGGGCCCCGGGCTGCGCGGAGCGGCCGCCGTGAATGTGCAGGCGGCGGAGGGCGGTTGGGGCGTTCGCTCGTTCGCTCGCTCGCTCGCAGCGGTGTATTGTGGGAGGCCGCCGCCGCCGCCGCCAGCAGCGAGCACACACACACACTCACACACACACACACTCACACACACACACACACAATATGTGGTGGCTCGCGAAAACGGGAGGCAGGAGCCTGGCGGGCAGCCCGCGCCGGTAACCGGCCCCATGTGAGAGCGGAGCTCGCCTTTCGCCGCCCGGAGACGATCGGCCGCCGAGCGCGATGTCTTTCCGAGAGATCAAGGCGGGGGAAAAAGCCAGGCACCCTGAAGATCATGGCAAAAAGCAGAGTTCAAGTGAGATTGGGGCTTTTTTTCCTTTTCCCTTCTCTCCTCTTCTCCTCCTCCTCCTCCTTCCTCTCTTCCTCTTGTCTGCCTGGGCTGGAGGGGGGGACCCGGCTGGCAATTCCCCCATTTTAGGGCTCGCTTGGCGGTGGATTTCCTCTCTGCCTGGGTGTGTAGAGCGAGCGGCTCGTTTAAAAAAAAACGCCAACAACGAAGAGGTCTTTGTTGAATATTTTTTAAACTTTACGGNGGGGGGTGCCTCCGGGTCGTGGCAATCCCCAGTGGTAGCACATGTGTGTGGGAGGGGGGTCTGGAGGGGACACACACACATACGAGCAGCCACCGAAGTTACTGCCACCTGACACTGTGTATTCAACTGTCAGGAGCCCGAGAGGGAGCCCAAACCTGCAGCTTTATTTCTGTGTTTCCAATCTGTGTGCATTTCCCAGCAGTATTGCAATTTGACACGTGTGTATGTGTGTGTGTGTATGCATGCTTTCCCCTTCCCTTGAGACAGCCCCTGCTTCCTTGGGGTTTATTTATTTTTTTCTTTTATTTGTGTCTTAAATTTCAAGCGCTGTTTCTGCTGTTTTTGTGCTTTATCTTCTCCTCCACCTCCTCCTCCTTCTCCCAGAACTCGGGAATTGCTCCTGTGGATTGTGTCAGGGATCCCAGAATAGGGCGAATATGGACCAAAACTAAGGAGTTGGAGCTGTCTGTCCCCAAATTCAAGGTACTGTCCCGACTTTGGGGTTAAGCTTTGTATTCTTGTTTATGTGGGAGGGAAGCTTCAGTTCCAAATAGTTAAATGAACCATTTAAGTGACTGTCATATTCCTATTAATATTATTATTTGGTAAACTGCTTAACAATCATCCTCTTCTCTAAAGATAACGTGGAATCAATGCATCTGTCTAACTAGATCACTTGAAGCTTTTGGAGCTGTGTCTTGGGGGGGCTTCTCAGTTGAGGGGTGATAGAGGGGGCTCTTTGCTGATAGTATTGCCCAAAATAGTTATTTAGAGCCTAGAAACCATCCGGTTTCACTGAACTCTGGTGACAGAGGCTCTGCTGGGCTCCAGGGTTCATCTCCTGGCAGCATGCTTTCCCCAAAGTTTGCAGGATGCTTTAACCCCCTCCTCCCCTTGCTCTCCTCATGCCCTGCCCCATGCTTGTTAACAACAACAATTATTTTCATCACTCCCACTTGTACCCGTTTCCAGATTGATGAATTTTATGTGGGGCCAGTGCCTCCCAAGCAGGTCACCTTTGCCAAGCTGAACGACAACATACGTGAAAACTTTTTGGCTGACATGTGCAAGAAATACGGTGAAGTGGAAGAGGTGGAGATTCTCTACAACCCCAAGAACAAGAAGCACCTGGGCATCGCCAAAGTGATCTTTGCCACTGTCAGGGGTGCTCGGGAAGCCGTCCAGCACCTTCACAACACCTCAGTCATGGGCAACATCATCCATGTGGAGCTGGATACAAAAGGTGAGGGGGCACATCTCAGCCGCCCACGTTTGTGGTTCAATGTACCGCTGCCCATCCCTCTCCTAAAGCGAGAAGCTGCTGCAGGGACTGCAAGGACCCAGCGATTAGAAATACGGAGTGCTCCTGTCCCCAGGAGCGGGTCTGGTTTCTGGGGCCTTTTTGCAAGTCACGTGGAGCCAAATGTGTTGTCTGTTGCTAGGAGACAGCCCTGTAATTTGCAAAATGCTGCCATCCTGCCCTTCCCCTGTCTATCCCCTGCCCTGATCTCTGCTCTGCCAGGTCTCCTGTGCCCCTTAGCTCCTTGTCCCAGACTGGTCCCACTTGGCCACTTCCTGAGGCCCCTGGACCCTGTGACACCTGGCTTTTGCAGACTTGAGATTTTGGGATAAAGCATGGGAGGTTCGTGGGAGCCAGATCTCGGGGCTCTGGCAGTGGGGACTGGCTGCTGTCCTCTGTGTGCCCGGCGTTTCATTGATAGTTCGCAGCAAAGTTGGGGCTGGCAGCAGAAGAGTGCACACACGGCACTTGTCAGTGTGTGTGCCAGTGTGTAAGTGTGAGACTGGCTCTTAAAGCGGCAGGAGCTCTCACTCCTGGAGAGAACCCCCTCTCAGCCCCAGACCCTAGCTCTAGGGAGCCCAATAAACTTTATGGAAGCATGAAAGCATTTCATGTCACTGCTTTGTCTTCTCTTACCTCCAAGTGTGTTAGTGTAGGGCTTTGCTAAAAATGTGCCCCAATTTTAGAGACTGGCTGAGGCTGAGGAGGTGTAGATCGATTGCTGCCTCTACTTGTCCCTTGCAGTCATTCTAGTTTAAAACCGACCTTGTGCACTCTGCCTTGGGAAGAGGACATCCTTACAGCTATTTTCTTAAAAATGCTGATATTTTTTGTTGCCTATTGAAAGGTTTCTGTGCTTTGGTGCAGAACCTGTGCAGCAGCTGCTGTGCGACACGTGGTAAGAGGCATAGCAGGACCCTTATTGCCATCACTGATTGCTATTAGAAGCAAACTGTCAGGACTGGTAGAATATTTTCTGTTGTGAGCTCAGCTTGACCTTATGTTTGTATAGTTTGAAATTCCAGTAGAATCAATTTTCATAAAGTCTCCTACCCCTGCTCACCTTGAAAAGTGAAGGTAAAAGTCACGCTTGAGGAACAAATTATCTGTTTGTAGATATATTAATGTAAGCTGAAGCAGGGTTGTAAGTGGAGGATGTCTTCACGAGGGGCATTTTAAACAGCAGGCTGATGGTGCTACATTCCCACTTGTTCTCCTCCGTTTAGAAACTACTCTGCGAGTCTTGAACAGGCAGCTGCTCTGGAAACTTATAGCTGTGCATCAGGGAAACACAGTGCGGGGTGGGGGGTATACTTCTGTTTCTTGGAGGAAAATGTTGAGGTCTTACTTTCAAATTGCATTTTTATTTGTCAGCTCTCTGCTTCTAATGTATTCTTTTTCCCTACGGTTGCATCTCTTTCACTCTAAGAGAGTTAAGGCTGTCAGTGCGCTATAATCTGTCAGAATCGAGTAATACTGTTGTTCCTAAAATAGCATTAGCAGGTTAGGGCATTCTTAAAATACATATGTATAGTTTTCAGTGTTTCTTTCTAGCATTCAGCTTTTCAGGAGAGTAAAAGGTTGCTTAAAAACTTGTTCCTCATAGTGTAGCAAAAGAAACGATTCTGATTCCGTAACTTCTCCAGTGAGGTGATCCTGCTCTGGCAGGGGGATTGGACTAGATGATCTTTCGAGGGCCCTTCCAATCCCTGATGATTCTAAATATTAGAAGGGAAAGAGCACAGGCCTGGGAATCTGGAGCTAACCAGTCTCCTCGCTGAGGACACTTTAAAGCAGCTTCTTTGCCTCCATTTACCCACTGGACACAATTATTACCTGTCCTTGGAGAACGGGATAGGAATCACTTCCTGTTCATGAACCTCTTTAAAAACTGTCACCTCCTTCAGTGAGTTATCCTGGGGATTATGAAACTATCTATCAGTTACTTCATATTTACTTAGAAACAAGTGTTGAAGTAAGACTAAGCTTCTATATCCATGTCACTGTAGTCTTAGGGAAGGAGGAGGGAGTGTGTCCATGTTTCAAGCATCTCTTCACGCTGTCCCAGTGAAGAGATCTGTTTTGTCATGGCTTCACTGGGACGACAACAGTTTACATAGTTGAGGATGTGGCTCAAGACTTCGTGAAATGAGAATTTGATAACCAAATAATCTCATCTGCAGCATTTGCTCAAGATAAATGAGTCTCTTGCAGTGTGCAGAATTGTGCTGAGCAGGGCTTTGCTTTCCGATTGCAGGGAGTGATTCACAGGGGGCTTGGGGTTTGATCCTGCAGGACTTCCACATGAAAGCAGTCCTCTTTCAGGGCAGATCTTGCCTGAACTCATTTTCTGAGCTCAGGTGCCGGGTCTATCCATTTTTCTGTGTGTTCTTTATCGTGCAGAGCAAAATTGAGAGTTTCGCGGTCTGATTCTGTTGCCTTTGAAGCTCATGACAGATTCCTTACAGACCACAAAATAAGTAGGATTTGGGTTTTTGTAGTAATGAAAAATTCAATATTAAGAAACTGGGTCTTTGCAGAATGTAGGAATAAAAAGGCTAAGGCTCAGTAGCAACGTGTAGGACAATTTGCTTCCGTGGCTTTTATTCTTTGAAGGATGCCACTGAGCACACCTTAAACGAGGTGGGGAGAAAGGGTTAGTCAGTGTCCTTTTGGAAAAGCAGCGTTAACGGTTTTGTCCTCAGCATTGCCATGCAGCAATCACGTTTGCATTAATCACAGGCAGTTTCTCCTAGCAAGGTGTGTTAGGAGAGCTTTCTGAAGTGGCTCCGGGTGCTGGCAGAAGCTTGTCCCTTGGGTGAGAGTTTCACTTCTCAAATCTGCAAGCTATTTGCTTGGCACCTGGGAGAGGGGAAGCTGCTGCTCTCCAGAAAGCGTGGTAGGGAGCAGAGCTGCCAAACGGGCTGAGAAGATGAGAAAGGATTTAGAAACCTCCTTGTCTTGCCTGCAGAAGCAAGTGTCTGACTCTGCTCGCCCAGCAGATTGTTTAAAAACGATCTCTGCGAGCCTCAGAGGCGATCCCTGTTCCTCTGCTGGATGGATGCAGTAGGCTGAGAGCGGTGTCGAGGCTGTACAGGTGTCAGGACCGTGCCTTTTCACCTGGGCTGTTCTATTTCTGTTCAGTGACCTCTTCCCTTGTGGTCTGTGCAGGTGAAACCCGCATGCGATTCTATGAACTGCTCGTTAATGGTCTTTACACTCCTCAGACCCTTCCCGTAGGCACCGAACAGGACGTATCGCCGACTGTGAATGAAACTCTCCAGGTACGTGTTCTCGGCTGGGGTTTTTTTTTGTTAAAACCAACTTTCTAGAAAATTCCAAACAAATGAGTCATTAACATTAGCACTTTAACACTTCTAATTTAGCTTCATTTTTTTTCCTGGTCTTGCCATAGTTTCAGTGGATGTTACTAATTCACATTTAAATATAACTTGCTCATAATTGCCACAGCAAATGTAGCTCTCCACGAGTGCGGTGCGTGTGGCTAATCTGTATGCCGGTGTCTGCGCCGTGTGCTAAGTGCTTTTTGTCTTTGGGAATGAAAAATACCCACGGAACTGAGTATATGTGCCCTATTAACATTAGAAATTCCTGCAGTTGAGAGAACTGGATCAGATCTGTCCCTGAGATGAGGTTATTCCCTTGAAGTCAGGAGGAATGATTTACAATGGGACATTTGGCCGAGCGTCTGCAGTATGTAATCCTCAGCGCGTACATTCTTCAGCCTTGCTTGCAGGCTACAGAAATGGAAGAGCTGTGATCAGTTTTCCAGACTCTTAATTAGTGACTGCAATCAGTTGTTAATAAAAGCAGTAGACAGAGTTCCTGAGAGCTTCTGGGGGTCCCTTGAAACATAGGGTGCAATTAAAGGACTTTGTACTCTCTGCAAACCCCACTTGCATGAGAGGACGAGGGGGAAGTGGAGCTTGTTTGTGTGGAATTGTCAATCCTCTTGACTTGTCTAAATGTACTTTGGCTCCTGATTGTGGCTTAGGAACACACTTTAAGGCACCAAATTTGAAAGACATTTGGCAGAGCTACTGATTTTTTTCCCTCCTCTACTTCTCTGTACCCTGATGCCTTCTTCAACCGCTGTAATTTCATTCATTCTGTGATCAGATGTTTTCAGGACAGGTAAGAGCTGTACACTGAACATGAAAAGCCCATTGATCTGAACAAATACATTTCTTCCACCAGCCACCCTAACAGCAACAAGGCCAACCCCCAGTATCCCTTTTAACAGAATCATAAAGAGGCTAATTCTTCCTTACCTCCCAGCAAGGTGTTTTTAAAGGCAGGAGGGAGGCAAGTAATGATTTTTCCGGGAGCCCTGCTATGAGCAGGGCCTGGCTTTTCATTTCTGCTGGTTACACATCTCAAATGAAAATGGACAGATTTGTTCCTGCTTCTTTTCTAGGTTGGAAAAGAATGGAATCCCCCAAAGTAGTTCCTGCTGTAATGATCTTTAAGATTGCTTCTCTAAATAATGTGTTTATGTGTTAGTATCCTGAATTGATTTTTGTTCCCCCAATTACCACCAAAATTACTGCTTTTTGGGTAGCTTTAACTGTTTGCATCGTGTTCTTGTCACTAGGATTTGCCAACAAACTCATTTGCTGTTGTAGTTCAGTAAAGTACTCCTGACATTTGCTTTCCCCTTCATATGGAGCAGCAGTCCCTGCCTCCAGGCCACATCCAAATCCCCCTGAAAAACAATCCATCTGTGCCAATGGTGCAGAGAGGTGGATTTTAATGGGAAGCTCGTGGCTGGTTCCTGACCCTCTTTGTGAGTTTTAGGACAGTTGAAGAAGAAAATTCCCTGATGTCCATGTGGTCATGGTCACACCAGGAGCATTTCCACACTGTTGGATGGGTGAGATGTGTGTGAGCGCAGCTAGCAGGTGAAAGCTCGGCTCGAGTTTGATGGTGCTGGTGTGTTACAAGCAGGTTGTCTTAAGGGTCTCTCTACCTGCCTGTGCCTGGGAGAGGAGCAGCCAGCCTCTAGTCTCACCCATTCACTGGCCTGGTTTGCTTCTGGAGAGTCCTGCCTGTCTTGTTAGCAGGAGAGTTCTCACTGAGCTCTTGCTCTGTGTTATGGACAGTTGATTGTGGTGCTGATGATTAGCTTGGCACTGTCATGACTCAGCAGAGTCAGAGTTGGAGCAGGGCTGCTCCTAGAAACCCCCCCGAATGTGCCTGTGAAATGAGTTGCAGAGCAGTTGCCTGCTCTAGGCTTGTGGGATTTCACCTTCTAATTCCATAACCAGTAGAGCATTTGCCTCTGGGATGGGCTTTAAAAAGGTGTTTCTGGCAGTTGACAACTTTCCATGTCTTTGACACCTGCTGCCTTTTCCCTTGTTAGGGATGAATGTTTGCTAGAGGGTGGTGGGTCAGCTCCTTCAGCTGGACCAACACAGAGCCCTGCTGCGCACAGGTTTGGTTACAGCCAGACAGTTTGCTGAGTTGTGTATTTTGATTTGTTCTCTACAAAAACCAAACAATTCAATTTCACACCTCACAAGTTTCTTTATTTTTCCTGTTTGCAGTGTAGACAAGCTGTACCTGGCTGATACAAGTTAGAGCTTTCAACTAGCAGTATTGTGCAAGTGTGCTGTTCACCTGATACTCCTAGGTGTAGCCTGTGAGGAGTACTGTTGTATCTGCTTTCCTCTTCCTCCTCTTACAGACAAGTTCCTCTTTGCCTTTTTCTTTCAAATCAAAGGGAACTGTTAATATTGGGTAATGGTTTGTGTTTTCGGGGCTGCTGGAACCTACTGGTTTTTTTAACGTGGAAATCAGTACAAAGTGGCTACTCAGTTCCTCTGAAAACCAAACGGATGAGACAAACTTCTGGTTAGAAGTGTGTGTTCAGGCGCTTTTCTCTCCTCTGTTGTTACAGTTGACGGATTCCCTGAAGCGCCTGAAAGACAGCAACCTTTCTTCTGCGGGATCATCTGTTACCCCAAACAGCAGCACGCCCTTTTCCCATGACACAGCCTATTCCAGCTGCCGGCAAGACACCCCAAACTCCTACAGCCAATTTACCCCCCAGTCCCAAGGAACTCCTCACACCCCACGGTTAGGGACGCCGTTTTCCCAGGACTCAACCTATTCTAGTCGTCAGACAACGCCCGTCTACCACTTTGGGCAGGACAGCGGGTTCAAACCCAGGAGGCACGAAACAAAGTTTACGGATGCCTACAACCGTCGCCCAGGACATCACTACGTTCATAACTCGGCGGGTGTTTTCCGAGGGACGGAGCATCAGTTTAGCACGTTCAAATCCCATCCGCAGGAGCCGGTTCAGTTCTCTCACACTCCTCCCCTGAGCCATTCTAGTTCTTCGAGCTATAAATCTGCCTTTTCTCCCTACCAAGCACCAGCTGTGTTTCCCCAGTCCGATGAGCAGCAGTTTCCCCAAACTTCCCGGGAAACCGAGTACCGAAGACCTGCGCCACCTCCTACTGAGATGGTTGTAGAAAGCAGCACTGCCACCAACATCGATTTTGTCCCTGTGAAGGAGAAACCAGAGGAGCCTCCGCCTCTACCCGATTCAAACTCTGTTCCTGAACCGAGCACAGCGTCCTTCTCTCAGACTCCAGAGAGAAGCGAGACCCCTGGCACCCCCACCATGGAGTCAGAAATGCAGCGTAACAGTTTAGACTCGAGGATTGAGATGCTCTTAAAAGAGCAGAGAACAAAGTTACCCTTTCTTAACGAGCATGACTCAGATAACGAGATCCGAATGGAAGGTAGCCCTATTTCCTCTTCTTCTTCCCAGCTCTCTCCCATCCCAATGTACGGTTCGAACTCTCAGCCTGGTTTCAGAGGCCAGACACCTTCCTCGCGCCCCTCCAGCACAGGCTTGGAGGACATTAGCCCCACGCCGCTACCTGACTCTGATGACGACGAGCCCATCCCTGGGACGGCTTCTCTGAGTCAGAATTCCCGGGGCACGTCGGAGGCCAGCATGACTCCCATTGACCAGCTGAGCAGGACCTCTAAAATTGAGACCTCAGAGGCTAAAGAAATGGTGCCTAGTGACCAGACTCCAACATCAGAAAAAATGGATGAGGTAGGTGAGCTGGAATTGAATTACGACGCTCCATGTATTATCCCCGGAGCTGGACAGGGCAGGGGGTTGCTCTTTGTGTTGTTAGAGCTCAAGGTTTCTGGTGGCTTTTACTCAGGGCAGCTGGAAATGACCTAGATGTCCCACTAAGAGATGGTCTTAATCAACTTGCCAGTCTCCAGCTTTCCTTGTTGTATAATTTATAGCTTCAGGAGAGCTCAAGGACTGCACGAGCCACCAACGTTTGGCCGGTGCTCATGCTGGGTGAGCATCCCGTGTGTCGGCAGACACTTAAGCCACTAGAGGAGTTAATTGGACACTTTCTGCTGTTGCTTTGGTCCCCGAGCGTGTGGGGTGTGCGCACACGCTTGCTGAACGGGGCTTTCATGTTCTGCCGAAGTAGTGAATGTCTACATTGTTTGATAGCTCTCCAGCTATTTGTGCCATCTGGTTTGAACGGGAGACAGTTGCTGGTTTTTAATACTCACTTTGCTCAGCTGAAAGGGGGAGGTAGTTGCCTTGTGGGGGTTGTGCTCCATTGAGTCTTCCAATAGTAGCGTGAAGCTTGCTGCCTCTGCTGGGGCATTTGTGGCTGAGGGGACAGCGAGAGCTTCCCGGTGTGGATTGGTGCCAGCAGGCAGAGAAATTGTGTTGCGTGTCATGGCTGGTTGGGAGGGCTGGTGCAACAAATGTGAGTATCGCTGCAGCGGTCGGGTCGGTCCCGTTCTGTCGAGGGATGGTCAGAATACTGATGTTTGCAAACGCCAGCCCCTTTCCCCTCAGCGTGTGTAATAGTCACTCGAGCAAATGAAACTGCTGTCCCTGGTGTGCAAGAACCCTGCAGTAAGGGGACCTCAGCCATCCAAGAGGGCTGGTCTTGTGTAAATGTCCTGAGTGTAGTAGATCAATTTAATTTACTCATGAAAGTTTACTGAGGCTAAGCTGGCAGAACAGATTTCCCTCCGGTGCTCTGCAGTTGTGGGGTTTTCACCTGAGAGCGGCTGCGTTTCAGGAGAGGAGGAGCTGCTCCTGTAGCTATTTGCTCCTCTGGCTGTAGGCTTTGCAGGGTGCCTCACTGGAGGAAAAGCTGTTACTGCAGCAGGAACATAGTGCAGCTCTCGGTGCTCAGCAAAATAAAAAGGAAGTAAATTGTTACTGCACCGAATATTTTGTTTTCTCTACGTTCCTTTCCAAACCTGCCTGTGCTTGCTGTTGCCAGTTGAGCCTTTGAAACAGTTCAGCTGCTTGAGATCTCATTCATCATGTAGGCTGGCCCAGGCTTCCCTCTTGGGAGGCAAGTCCCTGGCTGGTGGGACCTGATGATGTATTAATTAGGAATGGAGTTTTGATTCCTTGAGCTCTGGCTGGCTGGCTCAAGAGAGGATGCTCTGAGCTTTGTCTGAAAAATATGAGGAAGACATCCCTCATCTCCCTGCCATTCTGAGCTTGTGTCTGCTGTCCTCACTCTTGTGCAAGAGGGTTGCAGCCAGTTCTGAGCATGTTTAGGAAGATGGATGAATGCTGGTGTGGTATGTGGGGTCAGGCACTCTGTAGCTGAGATCAGCATTAGGGGACTGGCTGGGCTGTTATATTTGTAGGTTGTGATATGGGGCAGTGGTGCGCTGATGGTGAAGCCCATATGAAGTCTTTGTCTCCTCTTAATGAGATGCTGGTGTCAGAAGTTCACGTCGATGGTTCTGTGATGCAGAGTGACAGAAATGCCTCGATCCTCTGCAGAAGTCAGAAAGGTGGTAGCAGGGTCTCTGTGCAGGTCATTGCTGCCTTAATTCTCTTCCCCTCACCCCCAAAAGTTTTGATGTTTATTTATTGGAGCTCTTAATTCAACCCTTGTCTTGGTTACAAGTCAGAGTAAGCTATTCTGGCGTGTTTGAAAACTTGCCTGTGCCTTTTGTTGCTCCTTCTGATGCACAAAGAACAATCTCCATGTGTTTCTGCTTCCTTCTCCCTCCCTTCTCCCCCCATTTTTATTTGATTTTTTGCTTTATAAAAAGGCTCTCCTGGCTTCCTTCTCCTTTGCCAAAGGAGCAGGGCTGAACAGTGACTTTACATCGGCTGAAATTTGAGCTGCAGCTTTCCAAAGGAGTTAGAGAGGGGCACTGAGTCTGTCTGAGGGCTGGAAAGCCGAACCTCCAGCTTCAGCCCATTGTGATACCACTATTCAACTTCCAGCCCTTCTGAGAGTCCTCCAGCGAAACAGAGGGAAGGCAGACCCGAATATTTTGAGGGACTCTGTGGTGTGGAGAGCAGAGCAGAAGTGATGTATTAGTGTGGGGAGGCCTCATTAAGTATCATAAGGAAGCAATAAAGGACAGAGGGTTTGAACTTGTTATTTACTTCATATTTGGCTCTTCATGGGCTGGAGCAGCCCCAGGGCAGCTCTCTTTGGGCGGGTGCTCTAGCTGGGAAAATCTCAGGACTCACAAGGATGCCAGCAAAGTTACAGGGAAGTTTTTCCTGAGACAGGAGACGATTTTCAAGGTTTTACTCCTATTTCCCATCAAAACAAGCAATGATTTTTGTCAATGATTGCTAACATAGTAACGTTTGTTCTATAGGCGACGCACTGTCAAGGCGTCAGGCACGTTAACCATAAGTAAAGGAGGTACAGCCAAGCCCCAGCAATGGCTCTGATTTATCATGCAAGACCCTGGAGTTTGATTTCAAGATGTGGTATGATACGCCTAAGCCAGAGCTTGGCAGGCAGTTTGGGTGTGGGAGAGGAAGGGCCGTGCTTCTGTCTGCGACACCTTGCTCTGACGGATCTCAGAGCAGTGATTATGGTCTGCAGAGAGAGGCCTGCTAAGCTTAGCCAAGGGACGAGCGCGGAGAGGTGGAAGAGAGCGGGATGTGGGCAGGACAAGGTAAGAGGAGAAAAGGGATCCTTTACAAGCAGCCCAACCTGCCAGCCAGGAAGACAGGGCAGAGAGGGCTTTTTCAAGAAGCTAGAAGATGGCAAGGAAAGAAAACAGCCCAGCTGCTGCGTTATTTTAGGAACATTTTTGAGGCTAGGAATGTACAAACGCTCTTTCCTATGTTCCTGTGAGATAACAAGGGAAGAATTGTAAGAAGTTCTTTTTTTCACAGGATCTTTGCCGTTTTAGAAGTGCAAAGGTTAAGTAAGTACAGTTTGACGTTCTGACATCCCATCTGAGCCAGGTCTCGTTCTGGCTTGGCTCCGTACAGGAAGAGGCCCTGCCTGGGTGTGCTGGGGAGGGTGGCGGGATCCTAACACATCGCTTTGTTGTGTATCAACGATTCCTTTCGTGTTTCAGCGTATGTGAACCTCTTAGTTTCTCTGCAGTGAAGGCTCTGTGATTGACAATGGTGTTTTTCCAGATTTCTGAGTACTGAAGTAAAAGTCCCTCCCTTTTGAACTGAGAGACCAACAGACTTCTGTCTTCCTGGCAGTTTGGCTGAGCATCTCGTGTCTGTGCTGGGAGAGGAGGTCCCTTAAAAATGCCAAAGATAATTGTAGAAACAGAGATCCCGAAACATGAATGAGGCGAGAGCAGATCTCCTGCTGCGGCAAGTGGCACAGCGCGCAGCAGCCCTAGAGATCCTGAAAGCCACTGCTGTCACCAGCACCTCTCAGTGCCGCACTTGGCTGCTGTAAATGTTTTGCTGGATGCTGAGATGCCCCTTGCAAGGCAGCATCTCTGTGACAAGCCACAGTGTATGCAGTGGATCCTCTCGCAGTTACCCAGGGAGAATTTCTGGGCTGTGCTTACACATAGATGAGGTGGGTCAGGCTCAGCCATAGATTGAGCTCTGCTGAAGTCCCTGAGGTTACATCTGGTCTGAATTTGCACTTGACATTGAAGTATCTTGGGGTTCTCATGTGGTTATGGCCAGAACTGGAGGAAATTTATGTTGAAGTGTCACATTGTCCCTCCGGAGCCTTAGCGGGATGTAATGACACTCTCCTCAAGACACTGCGTCGTGTCTTGTTCTGCTCCACTCTGCTGCATCCCCATCCATGCAGGGCTGCCTTTCAGGAGCTGGTAAACAATTCCTCTTTCCTACACAGCTAAGTTCAACCTGCAATTGTCATGAGCCCTGCTGATGGCCAGGCAGCAAGAGCTGCTGCAGGGGTTTCTCTGCCAGTGGTTCCCACAGCAGATGCCTCAGGAGTGGCTGATGCCTGTTGGAGTCGTGCTGTGCAGGAGCAAGTCAGTCTCTGCCTGCAGGAGGATGCTCTCTCCTCCCCTACCTTACTCCCATCCTTGGGTTGTGCAGGGCCAGAGGCAGCTGCGTGTTCCTGGGATGCTGACAGTAGGTTAGCTGGAGCCTCCTAAAGGTGAACCCAAATGCACTCTACAAAGGGATGTTTCAGGGCTGGAGAGCACAGAAGTGATTTATTCAAGGTAGATGCACATTAAGGGTGAGAAGGTAGAGTCTTAAGAGGCAGGAAATTTGATACCTTGGTTTCCACAGTAACTGTGCAAGAGCCCTTATGCCCGTAAGTAGCTGTTATGTATGTATAATATATATGGGTACGCCTGGGATCCAATTTACAGCTAGAGTGGGATTTCATCATTTCTGGGGGGAGATGGGGCGAGTAGATGTGGGGAAGGGTTGCTCTCAACATTTTTTTTTTGGTAGTAGAAGGAGAAAAACCTGAGAGCTGTGATTTCTGCCCAGTTCCATAAACACTTTTTCAGTTTTTCCTGCCTCCTGAGCTCTTTGCGAATGCGATCATGCCTGACAGAACCGGTTCCTAATGGAAACTCAAAAACTAGGTGCATGTTATGACCATGAATTTCCAGAAATGCAGCCAGCCAATGCCCAGGCAGCAAAGATTTGGATGGCTGCTGTGGTTTTACATGTGGATTACACCAGCAGTGCTAAACCTGTGAAATTAAAATGAGCTGCTTAAACTGTGGGTTCAGGTCTGCCCTCCCTGACCCGGGCAAAGCAGCAGTGAGAAGCCACAGGGACTTCAGGGGATCTTGTGGGGTTTAAGCTTGATCCGGAAAGAAAGGCAGCAGGCAAATCCCTCAAAAGGTGATTTAAATCTGACGCTAGTCTGGACTCTCTTGAAACCTCAGAGATCTGTTCAGCCTCAGCCCCGAGAGAAGGCAGGACACTGGAGCATGACTGCAGCTCCACATCTTTGTGCTTGGGGTTGAGGGTCAGTTCTCATATAACCTGGCCAAGGTGAGGATGTCCTGGCTCCTAAAGCCGTGGAAGTGCAGGGTATTGTTATCTTAGAGGTTTTTTCAGAGCTGACACTGGAAGGACCACAGGCAGGGTCTACTTCCTTGTACATCTCATTCATTTACAACATGCAGCCTGCTTCTCCTGCAAAAAACTACACAAAGTGTAGGTCACTTTGTGTTTGCTGAGTTGTTTTTGACTTCTTTGTAATTTGTCTTTGTGCAGAAGTCACTTTGTGTTTGCTGAGTTGTTTTTGACTTCTTTGTATTTTGTCTTCGTGCAGAAGTCACTTTGTGCTCGCGGAGTTGTTTTTGACTTCTCTGTATTTTGCCTTTGTGTCCAGTTTGATTCTTGCCCTGTTTAGAGTGATTACCCATGCAGAGGGCTTTACCAGCCAAGTGTGTTCCATACATGAAGCCCAGTGTCGGTGTTTACAGGGCAGAATCGCATAGGAGTCATCACCTTGTGTCATGATGTTGCACCCCCTCATCGCGTGCGTGTGCACATGGGGGAAAAAGTAAACGGAGGAATATTTGGCTCTTTATGGTTTGGGGTTTTTTTAAACTCTCTCCTAACCACTGCAGGAGAACAGAAGAACATGTCTGTTATTGATAGCAGAGCTAGAAATGTAACTGAAAAATAGAAAGCAGGCTGTGGTTGGGAGGCTGAGTGGTTCTTTCACTCTCTCGTACTGGGCCAAGACTTTGAGGCTTTTGCAGTTTGCATACCTAACAGAAGTGACTTTGCCACCCCTTTTTATAAATCACTGCTGTTGATTTTGCTCTTGGTTTGTCCTCTTGTTTTGCCACCAGTGACTTTTGGCAGTTTTCAGTTCCTCGTGGACTGGGTGCATGTAATCGAATTGCCTGTTAATAGGTAGATCACAGAATCAGAGAACATTAGGGATTGGAAGGGACCTTGGAAGATCTAATCCCTCTGCCAGAGCAGGATCACCAGGTCACACAGGAACACATCCAGGTGGGTTTCAAACATCTGTAGAGAAGGGCACTCCACAACTCCCCTGGGCAGCCTGTTCCAACGCTCTGTCACCCTCACTGGGAAGAAGTTCCCCCTCATTTTGTGTTTGTGTGAGCTCTGACACACCACAAACTCAGATCTGCATTGCTGTGTGTAACCATAGCACATCGAGTATGGTGGAATAATATTTGCAAGTCTGAGCTGAGTTGGAGAGCCCTTCCTTTTGCTGCTTGCAGACTTGTTCCTATTCTTTCCAGCACTGGAGGTTTATCAGTGATGGTATCAACCACCCAGATGTCACAAACACAGGCTGTGGAGCCTCACATTGAAGTGACACATTCTCCTCCAGCCCATTATCATTCTGGTTGCATTTCTGATGCTTGAGCAAAGTGACCAAGGGAATGCAGACGAGTTCCTGGATGGCTGCATGTGGTGCAACGTGCAGTGACACTGAGAGAACGTGCCGGCGTGTTAGGTAATCAGTAGAAATATTGAACAAATAATCACTGTTAACATATTGTGCTGGCAGCCAGCAGAACAGCACTAATTTCTGGGGCTGAGTTTGAAGAAGATGGAGCAGCCACCACGTTCTATATGTGTCTGTGTCTGACACAGAGAACAGACTTATTCAAATCTCTGCTGGCTGTTGCCTTTCCCAGAGCCCTCTAAATAGACGTGGTTCATCAGAAGAACGTTTCTTTCGCTATGCATCAAACTTGTGTGTCCCCCCCCTTCCCTTAATTTTCAGTTTGGGGCGCCTGTTTGTACCCAGTGAAGAGCAGGGCAAAACTCAGAGTGAAACCTGTGAGTTCGTTAACTGCACATCGCAGTACCTGCCCGCGAGGGCTCCTTTGACCCAGAGACTTACTGCTGTCTCAGCATTTCTTACACAAGTGCAGTCCTTGCTCTTGGAAATGCCCATTCATCACAAGAAAAAGGTTCTTCACGTTTTTCAGTTCCTAAACCCACAGTATTTTTAAGAAAAGGGAAGAAAATGGGGTGGTTTTTTTTTTTTTTAAGTATTTTCAACTATATTTTATTTGTTTAGTGCAAAGACAAAGGGTGCTTGGAGGAGTTTCCCGGCCTGTTGAGGTCAAGAGGCATGTAACGTACCGAGATGGCGAACCGGGGTTTCTAATTTCTCCCCGGGTTGGGATAGGTTCCCTCCTCCAGGCGTTGCAAAAGCATTGCTTCAGGAGCAGTTTGACTCAAGGAAGTTGTTGGTGGCTTGGGTTTCAGCAATGGCTCTTTGCATAGAGGGCAGTGCGAGCGCTGCGCCGGCACAGCGCGCAGAGGAAATGAAACTGCTGCTTGAACTCGAAGCTGGCAGCAGCTCTTATGGTTTGGAGGGAGGTTGGTTGCAAAAGGGTCAGGCAGCTGTAGCAGAACTTCCAGTTTTCAATTGTCAGGACTCGGGCGTTTCGACTCAGATTCTTTTTAGTGGCATTTGGACCTGCTGGCTGCTCTGAGCCGTTTGTTTTGTGGAGTACATGTTTGTGTGGAGCTGATAACTGTGTACTGAGTGCAGTTTATTACACACCTTTGACCAGCTTGCCTGTGGTCTGCCCAGTATCTCTGTGTCGGGCAGTTTGTCAGGGAAAAGCCTCTGAGAATGCTGAGGAGAAGATGTGATCTAGGTGATCCTGCTGTTGTGGGGGGATTGAACTAGAGGATCTTTCAAGGTCCCTTCCGATCCCTAATGCTCTGTGATTCTGTGAAGAAGAAGAGAAGCAAAGATGGTCTCAGCAGGGTTTAGTCCTTCCCATCTTTCCTCATTGCCTGCTCTTTCAAGCACTGAATCATAGAATGGTTTAGGTTGGAAGAGACCTCAGAGATGACCTAGTCCTAACCCCCTGCCATGGCCAGCAACACGTCCCACCAGTCCAGGTTGCTCAGAGCTCCATCCACCCCAACCTTGACCTCCCTGGGCAACGTGAGAGCTGGAACATCCTCGGGCTCCCCAGCTGCCCAAATTCCCTGCATCAGTCAGTGCAGTTGTGCCTTAGGAATAAGAGAGCTGAGGATGGCTCAGGTTGAGTGACTTTTGTTCTTCTTGGGATGGAAGCATCCCTTTGTAGGCCTGATCAGGGAGTTGGATATCTGCTGCCTTTGTGGATGGTGTGGCACGAGAGTTGCTTTCTTCTATCTAGATTTTCCTCGACAGAGCTGTGCCTCACAGTGAGCACTTCAGTTTTGTGCTTATTATGTCCAAGTGATGTGTCCTCCTCCCGCTGTGCAGGATTAACATGCATCGCACACGTCGGGGAGACGTTTCCTCTGGAGCCTGGGGAGGGACTGCTGAAGTGGGCGGCTTCTTTCCAGCTTTTCCTCCTCCCGAAGCAGCTCGTTATTTCTGGTGTCTCGCATGTCCCAGGCAAAATAAAATACATATATTTCAGGCTCTAGCAGTGCTGTTTGGTGGAAGCAGGAGCTGGTTTCATGTTGCTGCACAGCTCTGGAGAGAGTTTTCCAATCCAATCCTTGTTGCTAAGCGGGTTGCCAAACATGGTGTTTTGGTCAGCAGATGTGGATGAGTTTCCAGTGCAGATAACTGAAACACTGCCTTTGAAGGATGCAGATAAATGTGAGCCACTGTTATCGTGGTGCTACAAGCATTTTGTTCCTGTCCAGGAAAAAAAACCAATATGGAAATTATGAAAATCCTTAGTCCTGCATAAAATGACTCAAATGACAGTAAAACACAAAGGGCAACCCAGCGGTGGAACGGACACCGTGGAGGCACGTGTGGAAGGCATGGGGCATCTCTGTGAGTTCATTTGGTTGTTAATGTGATGTCAGGTGAGATGTATCTCTCAAATTACATTAGAAAAGTGGTAGCAGCAGATGGTTTTACAAACCTGATGGGTGCATTCCAACGAGAAGCTAGCAGGAAGAAGTGGTGGGTGGGTTTGGTGGCCAAGGGTAGCCTGGCCCCAGCAGAGAGTGATGGAGACCTGGTGCTGGAGTTGCTTTTAGTTTCCTGGGGGCTGCCAGCTTGGCTGCAGGACTCTAGAAGTAACTTGTGGTCTTTGATAGATTGGATGCTCAGACTTCAGCTTGAGGAAATCTTGTTGCCTGAGACTTTGTCTGGACTCTGCTGGGATGTGTGTGCTACCAAAGGGCTGTGCCACAAGGCTGCAGTTGAGGAAGTGCCCTTTGACATGGCCCCTGTGGGTGCACAGCCCTTTGGGGACATCCTGGGTGGCTTTTGCAGCCCAACCTGGAGAGCTCTCTGTGGGGTCATGGAGAGTGGGAAGCAGCCAAGGGAGATGTACTGTGATTTTGAGTTGTAAGAAGGGTGGATGTTGGACCCTTGTTATGACCCAGGTTTTGCAGTATTTTTACTGTTTTAACTGAGCTCTGGTGTCAAGGGTGACTTAAACAGTGTAACTCTGTCCTAGAGGGGGGACAATCCAAGATACTCACCAGTAAGTGAGATGTATTGATTCTGGTGTAAGAACCAGCTCTGATGCTTCCAAAGGTGCTGAGACTCAACCATCCTACGTAAGAAACTGCTTCTTGCAAACCACCAAGGCAGCTGTTTCTGCTAAAAATCCCCCAAAGATGCCCAAGCCTGAGTCAGTGAGCAGCACGTGAGCCCAGAGCTATGTCCTGCTGGTTTCTGTGCCTTTCTCACAACTGTTTCATGTTGCTCTCTAAATGAGTAACTTGCCTTCTGAAGGGTTTGTACGTATCTTCACCGACCTACTGGGAGAGCTGCTTTAAAAATAAGAGGTGTGTGAGAGTGGCTTAGGTCTGTCTGCTCTAGTACGGGCTGTAGAGGAGCTGTACTGCCATGTGCTTCTGCAGGGCTTTGCGCTTATCTTGATCATTTTAGCAAAGCTCTTTAAGCAACTATTAGGGCAGTGAGTAAAATAAGTGTCAGAGCATGAAGGGGCCTGAAGGCTGTGGTGGCTGATCTGAGGAGCAGAGCACAGGTTGCCTGGCACTGGCTGCTGCTGAAGAGCTCTGCCCGTGTGCATGCACCTTTCTGCTTGAGCAGTCGTCTGTGGTAGAGCCTGATGATGGTTTTGGTGCAAGAGAGAGCAGAAGGAGACTTCAGACTAACTCATGAGTAAGCAAGGAAAAGGTCTGTCTTTACCTTGCCTTGGTTGTTGGTGCTCTTGGGGCCTATTTCCCCTTCAGTGGGAGGTCTGAGCAGTTTGTGCCTTGCACAAACCCCTTCAGCAGCAGGGCTGTATGTGGTGGTGCTCCCCAGGGGTTCCTCTGCTGCTCACGACCAGCAGATTAAGACATGATCCTGTTCAGGAGTTGCTGATGGACCTGTCTTCTGCAGATGTCTAATCCATTTTTAAACCCATCTGCACTTTGGAGTCTTTGCGATATCCTGTGGCGACGAGGGGCACCGCTGCATTTTGCTCCAGGTGAAAAGCATTTCCATGTGTTTGTTTTAAACCTCCTGTTTGCTGATTAGGAGACAGACAGGGAAATGAGGGTTCTTCACCTCTTGTCTCTTTCTTGAAAGGTTTATACCTGCACAAATGGCAATGGGAATTCAGCCCAGCTGTGGGGTGTTTCCACTCTGGTAATTTAGAACAGTTGCACAGTTTATTTTGTGTTTAGTGGGAGCAGTTGAGTAGCAATAGTTTGGTGTCTTCTAGAAGGCCATCAGAAATGTTGTGTCCTGCACAGGGATTATTTTTCTAAAGGGATCAGTCAACAGTTGGCAGCCACAAGAGTTCTCTTTCCATCACCCTGGAGGAGTGGTATGGGGGGCTGAAATTGCCTTTCCCTCACTGAGCAGGTTTCTGACAGGGATGTCTTGAAGGTATTTCTGGCTGGATGTTGCTTTAGGCTTTTAAAAGAACTTTTATGAAAACACTTTAACGAGCGTGTTCTGTACCTCAGCTGATGTGCTTCATGCTCTCCTCTGGCTGTGCTTTAAGCTGGACAACAGCATGGGAAGGACAAATCTAAGCAGGAAATAAAGCAGTGAAAAATTTGTGATGCTTCCAGAGAGAAGATGTGTAAGAGAAGAGAAACGTTACCAAAGGGGAACTGTTTCTTGTTGGCCTCACCCCTGCTTTTGAGGAAGAACATTTCTACTCGGCCCCTTTAGCTGCTTGAAATAGGCTCCTCGGAGTGAAGCATCTTGTGAGCTCTAGCTGGGTTTTATTGCATCTACAGCACTTTGCTGGGAAGGACTTGTTAGCTTGTGTTGTAATGCTCAGAAAATGAGTGGAGCCTGCTAAGCTCATTAAGGTGCCAGTCATCGTTTGTGGTCAGTGCTGCAGAGAGCTCCCAGCCTGCCCACAGCCACTTACATGTTTTTGTCCGCGAGCCTCTGGTTCCCTGGGGTCATTCTCCCCACAGACCTCGAGCTCTTGCACTGCCTGCACTGGGGGCTTCATCCAAAGTGGTTAAATGCTTTTTGTCACGCAGTCAAGATCCGGTGGGCTGGCTGAACGGGGTTCTCTGCAGTGGTTTTGCTGGGAATTTTGGAAACACAGTCCTATTGTCCTGTCTTGGGCTGATGGCAGTGGCCGTCACCAGAACAGAAGGCCATGGGTTTTCTTATTTGAAACTGTGAGTGCAGTCAAGATGGTAACAAGGTCCTAAACCTTACTAGCAGTGTGTTCCCTCTTTCATGCTTTCTTATTTCTTCTCAAAGAGTTGGTATTGGGACAGAAAAGAGCTCCTGGGAGGAGAGTAAGCGCTAATCTGTGTGACCTCCCAGACCAACAGTGCAGGGCAAACAGTGTTCAGGAAAAGGTAAAGTTCACATAAAAATCAGGACTTTAAGTCTTAACCTTCCTTATTGCATGCTTTTTGGAGAGGATGAGCTGTGCTTGTTTGGAAAGGGCTGTTCTAGGCTACCTCCATCAGCTGTGGTCTACAGGCTCCTCAGTTTTCTTACAGGTGCCAGAAACAGTTGGGCTTCTTCGCTTGCCAGCCACTTGAAAGGATCAGGACTGCATCCTAGAAATCCAGAGCAGAGTAGCTTAGGCTCTTGGGGAGGGGCAGGAGAAGCCAGGCTATTCATTCAGGATGCCTCCTGGAGGAAGGCAAATGCCTGAACCGCTGCTGCCTCAGGATATCCTAATGGCACCTGGGGCTGAGAGTGGTTGGCAGTGAGCAGAAGAGCATTTAAAGATGATACTGATGAATGAGCTAACAAAAGCTCTTTGCTTTTTCTTTCACCCATTATCCTTCAAGACCTCGATTCCTTCTGTTTCCGAGGAGAGTCACCATTGCACAGGTTCCATTGCAGACATCCAGGTCTTGTAGATGAAGCTGTTGTTGCTGCTAAGGCTGGAAATGCAGAGAGCACTCAACAACAGCACTGCAGCTGCTGCCATAACAGTAACAGCCATGTGATTTCAGAAACTCAAGGGTATAGTAGTAGTATGTAAAAGGGGAAAAATATCGCATTGGCCTAATTCTGCTGATTAGAACTTGTTGAAATACAGTACGTGTACAGCCTATTCTTCAGTAGGTTGATATCAGCTGGAAGCAAGACTGTTCCAGGCTTATCTGCCTTCTTATCACCCTCTTGGTAGCAAGATCTCAATTTGTGGCTCCATTTGACCTAAGACTTGAGGGTAAGCTCAGGGAAAGGCATAGGAGATCCTGCCAGACATGAACCAGAGGGTATCTGTGTACTCTGCACACTCAGTTACTGCATGTTTGTTTTTAACTTATAGGTGGACTCTGATTCAGTGCTGCCCATTCCATTCTTTATCTCTGATTGTAAAGAACCTTCTGCTCTCTGGAGATGTGGGTGCACTTCTGTACGCACCACGGTGAGGAACCAAATGGCATTTCAGGATCCTCTGGGAAATGAGTTCTCCATACACCATGTGGTGTCTCCTCAATTCCTTGTGCCTTTAGAGAGGCAGATGCTGCCTCAAGCTCTGCATCTTGTGTGTGGACAGGCCTCAGGATAAAATCTCCTGAGAATAGCTGAGATGGCAGAAGATGACAGGGAAGCCCACTGCTTGCTTACTGCTGCGTGTTTCAGAGATGTTCTTTAGTTCCTCTGTTGGATTTGGCTGGTTTGTTCCCAGCATCACTGAACCTGATACCTGAAAAGGGCTTTACCTGGGTAAAGCCAGTCTGGCTGTATGAAAGTCTTTGGGAGAAGCAGAGAATTCCCTGACTAATTTATCTGTAGGGGGTATTTTCTTGCCACTCTACCATCCTTTTATGCATGACTTAGCTTCCCAGCCAAGGAAAGCCTTTGAAGTTAGATGCAAATAGCTCTTCAGCTCTCCCTTCCCCCCCATCGAAAATAAGGAAACCAGAACAACCACTGCTGTGGAAAGAGCCCTCCCTGTTACATGGCTCCCCAATGTTAACACCCTTCTCTCTTTTCCTCTTCCCCATCTCCTCCTCCCCACAAAGAAACCCATTTTCCCCTTTAATAAGATCTACTTAAGGCTTGAGGGAAAAGGCCGTGGTTCCACGAGATGGTAAATCAAATTTGATGGTGTTGCATATGTGCTGAAAAACACTATGGCCACACGATGCAGCCCCTGAGTTGGCACACATTTGCCCTGCCAGTTTGGATTTGTTCACATCATGCAGAAGGGATGACTGTCCAGCAAACTTCACGCCAGGGCATGCATGGGCTGCCCAGGCATCGCTCGTCTCCGGCTGGGGGCCGCCGACTCTCCCCAGCTCATATCCTCACTGAATGTTGTGATCTGCCCAGTTGTATGTTTGCATTTGTCTCGCCTCAAATCTGTGCAGTCAGGAGGTCTGGAAGTTTCCAGTCTCAGCATTGATGAATGTGGACCCAAAGGATGTTCTGTGAGCTGTGCTCTTCCTAGAGCTGTCCCTGCAGATGGCAGAGAGTCTCTTGTGTGTGCTGCAAGCCCAGAGGCAATGCCTGGTGTCTCCACACATCCTTCCTTTGGTAACCTTGCCAACAGGAACAGTATAACCACATCGTATGCCTAGAGACTTGCAGTTCAGAGCCTTCTTTCCCTTTTGGAGGGGAGAGCAGCCTGGATTAAACCACTTGCTGACAAACAGACCAAACCCCTGCCCGGTTACTGCCCTCCTTGTCAGTTCATGTCTCCAGGCTTTCTGCTGAGGCTGATCTGGCATTTATTTTCCCACTGGCTTAATCCTTCCTAGGATTGCCTTTCTTGTAGTGGGCTCTTGAAAGTCTTGTTGAGAACTGAAGTGTGGTGCTCCCTTCCCAAGAGAGTGGATTTTTGCAAGTACTGAATGCTGGCTGAGTTTTCTCCCCTTGGGATCAGTGAAGATCTGGTTGTCTCAGACCACTAATCACACTGTGTTTGCTTCCCATCTCTCTCTTCTTTCCTTCATGAAGAGTTGTCTTCCTTCCCCAGATCACTTGCTAGATAGGTTTTAGCCTCATGGAGATGTGTAGATTCTGCTCTAAGTGAGTGTTTCTTGCTCCAGGGCCCGTCTCAACTTTTGGGAAGAAGAATCTGTCTGTTGTTTCATACAGTCAAGTAAAAATAGCCCAAACCCCTGCTGTTTAATTGTTGCATTTATTTTTTCCTCTTTTTTTTCATGTGGACCATTTCATGCCCCTTCTCACATCAGGGCTTTGCTTTGGGAAATACTGATTTAAGCTCCTGCTCCCTTCCTTTCCTTGCAGACACTGATGTTATTCCACTGTTGTGTGGGGAGAGGGCAGAGGATAATCCCTTCTGGAGCCCGAAACGGTGCCTCAGAGTGTCAAGACCCATGTCAGGCTCTTGATGCGTGTGAGGGCTGTAGGAAAGCGGCAGCACAGATCTGTGGGAGTCTGGAACGCTGTGCTTGGCGCTTGTGCCCATCGTACAGGAGGGTTTAACTCATTCTGGCATCTTAATTCGCTGGATTTTTCTGATGATGACATGGACCATTGGGCAGCCTTCCAGCTCTCCCGCTGTCCTCAAAACACCAGTCAATTTGCTTCTGTTTCTAGTGTCAGGAAGCACTGGAAGTGAGGGAGGACACCTTTTCCCTTTGCTCCATGTGCCTTTCACTCGCAGTAAGGCCCATCTCTCACCGCTTCCTTCATGCACTGACAGCTGAGGTGAGCTCCTTCCTTGCATCCTTCCAGATCCCAGCTTGTGGCATCTCCCTGCGTGCAGGATGGTCTAATTAGGGAGCAGCGCATCGTGAGACACAAACAAGCACCATGGTGGCACCTCCTCACTCCTGTCCCCTGTTCTGGGACTGACTGGGACTTCTGGGGAATTGTCCTTCAGCCTCTGTGTGGTTTGAGATATCGATTCAAAGTTCCCTCTTGGCATTAGAGGAGAAAAAGAAGTTCCATAAGTGAAGCTGGTGTTTACAGCGCTGTTTGTTTACAGGGAGCACTTGAATATCCTTGTCACTTGTTTTACTCGTTCCACAGCCCTGTAGGTGTGGGGAGATCTGTCTGTGCCAAAGAAGAGCTGCTAATAAGTACCAGACCAAAACACAGGCTGAGCCAAGACACTGTGTGGCAGGTCATCTCGCAGGGCTTGGATTCTCATTTTCAAGCGGTGAAAGATGCTTTAGCAACAGATTGTAAAGAAACCCAAGTAATAGCTCTCATTCTGCAAGGAATCCCTGCAGAATCTTGGTGCCCCTTCGTGTGGGACTCATCAGGTGAGTCCCTGATCCATCTTTGTGAGGTACAATTCCAGAGTACCCTATAAAATACAGTTGTATAGAAATCTCTCGGTGTTCTGTTCTTGAGACACGTGCTGCTGGAGCTGTTTAGAATCACTCTTCTGTCATCTGTTCATCCTTCCATTTGCCTCTTACTGAGCTGAGCATTTTACTCCAGTGCCCAGACACCTGAAAACTGTCTCTGCCCCAATTAGAAGCTGCGGTGACTGCGACCGCACGCTCTCGCAGCAGCACGGTGACAGGTGCCCTCTTAGCTGCCCAAAGGAAGTTGAAAGATGTGACTAACAAACCCGGGGCGTCTGGGGAGGAGGCACTAAAACCAGAGCATGGATCCAGGCTGCAGTGGTGGTTTGCTGGCCAACACAAGCCGCTGTGGGCACTGGTGGCAGCACAGTTATCTCACAGGCTGGAAGCTCACCCGGGAAGGTGCCAGCAGTGGTTTGCTCTGGTTTTCTTTATTTGCTGCTGTAGCTGAACTGCTGGCAAAGCACCTTGAGTGACTTCTGCAACACCAGGGAAGTGCCAGCCCTGTGAGTGCTCTTGCAGAGGGAGACCTGTAATTACAGTGAGCGAAGTCCAAGTGTTTGTGTGTTGTTGTGAATGCGGTACCCATCCGCCTTGTTCGCACCTGACACTGCGGGTTGTCAGTGCGTCGCGCTGTCCCTCTGCTCTGTCAGCGTGCCCCAGCACTGAGCTCCCAGGAGGCAAAGAGGGCAGTCCAGAGGCTTGGTTCCACTCTACGTGCTTTGCCATGAGCATGTGCAACTCACAAGCTTTTCTGTAGCTAGAAGAAGGTTAAAAAAGAACCCAGAAATACTCCGTGAAGCCCTGCTATGCTCTGGTGTGTAGAGTTTGAACGGCAAGAGGTATCTCACTGTTAGAAAAGTGAGTGGTGGGGTTCTCTTGGCCAAACTTGAATGGGCTTGTGTGGGTTTTTTTAAGGATTTTTTCATTGAAACTGTCTTTGAGGAAGAGTTGCAGGTGGCTGGTTTGCATCCTCAGGCTTCTTTTTTGTTGTGGACATTTGTTTGGTCAAACGCAGAGCCTGGGCAGCAAGGAGCACAACGTGAGCTCCGTGTGGGGGGCAGCAGAAGATGGGGCTCTGGCCAGCCTGGTCTAGGGTGGGGTGTCCCAGGCTGGTGGGGGGTTTGGAACTGGATGATCAGGTGGTCCCTTCCAGCCCTGAGTGATTCTGATTCCATAACTTGTCCAGTGAAGTGATCCTGCTGTGGCAGGGGATTGGAGTAGATGATCTTTCGGGGTCCCTTCCAATCCCTGCTGATTCTATGATTCTGTAAGTCAGGTGGACCTGAAGCCTGTTCTTGACTCTGTCAGCAACTTGCCCTCTCTGTTCATTGTCCGCTCCCTGTCATCTCTGAGGCTCCTCTGTGGTCCCCTCACCTCTGAGGCTTTTCTTTCCCTGTGAATTGTCTGGACGAAGGGTGAGACTCGCTCCCTTGTGAATGTTTTTAGACTTGGATGGACTTACTCCAAACCCAAGTGATGGCTGTTCGATGAGCTTATGAAAACTTCTTGTCCAGGAGCCATTTCTACTTTTAGTTCTAACTCTATTGAAAAGCTTCTTGTTAACATTTTAAATGGCCAAGATTTTCAGTGTTCAGTTATGGAGGTTTTGAAGTTTCAGGGTTTAAAGAGTGAATTTTTTTTGCTGTTTGGTTTCTATGAGTGGAAGTTGGAGCAAGCTTGGAGCTTTGCTACTTCATGCAAGCCTGGGATGCTCCACTTCATTAAAGCTGATGACCTTTCATGGTGCTGAATGCCATTGATCCCACATTTCATTATTTGGATGCACCAGAGCTCAGCCACCCTTGGTCACAGTAACTGCTGTGTTCAGTGATACACGTTCTCCACCTCAGGTATAACTAACTGCAGAGTACTGCAGAGAAATTAGCTCTGAGCTGACAGTATTCAAAGTGCATTCTGGAACTCTCAGTAAATTCAGCATCAGATGGACTTTTAAAAGGGAATGGAAGATTGTGAGGCTCCTCTGCCCGTAGGAAAGGTACTGAACGACTCCCAGCTGCTGCTGTGGTGTCAGTGCTCCTCTGGATCAGGGACAGAACAGCTTCTTCACGTGCTCTGCATGCACATAGTAGGAGGTGGCTTCTTTTTTCTTCAGGTGTGGACATTTGCTTGCTAAACTCTGGGTGTTGCTCTGAGATAACCAATACTCTGCATCCCGTGGCTCTTCCCTGTCACTCTTCAGGCTGATCCAGCTGTGAGGTCTCAAGATGTTGCCTTCACTTAAGAGGCTCTGCCTGTGCTAAAACCCACTGTACTGGTGGCAAAGGTTTGGGTGAACGATGAGCGAGGCCATTTATAACCAGTTACGCTGACGTGAATCTCTCCGAACAAATTTGCATCATTAAAACACCTTTGGAAAAATGTGTCATGTGTATAATTAAATACCTGTTTTGCTAACTCTTAATTTAATTAAGGCAAAGTATAGATGGCAGCACAGATTAATTTAGTTGGAAATGGCTTTTCTCTCAGTGGGCTGAAGGGAGGTTTTCTGGAGATGTACCAGGTGCCCTGAGAAACAGGCGGGTGAGCTCCCGGGCTGAGTGACACCAGTTTTTTAATGGTGATGGCAGTTTGTGTGCCACAGATCAGCTCACTTCTTCCCCTCGTGAGAGCAAAAGGAGAAGCCAGCTAGAAGATGTTTCCTTTGGAAGGGCAGAGCAGCTGCTTTCAGCTCTACCTTGACAGGTATTTGCTAGCAACCACAGTAAAGCCAGGTTCAGACAGGTGAATGCAAAGAAATCCATAGAACAGGAGATGTTTCTGTGTCTCCCTTGGGTTTCTCCTTCTGTACCTTGATCTCTTGCTCAGTAGGTGCCTACATTTTCCCCCCTTAGATAGGACTTTCCTGTAACTGCTCATCCTCTTTAAATATTCATTCCTCTTGACTTTCTTTAAAGACTTCCTTGTAGATGATCTTCTTTTGCTTTGACCTCATTCCTCACCCTGTGTATTTTTATTTTTTCCTCTGCCCTTTTGATCTGTTTCTCCCTGCTGCTTCATCTCATTCTTTTTCCCTTTCCATCTTGCTCGGGATAAAACTGGAGCACAGACTGTGTTCGCTGTGCAAGCGCAGGTGAGTTGTCAGCTCTGCATTGTAGGAAGCAGAGAATCTGTGGCTGCTTCCTGCAGACCCATCTGAGCACCAGAAGAATTAAGAAAAAAACACCTTTCAGTCTTGCAGAAGTGCTGGTTGTTGGTTTAGCTGTTCTCATCTCAGCTTAAGTAAAAATAACCGGTTGTATAAGTGAAGGCAGCTTCTGGGCACTGCAGCAAGGACTCTGGCTGGTCCTGCCACCTCTCTGCGGTTTCAGGATTGGCTTTTTCTATCTGATGTTCCCTTCAAGAGGGAAACCCAACCTCATTCATCGGGCAGAACTGTGTTGAGACTGAGTAAAGGGCTGATGTGCGTGGGAGTGGGCTCTAGGTGACGGGCAGGAGCATGTGGGTCTCCTGCAGACTGGCTGAGATGGCCTGGTTCTGCTCCAGGGAGGGAGGATGCGTTGCCTTGGTCAGGCAGTTTGGGACTGGTCCTGTGTGCTCCCCAGAGATCCATCTGAAGCCATGACTCACACTGGTGTTGGGTGGCACTGGGACATCGCAGGATCCTGGGGGAGGGACTCAGGAGAACTCGTGGCTTGGACCTTTCCATGGCACTGTCTGGTGCTGATGCTCTACTGAGGCTTCGTGGGATGACTCTCTTCCCCATCAGATGAGGTGAAAGCAAATATGAAGCTGATTTTGTCCATCTTTGGTAGCCTGAGCACTCCTGGCTTCCTCTCCACCGCTGACATTCAGCATTATCCAGCATTTGCAGTCAGAACTGGTGCTTTAACGTGGCCTTTTCTGTTCACCTGCTGATAAAACACATTTGTTTCACAGGAAACATGTTTACACCAGCCACAGTCATCATCCTTGCTCTTCCTTTGCCCCTTTCATTGGAGCTGCAGTAGTTGGAACTGCAGAATGTCCTTTCACTCCCCAGCAGCCTCAGTGTGGGGCCTGAGGCTGCAACAGAGCAGCCAGGAGAGGACGCAGAGTGCGAGACCCTCTTAGAAATGCCAGCCAGGTGTGGACACCTCAAGGAGGAGATGGTACCGTTTGGTTTTGAACAGACTCAAGTGCAATAAGTTATTACCTTCTCCTTTTATGGCTGTTCATTGCAGGGTTGAGAGAAAAGCCCTCAGAGGACCTGTGCAGAATGCACTAAAGGAGCTCTACGGCGGAGTCCCCTCTCCATTACGGACTGATAGCGCTCACTGCAGGGTTTGCCAAGCTCAGGTTTGGGCCAGTGGCCCTCACCATGTTGCACTGAGGGCTTAGGGCTTGTTCACACCACTAAAGCTGTGTGTGGCTTTCCGGGGGTGACCCGTGGGCTGTGTGAGCCGGTGGGTTCCTGCTGCAGCAGAGGATTGCAGGGAAGCCAGGGCGAGGGGAGGTGCTAGGACAGGAGGATTTGCGAAGCTGCTGTTGCAAGCGTTGTGCTCGTTCTGCTCTCTGGTGGTGGCTGCTGGAGCAGTGATGACCTTTGATAAAATGTGAAGCATTTGGGTTTGGGTAGTTGGGGTTGCTCAGCTTTCTACAGCTGCAGGTCATAGCAGAGTCGTCAGCTCAGCTGCTCTTGCTTTTGTTCCTCTGCCCCAGTGTAAAATTCATAGATTAAAAATCAAATCGCAGCAGCTTCAGGGTGAGAACTGCCATCAAAACCTGTTTTCCAGCAGCTCTGCCCAGTGCAGCTACTCCAGGGTCTGATAAGGGCTGAGCTCTATTGCTTCTTTTCTTTCAGGCTGGGCAGACTAGTAGGTGATCAGACAGAGGAGGCACCTCCTGGCATGAAACACAGAAGCCATAAATATCTTTGAGATCTTCAGTCAAATGTGGCTGAAAACAGCCAGCAGGTTCCCAAACTCTTGGCAGGACTGAGAAACAGAGAGGCACTTAGAGACCACTTGATCATGATCTCTTAGAGCCTCAGATGGGCAGGAGTCCACAGTGTTCAGAGCAGGCAGGAGAGGCTCTGGTGGAGGTGGAGTGTCGCTGCTGTGCTCTGGTCTGGGCTGGGGAACGTGTGGGTGCTCTGGATTTAGATCAGCCTGTGACAACGTGCAGGCTGTAGGTCTGGCTTTTCTTTTCCCTTGTGAGGAAGGAAGCCCTTGGTAACTCACCCGAAGGAGGCAGGACAGTCAGGCTTCTAGAGAGCCTGGAAGAGAAGGTTGTGAGGAGTGCTTCAGCTTTTTGGGCCTCAAAATAGCTGAGGGGTGTTTGCTGTCACAAGACTGGTGGGTTTTGATGATTTTAGCTGGAAAAATGGGAGAATTGGAGAAGTAGTTTTGGAGGGGGTAGTGGGGCTCTGTCCTGTCTTTGCTGACATCTCCCCATTTGTCTTTCCTAGATACACCACCAGTGTGTTGGAGATGATTTCCAGCAGTATTTGGTTCCTGTTTTTCTTATCAGGATTTGTTTTAACATTACCCAAGGGGTGTGACTGTCATACAAGTGGTTCCTTTGTGCTGGAGACACCTTTAGGGCTGCAGTGCCTGTAGAACGTAGGTGTGACCACTTGGAACTGGCTGGTGAGACCTTTCCATTGTATGGGACCAGGCAGCTTTGAGACTTCGAATCATAGAATCATTAGGGATTGGAAGGGACCTTGAAAGATCATCTAGTCCAATCCCCCTGACACAGCAGGGTCACTTCAGGGCAAGGAGGGGGCTTCCACTTTAATCCAGCTTCCACCTCTTTGGCAGTGGAGATGGGACATCCTTTTAGCACTTTCTGTAGCTCTGAATCTGTATTTCTTATGGCTAGAAGAGTGTTGGTTGTACCCAGGACCATGATGTGTGCTGTGTCTGAATCCCAGCGCTTACAGCTGATGGCTGAAGGCCATTTGAGTGGATTTGGGGTTTTTATTCCGGCTCTAATCAACACAACCCGTACTAGCAGCAGCCACGTGCAAGTATTGTCTTCCTACAGTTAGAGCTGACAGCAAATGAGCCAAGGTTTGCAATTAAAAACCAGGGAAATGCTTTGTGCACTGGGAAGATAAAGGGATAAAACCTCAAGATTTAAGGTACCTGCCACTATTAGGTGTAAATAAGAGACAGCAGTGAGAGACACTTGGATTGTGTGGATTTTGCTGAGTTTGGAAGCCATTCCTCCTATTCCATGGAAGCTGAAGGTTTTGTTCCCTTGGTACTGATGCTCTTTTAGAAAGCTTTTGCCACTCTGCTTCCTGAGGTCTGACATAGAAGAGAAAAGCTTCAATAGGCTCCAGCTGCTCAATGGGCTCTGTCTTTTCAGAGCATTGCTCGCTCTTCTCCGTTCCCAATTAAAACGTTTGTTAAACTTAGCTTTTGTTTGAAGCAGCCAGCGCTGGGGTGTTTAACGTCAGAGGAATGTGCTCCTCACCTTTTCTTTCTCCTCTGTCGCAGGGTCAGCATTCTTCAGGGGAAGACATGGAAATCTCCGATGACGAGACCAACCCTGCGCCCATCACCAGTGCAGAATGTGCCAAAACCATTGTGGTGAACTCCTCTGTCAGCAACACGGCCGTGATGGCCCCCTCAATTCCTCCCTTGCCACCACCAGGATTCCCTCCTCTTCCTCCTCCTCCGCCACCGCCTCCACAGCCAGGCTTCCCGATGCCTCCGCCACTACCTCCACCGCCTCCACCCACTCACCCTGCCGTCACCGTCCCCCCACCTCCGCTTCCGGCCCCACCTGGGGTCCCTCCACCTCATATCTTGCCTCCGCTTCCTCCGTTCCATCCTGGCATGTTCCCTGTCATGCAAGTGGATATGATCAGTGTCTTGGGCAACCAGTGGGGTGGCATGCCAATGTCCTTCCAGATGCAAACTCAGATGCTGAGCCGCATGATGCAGGCCCAGAACACGTACCAGTATCCACCTTTCATGACGGGTCGGATGCAGTTTGTGAATCTTCCGCCCTACCGCCCTTTCTCCATGGGAGCAGCTCTTGCTCGCGGGCAGCAGTGGCCACCACTGCCCAAGTTTGACCCCTCCGTTCCACCACCGGGTTACGAGCCGAAGAAGGAAGATCCTCACAAAGCTACTGTGGATGGAGTCCTCCTGGTCATAGTGAAGGAACTGAAGGCCATAATGAAAAGGGACCTGAACCGGAAGATGGTTGAAGTGGTGGCGTTTCGGGCATTTGATGACTGGTGGGACAAGAAGGAGCGTCTGGCAAAGGTAGGTTCTCACATACTGCCTGCTGGATCCCTGGGAGAGCCATCCGTAGGGCCTGTGGCCGGGGTGTGAGTACTCAGGGGTCTGGAACTGACTTTGAAAGAAGCCCCACAACCCTAACATTTTATAGTAGCTAAAACAGGAGCAAAAAAATCAAGTCATAGAATAGTTTTGCTGTTAGAAACCGTGCTGCTTGAGGCTGCTGAAGTGAAATGGGAGGCACGTGTGTCCCTGTCCTTCACTTGGCTCCGTGCCTCCCTGTGGGGCTGATCCTTGTGCTGAGGCAGGTGGCAGGAGTGTGTGCTGGGAGCAGCAGCCTCAGTCTGCAGCTCTCTCCCTTGGGACAGCTTAGCAGCTGGGTGTTAAATCTGGCTTGTTTCCGTGGTGGCACCCTGTGTTTTCAGGCATTTCATGCTGCTTTGCCATCAGATCAAAGATGGGCTGGGAATTTTGGTGCTTCCTGGTCACAGACGGAGATGTCCCACTGGGACTTCCCTCCGAACACATGTGGAGCTGTAACTGCAGCCCTTTCTCTGGGGGGGGGCTAAGCACAGCCTGGACCTTGTGAGGGTCTCCAAGAACACGTTCATCTTTGGCAGTGTGTTGCCCAAGCTGTCTTGCACGGCTGTTCTGTTCATCTTGGCAGGGTCCACCAGCCATGCTGGGGTGTGAGCTGCAAACAGGCTGTTGGGATTTCCCACTGTTTCAGAGAGCTGTAATGGCCTCATGCAGCATCTGAGGAATCATAGAATCATTAGGGATTGGAAGGGACCCCAAAAGATCATCTAATCCAATCCCCCTGCTGCAGCATGATCAGTTCACTGGACAAGTTATGGAATCAGAATCACTCAGGGTTGGAAGGGACCACCTGATCATCCAGTATCACTGCAGTCTCAGCGGAGGGTCGTGGGCTGGGTGACCTCCATGGTGTGTGTTTGCAGATGTAGCAGTCTTAGTAGTCACAGGATGAGGTTAGCTGCTCCTACAGACAGAGAACGTACACAAGAGAGAGGCCTCTTCTCTGTCCTCCTTACAGGAAGGCCTTCAGGAGTGGTGGTGAGGCTGCTCTTACACGTCAAAAGCCCAGGGTTATCCCCTTCCTTTCCCTTTTCACTCTCAGTGCAGTACTTCCAAGGCCTGAAGTTTGAGAAGTTTAGTGAGTTTTATTTTTCGAGGGGGCGTCTGGGGCACTGCTGGCTGCCTCCAGGAAGGGCTTTACGTGAGAAAATGACCCTGAGGTCTGGAGAGGAATGTGCAGGGGCTTCTTGTGTCTAAAAAGAGGCTGAGCTTGAGCTCCAGAATGCTAAAGTGAGATGCAACAGCAGTGTTTGGAACCACCAAACTGCTATTTTATCTTCCCTGCTTCGTGTGATGAGGTCTGTGGGTATTGCCTGTTCGCTGCTCTCCTCCAACTTCCCCAGTGCTTGTATGCGGCAGCAATTAACTCAGGAGCTGAACATTGGCCAAATAAATGAGGAGTCCCAGGGATTAGTAAAGAAAACAGCTTTGCACGAATCATCTGATCCTCTCTCAGCCAATTTATGGTGCATCTCAGCCAGTGAGCAGCGCCAGGGTCTAATGTGTGATGGATTTGTCACTACCAAGAGTGCCTAACACTATAGAAAGGGACCTGCAAGCCTCAACGTTACTATTGCAGTGAAATATGGATTGAAAGCCCCAAACAAGCCACAAAGCAGCCCCTGCTTTTCTGAGCCAGTTGCATGTTAACTCTAGTGCCTGGGGGAGCTCCTTGGCTTTTCAGAGAGGTTGGGGCTGCTGCTGCTCAACAGCTGGTTGGTGACAGTGCAGTTTGCACTGGCTTGGAGTTGACTGGTGAGAAGCACAGTCCCTTTTCCTTCTGACTTATGCTCAGCTTCTGCCTCCTACCAGCCAGTGTGTGCTGACAGTTTTGGAGGAGGCCCCTGAGTCTCCAGGGCACTGAGGGAAACTCATCCAGCAAATGCTTAGAAAAGCAGCAACTGAAATACCCAAAAAATTGTTTTAATCCTGAACATCAGCAGTGAAAAAGCAGCAGCAAGTCGAGGCAGGTCTTCAGCAGCTGCTCAGGGTCTTTTGTACTCTGAACTATGGCTGGATTTTGCATGTTCCTCCCTCACCTGGAATGTGCAACCTGCTCAGGGAAGGGAAGGTGGCCACAGCTTGCCACAGCCCAGGTGAAAATGTGAAATTGCTTGCAAAAACACTTGTGCTTTCTGTCCAGGAACAGAAGTGCCAGCACTGTGGCTGCTTCAGGGCACTGCTTGAAGAAGCTTCTGCCAGGCCATGTGTTACTGTGCTGTGCACAAGGATCTCACTGCTTTCAGAGCCTGCTTTCTGCTGGGACTGGGCACCCCCTGGCACTGATGTGGGACAGGATTCTTTCTCAGTTATGAGCTGCTTGTTTTGTGCTAAAGGGAAGCAAAATAGGGGGTTCAGCACAAACAGCACCTTCTTACTGCTGGCGTCTTTGTGCACATGTGAGGAGGAGCTCACTGGGCTCCTTGGTGGCAGCTGGAGCTCACTTCCCCAGGTATTTTGCCATTGTGCTGATTAATTTTTTTTCTTAGACCTCCAGGCACTGTCTGAGCTGAAATGACCCTCCCTGCATCCCCATTTCCTCCCTCCTAAGGGTTTTTTAATTGAATTTCCTCATATTTTTCCTTACTGATTGACAGTAGTGAAAGAAACAGGTATTTCTGGAGGTTTAGAAGTATAAATAAGGCAACATATGTGCTTGTTTACAGCTTCTTTTGAAATAAAGAAGGCAGCTTTGTGGGGAGAGATAATATCTTTTAATATCTCCTTTCCTTGAGCCATCAGCTGCCACAGCCCTGCAGTTATTTCACAGGGGAGATCAAAGCTCATCTTTGGAAACACTTGAGCTCCACCATATGCCAGTTCCTGCAGTAAGTGGGGTCCCTCTTTGGTCAGAGGCTTTGTGGATCCTTTATCTCCCTGGCCTTCCCCAAGAGTAAGAACAGGAAGCCTTGTGGGTTTCTTTTTTCCCTTGACTGACCAACAGCACTCCAAGTGTAGTAGGACAGCAAATATCTACACAGTGCTGCTGGCAGCTCTAGAGCCTTCGACAAGGCAACACATTTGTCACCTCCTGGGCTGAAGTTCCTCTCTTTTCTCTCTTTTTGGCTGCTACCTTCCATCAAATAAATCAACTTGGGCAGCTGATTTGACTGCCAAGAAGTATTGTGCCTGAGGGAAAGGGTGGGAGAGCTCCAGGGTAAAGCTGGTGTCCAGGGTCAGGCCGGATGGCAAACGTCTGGGGTGAAAGCTGTTAAGGAGCGTGCTGTGTTCCCCTGGGCTCAGGGAAAGCTTTTCCCTGTTCCCCAATCCAGTGGTGTGCTCAGGTTTGAAAGCCTGGCTCATCCACCTCTGCATGGCTGCAGAAGTTTGAGTTCCTGCTCTTCCATCGCACCTCGGCTCTGGTGAAATGGCATTTGTTGTGGCTGAGCAGAGATGAGGTTGTGTATCTGCTTACCAAGTTTTATGGACCCCTAGTGTTTTGCATAAGTGTTTTGATTGCCCAGAACTGGAGCCTTCTGTCAGTTTTGGGGGGCTTGGGCTGATGCTGCTAAGCAAACACAGGAGCTGGGGCTGTAGAGGATGGTGGTAGGATCCTAGCTCCTTGGCTTCCCTTCAGAGTTCAGAACCTTTGCACAGGGGCTGCTCCTTGGCACTTGGTAGCTCCAGCCCTTGGGCTGTTGAGTCTCAGGCTCACATCTGCACCTTTTCTTTCCCTCTCACCTCTCCTTTTCATGGTCCTTGCATCCAGTATCTGTATTGGATTCTGACTGTTTGGAAGGTAGTCACTGTGGTTCCCACACCAGGCATTCAGGAGACCTGAAGTGAGCCGAGGGGGCTAATGGATCTGCTCATTTCCCTTGCCCTTTCTAGTGAAGGACTTAAGCTGTATGTGAGGGAAACTGAGATCACATTTAAAAACACTGGAGAAAGCAGGAGTCTTTGCTCTGCTACCTGCCAGCACGATGGCTCCAAATTCAAGATCACTTGGTGTCCCGTGCTGAGCTACCATTCTGGGTGTCCCAGCTGTTTTGTCTTAAACAGTTTTGGTGCCTTGTGGAGAGAAAATAACTTCTTAAAATGGGAAGAGGAAGAGACTTCTCAGGGAGGAAGGGTCTCATTACCAAGAAAAGCTCTTGCACCTTCTGCCTTTCAGTGTGTGTGGTCATGTGGTGGATCTTCAGATGCTAGTGCCCTCAGAAAAGCTGGTGCCTGGGCAATGCAGTGGTGTTTCATGAACCTCTGCTGTCTGAATGGTTTGCAGCGTTTGTGTGAGTCCCAGGAACCTTTTTCTCTCAAGTGTGCTCTCTCTGTTACAGGCATCTCTCACTCCAGTGAAGTCTGGAGGAGAACTGGAGGAAAAGCCAAAACCGAAGGATCGAATCACATCTTGTCTTTTGGAGAACTGGAACAAGGGCGAAGGCCTGGGATACGAGGGGATTGGCTTGGGCATTGGGTTACGAGGGGCCATCCGGTTGCCATCCTTCAAGGTAAGATCTGGCTTCCTTATGCCAACATGTTCTACAGAACTTGTAGGTGCCCTAGAGCCCTACAGGCTGTTGCCCTGCTCTGTGTTCACTTAGGGGGACACTAAGAACAAAGATCCTCTCTCCCAGCCTTTGCTTTCCATCTGCCCCTGTGTAAATGGCCTGTAGCAGGGAAATGGGACGTTTGCTCGTGTTTAGGGCACAGCACAGTTGTAAAAATACCCTGATGCTGCTAGTGCTTTACAGTAATTTCTTTGCTTGGGATGTCCTGCAGTTTGGCAACGGAGTCTCACCTGAAATGTGCTTACAGGGGTTCTCTGCCTCCTGTGAGTTGGCAGGATCAGGCTGGCCAGCGTAGGGTCTCCTGTTTAGAAGAGCACTGTGTAAGAAAATGAAGAGTGAAGGTGAAGGGCTTCCTGAAATTAGGATGTTGAATGCACAGGAAGTGCAAGTAAAGGTTTGGGATGAGTCTTCATTTAGAATGCAACTTGCTTTGGGGTTCTTTAGGATGTCATGTGGGCCCAGGCTCTCTTTCTGTTCTGCTACATCTCAAGACACAGGGATTTGCCAATTGCTTTCTGTGACATCTTCAAAGGTCCTGGAGGTGACACCCACCGCGCTGGTACCCAGGGCCTTTCGATGCAAATGGAAGGGTTAGAATTTCATTCACAGCGAACTTCTGTTTGCAAGCAAATAGAAGGGATCAAGAGCTGGGGAAGGGGCCTTTGGTTTCTGGGTGTAAGTGACTCGCAAAGTAAAGCAGTAGCAATTTGCTTAAGAAGTTGATTTCTGCTGTTTCTAACCGTTTAGAAATGCTAATTGTGTCTTTTGTTCAGGTGAAAAGAAAGGAGCCACCTGAAGCTGCCTCAGCGGGAGATCAGAAGAGAATTCGGCCTTCTACTTCAGTGGATGATGAAGATGAAGGTTTGTGAAGCACATTTGTTTGAAACACAAGAGCAAATGCAAACGAGCTGAACTTTTAAACTTCACAGCAGTGAAGCAGCGTGCTCACTTACAGTCAGACACAGGGTCAAGGATCTGAGCCAAGCCCCTGCGTCTCCCCAAACTCCTCAGCCAGGATTTGTCTCCTCTGGATTCAGTTACCTTAAATGCACTGGCAGGAGATTTAAGACTCACGTTTTAAGAGTAACTCGTGATCTGTGTGAGTTCTACTGATGCAGAGCTGATCACCCAGCAGAGGGAGCTCAGATGAGTTCCTGGCCTGTTCCTGGGGGGTGCTTGCAGCTCACTGGGTACCTCTGGGAAAAGCACCAAACAGACAGTTTGGTCTGCATTTGATTTGAAAAACAAATCAAAGTTATTTGCCAGAAAAATCGATTTATAAATATTTCAGCACTTTTCCCTGGAAGCAGGGGTTGAGTAAAGCCAAGACAAAGCTCAGAATACCCTTTGCTTTGCATAAAAAAGTGAATGTGAGTCAGTTGTGCCACAAGGTTGAATCACACTCACTCCGGCTGGTCTTGAAGGTTTGTAAAGCGCTGAAATAAAACAAAAAGACATCAAATTCCGCTGACCTTTCAGCCCCCAGGCATGCCTTAGGTACCTCCTAGCTGCTCTACCTAGAGCTGTCAGCTTTGACCGCCTGCATTTTGCCATCCCAGGCATTTCAACACCCCACAGCCAGCCTCTCCCTCACGTGCACTGTGGAATTGGTAAGCCCCTGTAAACCTGGGCACTCACCGGCACGTTGCTCCTAACTTTGATCTTCCCAAAGGAAAAGTTTCCATTGTTGGATGGTATTTATTTTCCACTATTTAATGGCAGCTTCCTTCTTGTTTTTGCTCACCAGAGTCTGAGAGGGACAGGGATGCTTCTGATACAACGTCCGACCTGTCAAAGAAGGATGCCGATGCAGTGGGGCTGAGGCGGCGACCGGCAAGGCCGCTGGAGCTTGACAGTGAGGGAGAGGAGGGAGATGAGACATCAGAGAAAGAGGAAGAGTCCTCCTCAGACAAGGACGAGGAACAGGAGGAAGAGGGAGGCTTGGTGAAAGCAGCACCACCGGGCAAGGTGGGTTGGTTTGTGATGGCGGTTTCGAGCACTGCCATTCAAAAGAGATCAGAGTCACCTTCTCAAGAAGGTGAGAACTCCTGTTAGAGTCCATCCTAGGAGGACCCCTGGAATGTTATTCCCTCTGCAGGTTCTCTGGTCAGTGTCCCCAAGAGTCCCTGGTGGTTATGCAGTGACAGCCAGCTTTGAGAGTCACACCCTGCTCTTTCTTGGCAACGCTTTCTTGCCTTTCTTGGACTGCATGGTCTTTTGAGGTCCTTTCCCCTAACATTCTGTGATTCTGTGTGAAAGGAGGAAGAGGAGGATGATGACGAGGATGACGATGACGATGATGACGACGACGATGAAGAGGATGATGAGGATGAAGATGATGAGGAAGAGGAAACAGGAATAGACACAAGTGACAAGGACGAGGAGCAGGACTCCGAGGAGGGTGAGTGGTTCCAGCAGAAGCATCAGTGCAGCCCTTGGGTCAGCTGTGGTCTCCTGTTCTCATTTGTGAGCTGATTTCTGATCTGTTTGTGCTCCTTCCCTCACTGACAGATGCTTTTATACAGGACAGTGCATAAAGCTGGTCTTGTTACCTGCAAGGCTTCCACGATCCCTCTGCAGTAGCTCCCCAGCCGCTGAGTGATCTCAGCCCACTGGACAGTGGGGCAGATGTCTTAGAGCCCCCTAAGTTTGTGCTTGTGTTGTGGCTGGGAGGAGTGTGTCCCTGTTTCAGGGGGATAATTCAGCTGCTAATAACCTTCTGTCCTGTCAGTCCCTGCTCAGAACAGTGATAGTTTCCACGTGAAGGCAGCTGAAAATCTTAGTGCCATTCCAAACCAGACACAATTCACTGAGACCCGCATGGGCAGGGTGCCAGGCAGCGCTGCGGGAGCTGCCTGCTGGGTGGTGACTGTTGTAAAAGCATCCAAATCCACGGTCTGCGAGTCTCTGCAAGAGGCAGTAAGTAGGAAGGTGGTGCCACCAAGCCCCTGCTCCAGTGCTGCTGGTGCTCTTTTCACGCCGTCACGCTGCGGGTGTTTGCTCCTGCAGCAGACCCTGACTGTTGAGTGAGGTCAGAAAGTGGAGCTAATGGTAGTTTGATCTCCTTGTAGATGTAGCAAGTCCTTCGTCTTCCAAGGCTGAAGTTGAATCATCTGATGAAAGTGAGGACTCCTCAGAATTTGAGTCAAGTTCAGACTCAGATGATGAAGATGATGAGGATGATGATGATGAAGATGAGGAGGAAGAGGAAGAAGTGGCTGAAGATCAGGACAGAGAAGCCATGGTTGCTGAAACAGAGCACGAACCTGCTGCTCACGAGCTTCCTGATGATCAGAGGGAGACAATTTTGAACCTGTATCCTGTGGATGACTACATGGATGAGACAGACTTGGGACTTGCAGACCCAGCTTTGACAGTCAAAGATGAAGGCATGGAGGAGATCAAGGCAGGGGAAAGTGAATGTGGTGACATCTCGGAGCCGTCTATCGCTGCTGAAACACTGAAACACCTGGTTGAAAGAGACCAGGAGACAAAACTTGCGCTGTCTCCCATCTGCAGGCCAGGTAATGAATGCACTTCCGTGTGGTTTGGCATTTTTGGTCACATTTCCAAGCACAGTGGTCTCACAGCATCCAGTACGTGTGGTTTTGTATCTCCCTCGTTCTCTTTCTGCCTCCAGTCTTGGCTCTAGGCTGGGGGTTATCTGTACAGGGAGACAGGTCCGTGCTGAACCTCCCAACCTAGTCAGTGCCTGACACAAGCCATCTGCTACTAAAAATACTGTGGTTGTTGTATCCAGAGTCTTCTCCTGGGCCGGTTTAATTCGTGTCCTGCAGGAACTGAACAGTTGTCATTGTCTGAGGGTGACTGATTGAATGATGTGGTGGCTGAAGCTCAAGGTAGAAAAGCCATGGCTGCTAAAACAGAACAGGAATCTGTATCTGTGTTTAACAAGTCACTCCTGGCTCTGCTCAGTTTTAACACTGAAGCAGGATGTGACTGGGAAGCTCTGTGGGGCAGGTGAGTGGAGTCTTAGAGTCATACCTGGTTCCTAATCATATTTTTGGTGGGTTTTCTTTTTTCACTTCGTGCTTTCAAATGAGGTTTTTGGGAAGAAGACAATTTCTCTTACTTCAATACAGACTTGTATTTAACCCAAGGAGAGTAGAAACCTTTTCCTAGAACAGAAGTGAGATACATAAATCTTTAGAAATTCTCCAGTTAAGGAGGAATGATGTTAAAAACTGGAGCCAAGAGGGAGAGCACGTCTGGTGTAGCCTCTAGTGTGAGCCTTGGGCAGGACTGGTGTCTGCTTTGCTACTTGAAGAGCTGGAAATGCAGTCAGTGCACAGAAAGGACGTCAACTGGGAGAGACCTGCATTTGGGCACCTTGATGTGTGTGATGGGCTTTGCAGGTAAGCTGTGGAAGCAGCTCCAACTGAGAGACCCTTCTCCAGCAGCTCTCCAGTTGGTTTGGCACGAACGAGGGGACATTTCCCTTCCAAGGGGGGCATTTCCACCTCCTTTTGCTCCACCGCTCGGAAATGTTACCTGGAGCTGCCTAGCAGGAGTCTCTGTTGGTTCCTTTTGGCCCTGGCCCTAAGGGGGTAAATAAACTCCAGACACATGAGCCTGCTGCTGAGGGTGCAGCATAGAAATTGCCTCATTGATATCATCTAAGTGTCTCCTCATCCTCTGCCTGTTGTTCCAGGGTGTCACACTCCTCCCTTCGCTGCTCTCTCCTCGGAGAGCTGAGGGTGTTTCTCTGCCTTGCAATTAGTTTACCTTCCCACATTAGAAGAGCTGATAGCTTGGGGCTCTGACAGCTCTTCTGTGAAGTCCTCGCCCCGCAATCCGCTCGTTCCTTTTATGTCTGTAGAAAAGGTGGCCAGGGGTTTGGAAAGCAGAAACCCTTCGTTCTGGCCCGTGGTGTAGCTAATCCTCAAATTAATAGCGTGGGGTTTTTTATGGTCCATTAGGGATGTCTGTGGTAGCGTCTAATTACTCCACGCTCCGTGCCTCCAAAATGTAAAGCGTCGGAGTTTTTAAAGCCTCCCAGTGGAACTGAGCTCTTCTGTAATTGCGGCATCTCGAACGTGCCTTTACGGGCAAGTGGCGAGGAACCGAGTGGCAGGAGAGCTCCTGATTCACTCTCTTCTCCCCCTTCCAGAGGAAGAGTCCGAAGCTGCTGTCATGCTGGAGCCAGAGGTGCAGGAAGGTCCAAAGCCTGAATCTCAAGATGAGGAGGAGACGGCGGCGGCAGCGCTCGCTCTCTCAGCTTCAGCGGGAGTCTTTGGAGAACCTCTGCCCAGTAAGAGCAGCTTCTTTAGCAAGTCTGACGACAGCAGCTTAGAAACTTGTGTTAAGACAAAACCCCCCGCTGCAGCGGAGGACGACGACCGGCTGCCTCGAACGCCCGGACGGGAGGTGATGATCCATTCAGAGCCTGACACTCTTTTGCTTCCAGCCCACCAGGTGCCATCGTCCATGCTTCCCCTACCGTCGACTCCCGGGAAGGAAGAACCTTCAGCCCCTCCAGAAAAGTTCCCCGAACAACTAATGGTGACCAAAACATCCATGGAAGAGGAGATTCCTAGGACTCCTGGGCGGGACATCTTGGCCAAGTCTTCGCACCCTCTTGCAAAGTCACAGAGCACGGACACTGTTCCGGCCACGCCAGGAAGCGACGCTCCTCTTACAGGCAGCAGCCTGACCCTCAGTTCCCCACAGGTCCCAGGGAGCCCCTTTTCCTACCCATCCCAATCCCCTGGCATTAACAGTGGCATTCCTCGTACTCCTGGGAGAGATTTCAATTTCACACCTACTTTCCCTGAGGCTGGTGCTACCATTCCTTGCCTTCTGTCTGGCAAGAAACAGTCAGAGGAGGAACCAGACGAGAAACCCTTTAAAGAGCCTCTTAGTGCTTCCCTCACAATCAGCATGAACAGTGTTCCTTCCCCCATCTCCTTTGCCAGCCCCCCCCAGGCAGATTTCCACACGGACATGAGCTTGCCACCTGATGAGCCAATACCTGTAGCAGCCCTGCCCTGCATGCATGGGGATGGAAGAATGTCCATCGAGGAATGCAAGGTGGAAGTGAAACCCGGTTTGCTTCCACCAGAAGTACCCACCGGTCCTTCTGGCCTTCCTCCTCCTCCGCCACCACCTTCTGCTCTTCCCAAAAGGAGGCCGGGCCGGCCCAAACGGTCACCGCCTTCTGTCCTCTCGTTGGATGTGTACTTGGACAAAACCACAGAGCCTCCTCCTGTGCCAGTGGCCTTGGTGGAGAGTGCTGTGGGCAAAGAGCTGTTGAGTGGACATCCTGATGATTTCTATGGACTGAAAGACCCTGAAGCTGTCACCTTGGACTTCAGGAATGACAGCTTCCATGAGAAAATGGCAGCTGAGACAGTTGCGGAGAAACTGCCGTTTAAGGAACTGGAGAACCAGTGGAATGAAGAATTCAAGGAAGAAGACGCTCACGGGAAACCTAAAAGACAGTGGCGAAGGCCGAAGAAACCCGACGACCTCCCAGCCATTCCCTCCCCCGAGTATTCCCCGCCCCGGCCTCAGTTCCGGCCCCGCTCGGAGTTTGAGGAGATGACTATTTTGTATGATATTTGGAACGCGGGCATCGACGAGGAGGATATCAAATTCATGTGCATCACGTACGACCGCTTGTTGCAGCAGGACAACGGCATGGACTGGCTCAACGACACCCTCTGGGTGTTCCATCCTTATATCCTTTCTGTGGGCTGCAGTGTGTGTAGGACACTCTGGGTGGGCCTTGCCTCATCGGTGGGACTTCGAGGGCGGAAGGGTGTGGGGGGGAGTGAAGCATTTTCTTGCTGGAATAGCAGTTGCTTACATCAGCAGGGAACTTCAGACTGGTTTGTTCCCTGAAGCTGCAGTACAAACCCACTGCAGAAGTGGCTGTTGTGGCTGCATTCTCAGTCTAGAACCACAGAACCATCCTGGCTGGAAAGGAGCTCCAGGATCATCAAGCCCAGCCCTCACCCCAGCATCTTCTTAGCCTCAAGTGCTCTAGCTACTTGTTTTCTAAACCCCTCCAGGGACGGCGACTCCACCACCGCCCTGGGCAGCCTGTTCCAGTGCCCAACCACTCTCTCAGGAAAGAGCTTCTTCCTAAGAAGTTCCTGGTGCAACTTGAGGCCATTTCCCCTTGTCCTGTCATTAGTAATTCGGGCCCAGACTAGGACTGCATTGAGGAGGTTCCCTTGCTAGTTTGAGAAGCTCCTGTCTGCGTTGAAACCGGGCTTTTCAGTTTTCCAGCTTGCCTGGGGGGTTTCTAGCCTGCACATACAAGGGCTTTAACTTGGGGTTAAAGCTTGCTGTAAAAATAATCTCACCATCTGCACCCAAAACGGTGAGTTCATGGTGCTGGCAGCTTTCACTTGCCTTGAGTTTGCTGGGGACAGACATGGCCCCAGAGGCTGCAGAGGGGAGCGTGCTGCTGCATCGAGGAGCACTGGCTGATGCCACTGGGGCAGGGACTGGCCCCATCTCCTCCCTCCCTGCCCTCAATCTGGTCATCATCTGGAATCTTTGGGAGCAGTTTGGGGACACACAGGCTCTACTTGTGTAGTGATCCCATAGCCTGACTCCTCTCTAGTAATGTTCTGAGGAGGGATATGTGGATTTATACCTTAAAGAACACAAATGCACCCCCTTGTGTGTTGGCAGAGATTGTGTCAGGTTAAAATATCTCCTTCCTTCCTCCCTGCAAGACACCAAACAAGCAGAAAGTGCCTTTTGTCTGGGATTCAAGTGATCATTTTCTGCCTTTTCACACCAGTGCAGTGGTCTCAAAACAGATGTAGTGAGTTGTTTAAAGGAGAGATCCTAAAAGGATGACGAAGGGGTTGCATCCAGTAATTCTCAGTTTCTCAGAGAAGCAGTTCCAAACCTAAACTGGCTTCGAGTAACTGGCCCCACAGTGGGGCAGAGGAAGGCTGAAGGGGACAGCTGAGGGCAGGACTCGCCTGTGACCCTGCACTTTGTATTGGAAACAGACAAAAGCTGTTTCCCTGTTGACAAGGATCATTGTAACAGCAAATCTGCAGTCAGTTCTAAAACCATTTTCAAATCATCTGCAGCCAGTTGCTGCTTCACCCCGAGCTGCTTGGCAGCAGTGAAGTGCCTTTGCGGCGGTCTCATACCTTGGCACTCTGATTTCAGGGCCATCATATCTTGCTTTTTGTGGCCCCTCTGCTTCTATTTTTCTGGTGTTAAGGACAGGTTGTGGAGTCTCCTTCACTGGAGATGTTTAAGACCCGCCTGGATGTGTTCCTGTGCGACTTGGTCTAGGTGATCCTGCTGTGGCAGGGGGATTGGACTGGATGATCTTTTGAGATCCCTTCCAATCCCTAATGTTCTGTGATTCTATGTGATTTTTGAGTAGATCTCAACCACTGAAGGCCTCATGGCTCTGTTCTCGGGGTGAGCTGCCAGTACAGCAGCTCCACTGTCCTTCCAGAAGCCCAAGACCTCAATGTGCTTTCTGCCTGCTCCATACCAGGCCAGCTGCAGGTTTTCTTCATTGATCAGGACGGAGGGGTTTGAAACATCTGCAGAGTCTTACCCTTCCCATCAGGGTCTGAAGGAGCTGACTGTCCAGCAGGTGAGAGTAACATCTCTCTCTTTGGGCTGAGGAGCATCTCCCACCCATTTGTTCTGCCCCTGGCCCTAGTCAGTGGGGATGCTGCTGCCATGAGATCTGTGCAGTGTCTCCAGGGTGGCTGCAGGGAGCTTCTGGAGGTTGAACAGAGGCTCCAAACAGAGGAAGAGCACATCCAGATGGCTGGGCAGCTGCTCCCTGGTACGTAGCAGGTGCTGCGGGGAAATCCTTTCTCAAACAGGTTTCTCCTGACAGCTTAACCTTTTCATGTTTGAACTTGCATTACGGCTTCAGCTTCCCGAAGCAGAAGGAAAGACCGCACTCGATTTTCCCGTAGGCTCCAGCAAGGGGCTTTTCTTGTTCAGCAGCGTTGTCAGTTTTGCAGCACCCTCACCACCTTCCAGCTTTTCCAGGATCGCGGTGTTAACTCCGTGTAGCTCGTAGCACGTAGCGTTGTGCTGCGGTTCTCCTTAACTTCTTTCCACCTACCAGCCTTTCTACCCCCAAGAAGAAGAAGCGGGACGACGGGATGCGGGAGCACGTGACGGGCTGCGCACGAAGTGAAGGCTACTACAAAATTGACAAGAAGGACAAAATGAAATACCTCAACAACAGCCGAGCGTTCGCGGAGGAGCCTCCAGCTGACACGCAGGTGAGGACGCGTCCTCTGCCCGGGGAGTGAGTTGGGGTTGGCTCCACGTGGGATGTTTCCTGACTTTGGGTAAGGGGGGAGGTGGAGCTGTTGCTGTTGAGGTGGTTGTGCAGGAGGTGTTAGTGTTTGATGTGGGGTGTTTTAGGAGGCCGTATGTTCTGCGGTGATGTTTTGTGGTGCAAGGGAAAGCTGCAGGGTGTTGGTTCTGTTGGGTAAAGCTTTGATCACCCGTTTGTCCTCTCAGGGTATGAGCATCCCTGCCCAACCTCATGCTTCCACCCGGGCTGGCTCCGAGAGGCGGTCAGAGCAGCGCAGGCTCCTCTCCTCCTTCACTGGTAGCTGTGACAGTGACCTGCTCAAGTTCAACCAGCTCAAGGTACGTCACCCCACGGATCACTGTGTTGCACAGGGACTGCTTGGGAGCAGGCTGAGGCCAGGGCAGGGACCTCCAAGGCCTCACCTCAGTAACTGCCATCTCAGCGCTGTGTGCCAGAGGATGGGGTGGCTCCTGGCCCTCCTGTGCTTCTGCATAAAACAACTGAACACAAATAATTTACCTCAAGAAACAGAAACAGAGCAGTCATGGGGAAAACATGACACTCTGGGTCCAGAGAAAACATTCATTAGGAAACAGTTCTTCACAGAAAGAGTGGTGAGGCACTGGAATGGGCTGCCCAGGGTGATGGTCGAGTCCCCATCCCTGGGTGTGTTTAAAAGTTGCTTAGATCTAGTGTTGGGGGATCTGGCGTAAGGGTGAACTTGTGAGGATAGATAGTTGGACTCAGTGATCCCAAGGGTCTCTTCCAACCTGAATGATTCTGTGATTCTATGACCAAGCCATGAGCTGGCTAATAAATGGCCTTCAATAAGTCCTGCAACTTGGTGGTGTGTCCATGACCTCTGTCCTCCCAAGCTGTCACCTCAAGGAAGAAGGAAACTAAATTAGGATGAAGTACCCTGGCACTGCTTGTGGCCTGGAGTGTCCTGCAGATGCTAGGCCCAGGGACAGCCTTTCCCGTTCCGTGCTGTGGCTGATTCAGGGTTGGGGTTTTGGGGTGTTTTCTTCATGCAGTTCCGGAAGAAAAAGCTAAAGTTCTGCAAGAGCCACATCCACGACTGGGGCCTCTTCGCTATGGAGCCCATCGCGGCCGACGAGATGGTGATCGAGTACGTTGGTCAGAACATCAGGCAGGTAAGCTGGGCTGGAGGCGATGCCTGAGCAGAAACCAGCCCTGAAAGACGTGCTTGAGCATGACAGTGGGGTTGGAGTCCCTGCTGTGAGGGCATCCTGGGGTGGATCAGAAGGGGGGTGCCAGGCTCTGCTCAGGGGCACCCAATGATAGGACAAGGGGCAGCGGGTGGGAGCTGGAGCAGAGGAGGTTCCACATCTGTGTGAGAAGGACCTTCTTCATGGTGAGGGTGCCAGAGCCCTGGCAGGGGCTGCCCAGGGGGCTGTGGAGTCTCCTTCTCTGGAGACATTTCAAACCTGCCTGGCCATGTTCCTGTGTGACTGGATCTAGAGCCAGAGGGTGATCTTTGGAGGTCCCTTCCAATCGCTAATGCTCTGTGATTCTCTGTGTTGACTACATGAGCTCAGCAGAGACTGACACACGGCTTGGAGGTCCAAGGGTGGGTTTGTCCACAGCCCTTAGAACCTGAGCACTCAGAGCTGCAGGAGATGAGCTCTCGAGGAGCCCATGCTGAACTGCTGGGTTCCCAGTTAGGTCTGTGTCGTCCGTTGAGGTCTGTTGATGGCTCAAGCGCGGCTCAGGTGAGGTGCCCTGTAGATGTCTGCTCACGGATCGCTTCTGCGGCGGGTCCTGATGCTCCGCGTGGGCTCTTCTGTAGGTCATCGCTGACATGCGCGAAAAGCGATACGAGGACGAAGGCATCGGGAGCAGTTACATGTTCAGGGTGGATCACGACACCATCATCGACGCCACCAAGTGCGGAAACTTCGCCAGGTTCATTAATCACAGCTGCAATGTAAGTCTGATGGTTTGGTGTGAGTCTATGATTCTAATCGTGCCCCGACAGGCTACCAAACCCACTGAGCCCTTGCTGACTTCAACTGGGGCTGTGTTCAGAAGTGGCAGGGGGGTCACGGGGTTATGGTTGAGTGTTAATGAGCTGCAGCAGCTCCAAGCAGAGTCTAAACCATCATAAAGAGATTTGAGAGACCTGAGGAGTGAAACACGCCGCGACGCAGAACACGCTCAGGGTTCTCCTCGCCGTGCTGGGGCACCCTGATGGACCCTGTTCAAACCTTTCTAATGTGTTTTCTTAGTAAATTTGTGGATGACACGTAACTGAGCACGAGTGTCGATCTGCTGGAGGGTAGGGAGGCTCTGCAGCGGGATCTGGACAGGCTGGAGCGATGGGCTGAGCTCACTTGTATGAGGTTTAACAAGGCCGAGTGCCAGGTCATGCACTTTGGTCACAACAACCCCCAGCAACGCTACAGGCTTGGAGAAGAGTGGCTGGAGAGCTGCCTAGTGGAGAGGGACCTGGGGGTGTTGATCGACAGCTGGTTGAACATGAGCCAGCAGTGTGCCCAGGTGGCCACAAAGGCCAATGGCATCCTGGCCTGTATCAGAAACGGTGTGACCAGTAGGAGCAGGAAGGTGATTGNTACTGAGAGGGTGGTTAGGTGCTGGAATAGATTGCCTGGGGAGGTGGTGATGGTGTCACCATCCCTGGAGGTGTTTAAGGAACAAGTGGACACGGCGCTTAGGGATATGGTCTAGCAGTTAGACACTAGGACAAAGGTTGGACTCAATGACCCTGGAGGTCCTTTCCAGCCATGATGATTCTGTGAGTCTTAAAACGAGCCAAGTGTTAGTGCTGCTGCTGTGTGGGAGCAGTCTCCCAGTGTCCGTGGGGCACAGCTCTCCGGTCTCTTCTCACAGGTCATTAGCGACAGAACCAGAGGGAAGGGCTTCAAGGTCCAACAGGTTAGGCATCAGGAAAAAAGTCTTCATGGAGAGAGTGGTCAGGCACTGGAATGGGCTCCCCAGGTTGAGTCACAATCCCTCCATGAGTTTAAAAGATGCTTAGATCTAGTGCTGGGGGATCTGGTTTAAGGGTGAACTTGCAGAGTAGGGTTGATGGTTGGACTCAGCGATCCCAAGGGTCTTTTCCAACCTGAATGAGTCTGTGATTCTATGTGGGGAAAGTGCTCTGTGCCCTGGCAGGTAGGGAGGCTGCTTTCCCCTCTGCTCAGCGCTGCAGTCTGTGCTCAAAGACTTGGCAGCCCGACTGACTCCTTAAGCATCAGCTGAGCTGCTCTTAGCAGCTCTGGGGGAGCATCAGCCAGGCCCTTTTGCAGCGCAAATGACCAGGATGTGGATGTTTTGGAGGAGCACAAGGTTTATTTTCTGGCTTCACACCTGCTTCTCTCTGCTCCCCCTGGATCTGGGCTGTGGAGGTGCTCTGGTGTAGCTTGCAATAGCTCTGTGGAGACTGGGGAGCCTCAACCATTCCCTGTTCTGTCACCCTCGCAGCCAAACTGTTACGCTAAAGTGATCACGGTGGAGTCGCAGAAGAAGATCGTCATCTACTCCAAACAGCACATCAACGTGAACGAGGAAATCACTTACGACTACAAGTTTCCCATCGAGGACGTCAAAATCCCGTGTCTCTGTGGCTCTGAGAACTGCAGGGGAACCCTGAACTGAGCTCGAGGTTTCTCGTCACACTTGCACCTTCGGCCATGTCAAAACTGTGGTAACCAGGTGTGGTTGCACTTTTGCCAAAAAAAAAAAAGAGGAAAACAAACAAATTTAAAAACAAAACAAAAAAACAGGAGAAAAGGAAGAAAAAAATTCAAAAAGGAAAAAAAAATTTAAAAAAAAAACAAGAGAGGAAAAAAAAAAAAAAAAAAGAGAAGAAAACCAAGCGAGCGAGTTTCGCTCTGCTGCCAGGATCACGACCGAGAGCAACAAGCGCACACGCTCGACAAGGACTGTTCATGTTTCAGGTGCTCTTTATCCTTTTCAGATCCAACCCGCACACAAAAAGGAGACCTCCCTTTTGTGGCACCCAAACACTAGGCTTCTCTCTTCAGGCCCTCCAGTCGTGGCTCCGGAATGGGCTAATGGTACCTTTTCCTTTCTCGTTTTTGGGTGGTTTTTCTTATTTTCAAGATGTTGTTATAAACCTTCATCCTTTCAGAAATGCTGCTACCTTTTTTCTCATCGGTTTTGTTGGTTGAAAAAGACATTCAACGTTTAAATGTGAAGCAGAGGCTGCAAATGCCACATAGGATGCGTCGGGAGCTCGGTCGGCTGAAAATTGCACAGATTTCTCGGAGTTAAGCTGTAAATAAGTGTCAGGTTGATGTTACAGAGCAAGCCAGAGGCTTGAGGGAGTGTGAATGGGGGTGTGTGCGTGTGTGTGTGTCCGCAACGAGACTGGAGGTGACCTGTCCTGCCTTTCGGAGCGAGGCCCCTAAGCCAGACACCCCGGGGAGCGGTCAGGTCAGCTGCAGACCTCAGCTGAGCACCTTGGGCTCCTCTCTGTGCTTTCAAACCACGCTGGTGTATCGGGATCAAAACCTCTGCGCCCGGACGTATGTGAGAACTCTTTGGGCCAGGACGACGCAGGGTCGGCTGTGTAGCTGCAGCATGGTGGGCTTAGGGGATGCCTGTTTCTTGGAGCTTGCTTTGTCCTGCAGAAGAGCCTGAGGCTGAAGTGAAATGGGCTGAGCTGTTGGAATCTTCCCCTCCTCGTAAGCAAACACTACAGCCCACGTTTGTGACAACGGGGTGTTCTTCCCCCAGTAGATGGCAACTGGGCTGATACGTGTCTCCTAGTCGCTTTCCTCACTCTCATCTGCGTTTCCCTGCCCCTCCAGCGTTTCAGGTGGAGTGTTTACTCTGTCCTTGAATGCTGGAGATGCCTCCTGTGATAGGAGCAGGCTGTGCCCAGCCGCTCTCCTCCCTCTGTTACTCAATAACTTGCCCTGGGGTGGTCCCATCCCTCTGGCACAAGCAGGGTAAAAGGGTCCCTGAGAGCAGGCTGCGGGACCCCTGCTATCCTCCCCATCCACAGCAGGAAAACCGGTGCTGCTTTGCATTTGTCACGATGTTTTAGGGTGGTTTTTCCTCACTAAATGTTGTTCCTGTAGATGAGCTGAGGCAAAGGTTCCATTTCTTAAGAGGTTCCATTTAAAAATGAGGCAAAGCACCAGAGAAACGCTTCTTTGGGTGTGATGTGGAAACGTTCCCAACTGATCAGGCCCAGGCAGGATCGCTTAGCGTCCAGTTTGCGTTGGATGTCCCCTGCTTGAAAAGCAGAGGTTAGGGCTACTCAACCCTTTGTGATTGGCTTGTCAAGGGAAGGTGCAATGTCCTCGTGAAGCGGGCAGAGGGTCTGCCTGACTAAACATCTTCTCCCTGCAGAGCACATTGCACGGCCCTTCCAAAACCGGCGATCGCGGCTCCGGGATCAGAGGTTGCAACCTTGCAAAAGAGTTTCCTGGAAGTTGTTTTGAGCTGCTCTGTGGACTTGCCAGGGCACAGTTTGTAACGTAGGACAGGGCCCTGCGCCTGAATTTCTTATTCAGACCAAAGGCCAGAAGGAACAGGAGCACAGGCTGCTGCAGGCTGCCTTAAAACCTCCTGTGTTTCTGCCTGAGGGGGAGGAGTTGTTGCTGAGACAGTCCATAGTCTCTGATTTTGTTGGGTTTGTTTTCTTTTTGCCCTTCCCTCTTTATAAAACCTCCCCAGCAACTGGGTGGTGGTGGTGGTGGTGGTGGTGGTAACCCAGACCCCGTTTCGAGAAGCACAACTCGGTGCTGTTGTTGGTTGTAACTGCAGCGATGGCAGGAGCGTTTGGGAGTCAAACCAGCTGCTCACTGAACTTTGCTTTTTTATCCCAAATGAGGTTCATCCCGTTGTGTTGACGCTCCAGCTGCCGTCGCTGCAGCTCAGCCTCTTGCATCCAGAGCTTTGGAAATGCACAGAAATCTCCAGTGTCTCAGAACTGAAGCCCCTGCGTGCGCTGGTTCTGCCGATGTCCTTGGCCACCTTCCCCTCTGATCCATTGTGGGGGTGAAGGCACCCCAAATGGCCCAGCCTCTGAGTACCTGCAGACAGTGTTGTGTTTCCCAGTGTGTCTGGACAGGTTTAGTCCCTGCAGTTTGCCTTAATCACTTGTTGAGGAGAGGTGGGAAGGTAGGGAACAGGCTTCTGAGAGGAGACCTGTGCCCCGAGATCCTTCTGTGTTCCTTCCTCATAAACCTTGGCTTGCAGAGTCCTGCCTGTGCAGCTCCTGTCTGAGACACGAAGCTGCCTCGTCCCCCAGACAGACCATGGTAGGATGATGGTCCTGGTTTGAACCCTGGTTTAGTGATTTCCACGAGCCGCTGCACTTGCCTGTTGTGGTCCCTCAGGGTGGCAGGTCCTCATCAGGGCAGGGGACTCCTGCAGCCACAGAAGGCAGCCCGGTGGAGATCCCTTGCTGGTCTCTCCTGGCGCTTTGGCTCATCCTCAGGCAGGCAGCAGGTGTGCGATGCACACGCCAGCCTGGATCAGGCCTGCGCTCACCCCTGGGGAGCCGGTGACGAGGGACCTCACCAGCTCGTGCTGCTTCGCAGAGAGATTGCCTCGAGTCGTTTTGTTGGCTGAGAAGCCTCTCCTTGATTTGTTTTCGCTTAAATGGAAACCCAAGTCAGAGAGGGAGACGCTGACCGGGCTCCCTGCAAAGGTTTATCTCGCTGGGTGAAAGGAGCCGCGGGAGCCGCGCGGGAAGTTTTGGCTGTATGATTGAAACCTTTAGTTTCCCAACACGAAGCTGGCTTGAGCTCAGGGGGGGCAGATCCCTCCGTGGCTGCTGCTGTAGGAGCCTTGCAGCACCCCTGCCTGCCGCTGCCGAGCGCCGCTCGGTCGGGCTGTGGCTGCTGGGGGGGTCTGGGAGGGGCAGGGACTCACCTCGCGGCTATTTCTGTTGTAGAGAGCAGCTTGTTTCTACAAGGAAACAAAACACACGACATCTTCCACCTCCAGCAAGGCACCCAGTAGCTTCAGTTCTGGTGTTTGCAACCTCTTTTCAGGGATCATGTCAGTGCATTTCTGCATAAAAACGAGAACCAATTGAGGACAAAAAGGATTTTGAAGTCTCTTACAAACAAAACAAGGCAAAAGCATCCTCTGTACATAGGCAAAACGCAAGAATCTTCTCTTCAAACACTGTTTCTTGTAGAAACATGTTGAAATTTTTTTGCTGATTTCTTTGTACTTCGAGAGCATGTAAATAATTTATTAAAAGTGACTTATTGTTCCTTTGGAGTTCTTTTTAAAAAGCAGAGCCCAGCTCGGGAACCGACGCGGCGGGGCAGGAAGGACGGACTTCGGTTGCGGCGAAGGAGCTGGCGGCGTTTACAGCTTGTGTCAAGCTTTGTACAATGTACATTCTGTATAGCCCCGGGCTTGTTTGGCGGGGTCGGTTATTATTTTTGCTGTCAAATAAATAGATGGAATTAGAGACATTAAGAAACTGAAGACAAAACCCATTTTGCCAAGTCAAGGCTTCTTCTTTCCCCCCCTCCCCTGCCCTGCCCCTTCGCCGACCCTTCCGGCTGAACCTATTTATTTCAAGCGAGGAGACGTGTACAGTCCGAGAGACGACCCTATTTAAGCGACTTGGCGACCGCGTTGCTGTTTCTTTTGGGATCTGTGTTTTGGGTTTGTTTATTCCCTATGAGTTTTCCTCCCGCGGCGTCTGGCCGAGGGAATCCTGGCCGCTCCAAAGCCGCTCGAAGCAGCCGGGTCCCCAATCCTTGCGCTCTGCCGACCGTGAGAGGAAGAAGGCCGGCGGCAGGGAGGAACGATTTGGCTACGAAACCCAACTCTCTTTTTCTTTTGGAACAAAACCCCTTTAAAAACCAAACCCACCGCCACTGCCCGGCAAAACCGGCCCGGCCCTGCCTGGAGGACGCTAGGATTTCTCCGCTGTCTCTTTTCGATCGGCCAGTCGACAAATGTAGGGCTGTGAGTTCTGCGCGGCTAGAAGCTGTCAGCGGTATGTATCTTGTTTCCGAGGAGAAGTGTTTCTGTTGTGGATGTGTCATGCTGTACATATTTTGTTCATATTTTTGTGAATTGAATACTCTGTACCATTGTATTATAGTAACTTTTATAAAGCAAACCATAAATATACTGACTTTTCTTACAGAAACAAAACCCCCTCCTCTTGTGCTTAATGTACGGCCTGGGCTGCTCTCAGGATCCGCCTTGGAGCCCCGAGAGTGAGCGGCCCCAGGAACGGATTTACAGCCGCGTTCGCTGCAAGCGCGCGCTCCGCCGAGCAGGAGGCGGCGTCTGAGCAGCGCTGTCTCACGTGAAGGGAGGACGTGAGTGAGGTCGGGTGATCAGCTGCACATCCGTCTCCCTGCTGAGGAGAGGCTGAGGGAGCTGGGTCTGCTTAGCTCAGGAAAAAGGTGACCCCATGGGTGTTGAGCCATGTGGAAGGGGTGGAGGAGACTGAGGGGTGACTCATTAATGGCTATAAATATGTGAGGGGTGGGTGTCAGGAGGATGGAGCCAGGCTCTGCTCAGTGTCATCTAGTGATAGGACAAGGGGCAGTGGGTGTCAGCTGGAACAGAGGAGGTTCTGCATAAATATGAGAAGGAACTTCTTTCCCGTGAGGGTGACAGAGCCCTGGGAGAGGCTGCTCCGTGGGGGTTGTGGAGTCTCCTTCTCTGGAGACGTTTAAAACCCACCTGGCCATGTTCCTGTGCAACTGGATCTCGGGGATCCTGCTGGACCATTGGACCAGATGATCTTTCAAGGTCCCTTCCAATCCCTAATGCTCTGTGATTTTTATAGTAGTAACAATCCTCATGGCTGACTTCTGAGAGCTGAAGCCCGGCCAGGCGCTGGTGTCCCCCACCCATCCAGCCACAGCCGTGCTGCCTGGGCAGGTGGGTCCCTGCTCCTGCAGCCCCTGCCCTGGGTTTTTCCTGAGCTCTTCATATTTTTAAACTTTATGGAGCTGAAAGTCCTTAACACAAGGTAGTGTGTCTGTGCTGCTGTTTCGGTGAAGTTATAGGTCTGCTGGGGCCAGAAGCCCTTTGGGTTCCTTCTTTTAAATCAGTTCATTCAAACTTGAAGTGGATTCTATTACCTGTGGCTGACAGGAGTGGGGAGCTGCTGAGGTTTGGTGTGGGTCAAAGAACTGGAGCTGGCCAAGTGCTCCCCACCTCCTTCCCTGGGGGGCTGCTGCTGCTGAGGGTGGTGGTCAAGGGGGCTTCTTGGAGCTTTAGGAGATACCTGGACCAGGGACTGGATTATCTAATGGACGAGGGAGAGCCTGGGCTGTAGGTGACTTCCCAGCTGTGTTTTTGGCTTCTAGAGCTGAGGGGATGGGGGTACAGAAAAAGGGGATGGGGATGCAGGGCATAGAGGGGATGGGGGCACAGGACAGTGTCACAAGGCAGCAGGGCTCAGCCTGGAGGGTGCCCAGATTGGACAGGGGCTTGGGCTGGTGGAAGGTCTCACGTCCCAGGAGCCCCCAGGAGCCTGTTCTGAGCTCTGAGAGCTTGGCAGGGCTTTGGCTGCTCAAGGCTTGGGCAGATACAACCCTGAGGAACCTCAGGAGCAGCGATGGGAGCCCCAGGGCTTTGTTGGGCAGAAGCACAACAGCGGGGACCTGCAGATACCAGATGTTCGCCAGCAGTCACGTGCTGAGGTCTGTGAGCTCCTCCAAGAGTGACCTGCAGACACAGTGAACGTGGAGTAGAGGGGCCCAGACACACAAACTCACCAGCTACTCCAGCTGTGACAGAAAAGGGCTTTATTGGGCTGGTGGGGAAGGTCCCCTTGCAAAGGACCGTGCCAACAGCAGAGCGGTGCCCAGAGGGGACTTGGCGCTTGGAGCCCGGAGCCGAGGAATCGCCGCACATGCCAGCAGTTACCTCTTGAGACGCAGGAGAACCCCCAACCCTCCATCAGCCCGGGAATTTACGGGTGTCGGAGCAGGACTGCGTTGCCTCAGGAGGGCCGACACGCGAAGTCCTCGCCCCGGAACGCTGCAGCTGCCCTACAATCGCGCGTTTAGTCGCAGCGAATCCAAGAGCGAGGCAGAAAGCGACTCGGATCTGACCAGGTGAGAGGCCAGCTCCTCCTCTGCCACCGTCCCGTGTAGCTGAAGCGGTCACAAAACCTTGGACAGACTGAACTGGAGCTCTCCCAGCTCTTTCCTCTGCCTTCCTCCATCGCTGCTTGGCTTCGGCTCCTGCTTTTCGGCAGCAAGTGGGTGGTTGGATCAGCCTAAGCTGCTTTTTAGGAGCCTGTTTGCGCTTCCCCACGTCCCCTCTCCCCCGAAGTCACCGGGTTGCGGAGGGCGATGAGTCCTTTTCCATCTCCAGCTTGGCAGCGGCTTCCCTGGGTTTGACACTGAGGCTGGGCTCTTTTCCAAAGCATCGTCCGGTTCCCGGGTCGTTTGTGAATCGGCTCGTTGGGGGCGAGGGCGGCGTGTTCCACCCCCTCTAGATGCGCCTGGTCTCCCCGTTGGGCTCCAGGACCGTCAGGTTTCCTCTTGCGTCTTGGTCCATTTCTATCGCTTCAAACAGAGACTTGAAGTTCCCGGCGCCGAAGCCCTGGTGGAGGTGACAACGTTATGGACTGTGGGGACGGACAGCAGGTCCACCAGCCTAGAACAGGGTGGGCAAGAGCAGCACCCAGAGCTGCCTGGATGATGGTTCTTGGTGGCCCTGAGGTCTGGAAGTCAAGATCATCATGAAACCCTCGAACCAACCTGGTGGTTATACCGCTGGATGACCTCCAGGAACACCGTCGGTCTGTCTTGGACTGGCTTGGTGAAGATCTGGAGCAAGTAGCCCTTCTCATCAAAATCCACCAGGATTTTCAGTTCCTGGAGAGAAGAAAGAGGGCAACAGCTTGAAGACCCACAGAGGAGCAAGGGGAACCCTCTTCATGACCCTGATCCCTGCAAAACACTTTGGGAAGCCGGTCCAACCCCTGGCAAGCCTTGTCCCTCTCAGGCCGGTCGGACTCACCGCCAGTTTGTCGATGTTCTCCTTCACTTTGATTTTGGCAGTTTTCAGCCTCTCCCGCAGCACCTGGTAGTAGCTGGCTGGGACATCCATGAACTGCATGCCCCGCTGCTTCAGGTTGGTGATCTGCAAGGTGGGGGAGACCCTGCTGTGAGCCACACTTGGGGGTCGCTTGTGGAGTGGTTTGTGCTGGAGGCAGAGCGATACCTCCCCGTGGCATCGGCCAGTTGTGTGCACGGGGACCCATCCCAGCTCCTCGCTCGGGCACCGGGAGCAGGAGGGCCCAAGATGCTCTCTCTGGGCAACACGGAGGACTGGCCACCATACAAAGACGCTTCACCCCATCCTAACCCCATGATACCTCTGGAGAGGAGCCCGAAGCCAAATGCTCCGGAGCGGTTGGGTCCAATCCAGAGCATCCTCTGCCCCAGGCAGAGGTGGGTGATGTGTTCTGATGGCTCAGCCCAACAGCCTGAGCTCCCCACGTGCCACCCTCCAAGCACAGGAGATACCACTGGGGTCCCTGAAACCCCCAGTTGCTTCAGGCTGGAGGAACAGGCCCCAGTGAGTGTCCCAGTCCACGACCATGAGGACAGTGCCCAGCAGGACAGGTGGAAGCAGGCAGGGAGCTGCCCAGGGCCGCACTCACCGCTGAGATGATGTCGGAGGTGTTCAGCGCGATGTGCTGCACCCCAGCCCCACCGTAGTAGTCGATATACTCCTGCGAGGAAAACGTGTCACCACCTTGGTGCCGCTGCAGCTCCAGCGTGCAGAGAGCTGGGCTTGGGTGCAGAAACATGAGGGCCAAACCCGCTGAGGGACCCCAAGATGCAGGAGCAAGACAGCCCTGGTGAGATCAGGAGTCCGCGCTCACCTGAATCTGGGATTTCTTCTTGCCAGGCGCTGGCTCATTGATGGGCATCTTGATGGTCTCCTCGTAGTTGGTGACCACGATGGAGCGCAGGGCGCTGAACTCGGTGTGCAGCTGCTTGTCGTCCACCGACCAGAAGCGGTGGAAGAGCAGGTTCTTCTGGTACCTGCCCAGGTCACAAAGGGCACAGTCAAGTCCTCTGCTCCGTCCCTGCGCTAATGAACCTCTGCTCTGGCTTAATTAGCCACGGCCGCTGATGTCAGAGGAGATGAGACCAGCAGCAGTGCTGCTCCTGGATCCCACCTCCCGCCAGCCCTCCCCGCTCTTACCAGTCTGCCACTGGGACCATCTGAAGGTCAGGCTGGTTCCCCACGACGTGGTCGACAAAGCTGAGCTTGGTGCTTGGTCTGTGGGGGGGAAGAGGGGGTGAATCTTAGCTGGGTTTGGGTCACCCAGTGGGACAGGGGGGCCTCAAAGTGAGGTGGTCCAGCTCCTTGCAGAGACATCCCACCAGTACACGGTGGCAAAGATCTGGGCAGGACCCTCTGGGAACTACTCACAGCTTGGGCAGCAGGGGGTCCTTGAAGAGGGGCGGGTGGTACCCAGGTAGGAAGAGACCCTTGTAGTTGAGCTTCTCTATCAGGGTGTGGGTGGTGTCCCCGTACTGTGAGAGGGGGGCAAAGGGCTTGGCATGGTGGCCCTGAGTTGTGGGACCTCCTGGGTCCAGCCCTGGTGCAGGGGCCCAGCCCTGCCCTTACCGTCTGGATCACTGCGAATTTCACCTTCCCAAACTTGTCCTCCTCCACCCAGGGCTCCTTCACCACCACAGCTCCGCGCTCCTTGGCTTTCTGGGCACACAGGGAGAGAGCCTCCTCTTGCCACAGCTCCCCCGGGCTGAGGGGAGAGATCCCCAGGCCCTCCCCTGCCTCCCCTCGTCGTCCTGGGGAGCAGCGCCGGCAGGAGCTGAGGGGCTGCCCACCTGCACGATGAAGTCGCAGTCCTCCACTTCGAAGGCGATGTCCTTCACCCCATCCCCGTGCTTCACCAGGTGCTCCCCCATCTCTGCGCAGAGCCAGAGCAGCCGCGGGCGTGAGCGGAGGCGCCTTGCTCTGCCCGGGCCCTGCCCGGCTCTGTCCCCCCCCGCGGCACCTACCCTCGTTCCCTGGGTTGAGAGCAGACGAGAGGACGAAAATGATCTGGAGAGGAAGAGGAGAGGAGGTTTGGGATGGAGACGTGGCGGTGCCTCTGCAGCCCCAGCCTGGGGCAGAGGCCCCGCAGATGTGGGGTGCGGTGGTGTAGGTGGGTTTGGGCAGCACCCGCCGCCCAGGCACCACCTCTTCTTCCCCACCAACCTGACCCCAGTGGCGGCTCCTCACCTTGTCCTGCTTGATGACGTGAGACACCACCTCCCTGTTGCCCGTCTCCAGCCCCCGGTACGCCAGCTCCTCGAAGCCCATCTTGTTGCAGTAGTAGGAAGCAGCCTGTGGGCAGGCGAGAGCCGCACGGGGTGGGGATGAAGCCACAGTGCCAGCAACTCCCGCGTCCCCTGGATTTCCCCCAGCTAGGGCAGAGCCAAGAGCCCCTGGGGAGCGGCCACCATGGCAGGTGGCAGGGAACCAAGCAGCCGGGAGGAGCAAGCAGAGGTGAGAAAGGGCTCGTGGTGGGGGAATAACCCCAGACTCGGTGGGAAGTGCTGCCTCAGAGCCCTCCAGCACCCAACACAGCGGCCGGGGAGCCACTGCCAAGGGGAGGAATCGCTTCTGCCTGTCTCCTGCTCATCTGCCACGCTGGTGAGGAGCAGCTCAGGGTGGAAGCAGAGGGATGTTAGTCCACTCTGCAGCCTTTTAGCAGCGAGCGATGGAGAGCGGCCGTGTGACAACCCTGCCCCGGTCTGGGTTTTCCAGGCACCTCCCGCTCACACCCCCAGGTAGCCATTCTTCGCCTTGCGCAAGGGTCCACAAGGCCATTGGCCGGTGGCCAGGCTGGAGCTGAGCCAGACTTTGGGCCGCTGGCACGGCCCCAACCGCACGGGCCGCCGGGATGAACCGCCCCCACGGCGGCCAATAACTGCAGTGTCCACCCTGTCCCGGTCCCACTCCACGTGCCCAGCTGGCCACAGCCTCTCACCTGCTTGGCATTGCCGACCCAGAAGGTGATGGAGTGGAAGTGGATGAAGCGACCTCGCGGGGGCTAAAGGGAAAGAGAAAGCAGGGCTGAGAGCTGCCACCACAGCCGCCCCACTGCGCTGCTCATCTGCTGCCTTCAAACAGCAGTTTCCTCAAGTGCTTCACAGGCTCCACGAGATCCTGCTCTGGGGGGTGGAAGGTGCAAAGCCCTGGCTTTGGCTGGTGCTGGCTCACAGCACATTAGGGACTGGAAGGGACCTTGAAAGACCACCCAGTCCAATCCCCCTGCCACAGCAGGATCCCCTAGATCCAGTCGCACAGGAACATGGCCAGGTGGGTTTGAAATGTCTCCAGAGAAGGAGACTCCATAACCCACCTGGGCAGCCCCTTCTGGTGCTCAGTCACCCTTCCTGGAACCTCCTCTGTTCCAGCTCACACCCGCTGCCCCTTGTCCTATCACTGGGTGCCCCTGAGCAGAGCCTGGTCCATCCCAGTGCTCCCCATGAGCAGCCCCAGCAGCAGCCTCCCACCCATGGACCTTCCTGCGTTAGAGATTAATGACCCCTGCAAAGCTTCACGCAACCAGCAGTGCCGGGAGAGATCCCCCTTTGCTCCCTTCCCCTCCACCGTCCAACCTGCCCGGGATGGGAAGGGCTTTGTAGGGGGAGAAGCTGATGAACAGGGGCAGCAACTGGGAGTAAACACTGCGCCAACGAGTTTCTGCTGAAGCACCAGGGCTGGCTGGGGATTACCCAGTGTCTCCCACTTGTCCTTCTCTTCCCAAACCAGAAAGAAAAGGGAAATGAGAAGTTTTCACTTCTTAGAGCTGGTTTGCAGTGAGGAGCCACAACCCGCACGGCCCAGCCAGCCAGCAGCGGGTAATTGAGGAGTAGGCAGGGGTGTTGCCCGCACTGGTGGGGCCGATGCTTCACACCAGTTAGCAGGGACTCGGACCCCTCTTACCTTTTCTCCCTTGTCTGTGTAAGTGGTCTGAAAGAGAGAGAAGCAGAAAAGAGAGACGTTAGCGGCTCAGGATGATACTTCAGCCCCCGGGAGCTCGAATCCAAAGGTCTACTCCGCTTCCAGCACGGCCACTAAGTCCAACTCAAGCAGAGATTAAACCCAGCAAAACTCCCGGGCTGTCGAGCCCCCCCGACTGCTTCAGCGAATCCCCGTCCGCTGCCCCTCACCATGTTTGTGACCGGGTGATGTGACAGCAGCCAGGAGAGCCCGAGCCCCAGAGGGCTTTTAATATAGTGGTGGGGCAGGGGAAGCTCCTCCTCAGCTCCACCTTCTCCCACCGCCCACCCAAAGCATTTGCCACCCCAGCAGTGTTTGGTTGGGGCTGGGAGCTGCCAGCACGGTGCCCTGGGGGGCTTTGGGGCTGGGTCACGGGGTCCTTTGCAGTCCTGGCCGTGGCATCACACAGGGAAACGGGTGGAAGGTGCTGAGGGTGGAAGGGTGTGAGGTTCTGTGATGTGGGACCCCCTAAGCCCACAGCAAAACTGGGGCCGCCATGGGGTGATGCAACTGCAGCAGCACATCCCCCCCTGCTCCTGCGGGCATTCACCCCTGGTGGGGGTGTGTCTGGCCCTGGCCAACGCTGAGCCAGGGTGGTCCAGCTGTGTGCACAGCCTGGCCAGTGCTCAGTGCCAGAGCCTGGTGCCACCCCCTGCTCTGTTGAGCCCAGTGCTGCCAGGGGCCCCCAAGCCATGGGAGCAGTGGAGTGAGGGGACAGGAGGTGGCTCGGCTGGGGGGCAGCAGTGCACAGACACCCCGCTCTGGGAGTGTTGGGGGGACTGGAGCCACTGGCGCACTGGGGAGGATGAGGATGGAGCGGGGCTTGGGTGGGTGCCAGGATTATGGAGGAAACGTTGGGGGTCTGTTTGGGCTGTGATCCCCGCAGCCACAGTCCCTGGGGACTGCTGTGCTGCACCCCAGCAAGTTCTAGGGGACAGGCTGGAGAGGGGCCAGCGGCAGAGACAGCGTCACGCCGTGGCACCATCACAGCCCTATAACCCTATGGGACCGGCACCACTGTGTCACCCCAAGGCACCATCACTGCCCTACAGCCCTATGGGAGCAGCACAGAGAGCCGGGTCCCTCCCGGCACCGCGCTGTCACCGCCACAGCGCAGCCCCACGGCACCACCTCGGCCCCGTAACCCGGCGGAGGAGCCACCGCTCAGCCCCTCCAGCCGCCACCACTGCGGGACCTCCAACAGGTCCGCCACCCCCGGGCCCCGCCCCTAGCCGCGCTGACCCCGCCTCTCGCCGCGCTGACCCCGCCCCTTCAGCGGCGATCACACCCCCTCTGCACTGACCGCGCCCCATCAACACTGACCACGCCTCCTAAGCACTGGCCCCGCCCCCGATCTCCTGACCCCGTCCACCAGCGCTGGCCCCACCCCCTGCGCGCTGGTCCCACCCCTGAGCGCTGGCCCCGCCCCTGGCGGTCGCTGCCCTGGCCCCGCCCGCCGCCGCTGACGCGTTTCCCCTGTGGCGGCGCCATGGCGGATCCCGGCGGGGCCCGGCCCGTCACCGTCAGCGATGTGCAGCGGCTGGTGCGGCGGAAGGACGAGCTGGAGGCGCAGATCAAGGCCTACTACGAGCTGCTGGACGGGGTCGGTACCGGGGTCGGGGGACGCCGGGAGGGAGGAGCGGGGCGGGGCGGGGCCGGTTCGCAGCGTCACGGGCTGCCTGTTCCCTCGCAGCAAAAGGGCGTCGGGATGACGGAGCCGCTGGTGGACGCCGAGGGTTTTCCCCGGGCCGACATCGACCTCTACCAAGTGCGAACGGCCCGGCACAACATCGCCTGTGAGTGGGGCCGGGGGGCGGCGGGACCCCCGGGCCCGGATCTGCGCAAGCGGGGGGCACCGAGGGGCTGGGGAACTCGGGGGGGGTTAACTGCAGAGAAGGGGGCTCGGGGAGACCTTCGAGGTGGGGGTCTGCCTCTTCTCCCCAGGAACAAGCGGCAGGATGAAGCGGCCTCAAGTCACCCCAGGGGAGGCTGAGGTTGGCCCTGAGGGACGAGGGCTCCCCAGGCCTGGCCCTGGCTGCCCAGGGCAGGGTGGGAGCCCCCGTGTCTGGAGGGGCTGCAGAGCCCTGGAGCTGTGGGGTGAGGGACAGGGGTTAGTGGGGCCCTGGCAGTGCTGGGGAACAGCTGGGTTAGGTGCTTTGGTGGAAAAAAGGCCACGGAATCATTAAGGTTGGAAGAGACCTCCGAGCTCATCCAGTCCATGGACCCACTCCCACCCTGCCCACTCAACCCTGTCCCCCAGGGCCACAGCTTCTCGGTTTTTGAGCCCCTCCAGGGACAGTGACTGTCAGACGCTCGGTGATTTGTGGGTCTCTGAGTCCTCTTTCCCTACTGGGAGGTTCAGGGGGGTTTCCTCTGTTTCTGACTTCTACCAATAAACGCCTGTGGGGCTGCTGAGCAGGGCTGGCACCAGCCCCAGCAGATGCACCAGCAGAGGTTACCGGCAGCCACAGCCGTGGGCCGAGGCCCCAAAAATCGAGTTGTCTGCGGAGAAGAAAGAGAAAACCCTCTGGTGTAACTGCTCCCTGAGCGCTGACGCTGTCACCTGCAGGTCTGCAGAACGATCACAAGGCCCTGATGAAGCAGGTGGAAGAAGCCCTCCACCAGCTGCACGCCCGGGAGAAGGAGAAGCAGGCCAAGGACGAGGCAGAAGCGCGGGCCGAGGCCATGAGCCAGGACCAGAACCTGCCGCAGGCCTTTGCCAGGGTGAACACAGTCACTCCCGGCTCTCCGGCGAGTATCTCGGTAGGTTGATGGCTCTGGCAGCTCCTGGGGGGGGATCTCCAGGATCCTGGAGGAAACAGAGCACTAGACTGTCACTTGTTAATTAGTGAGAAACCAGTTGCTGGGGGGGTGGGTCACGCTGGGATGTGCTGTGAGCAGACCAGTACAGGACTGAGCCGAGGACTCTTCTCAGCTGGGTTGTCCCAGGCCTTGCTGACTCCTCTGGCTGCAGGATTCCTCTTCCTATAAAACAGGGCAGGGGAAGGAGTTGTTCCTTCCTCCTAAGGACGTGGAGAGATGGTTTGGTTGCCTGGGAGGTGCCCCAGCAGGTGTCTGTGCCCTGGCTGGGTACAGGATGACGTTGTGACCTGTCTTTGGCGAACACACGTGCCCAGCTGTCTTCTCTCTCTGTCCAGGGGCTTCAGGTTGATGATGAGATTGTGGAGTTTGGTTCTGTCAACGTGAAGAACTTCCAGAGCCTGCAGAACATCGCCACAGTGGTGCAGCACAGCGAGGGGGTGAGTTCTCTTGCCTGTCCCTGCTGGCCGCAGCCCTTTCCGTGGAGCCGGGATCTCTGGGGTCATCGCTTCTGTGTCAGGAAGAGTCGCGTTCAGCTGCGCTGCTGTAGCCTCGTTCTCTCCCAGCGCTGAGCTGGATAGAAGAGAGCTCAGAGGTGGCTCTGCTGTCCCCCCGGGGACACCCCGCGTTAGCAGGCTGCGTTGCTCTGCCGGCCCCGTGGGGTGGCCAGAGAAGCCATCAGGTGCTTTGTAGTGGAAGTGTGGGATCTCCCGGAGATGGCTGCACGCAGAACCTCTCAGATCTAACCATGGGGGTGAAGAACAGCTTCCCTGGCCTGAGAGGAGTTCTTCAGCAGAAGAAGGAAGAGGAGGGCTGGTTTGCTGATGGAAAGTTGCCGTCGTCTCTTCTTCTGATTGTCTCTCCTCCCTTTCAGAGGCCCCTCAGCGTGACTGTGATCCGCGGCGGCAAAAAAGTCCACTTGGGGCTGACTCCGAAGCGCTGGGCTGGCAGGGGGCTCCTGGGGTAAGCTCAGTCTCACACGCTCAAGGTGGATGAGGCTCTCCCCCAGCACAGAGCACGACAGAGCCAGCTCCGTCGTTTGCCCTTGGTGCTGCTGCTGGCCCTGCTGGGCTTCACTGGCCGGTACCGGCTCGGGGCTGGTGGTTTGCGCAGGGATGTGGACGGGGCAGTTGTATCAACTCGCAGGGAGGAAGGTGTCAGTGGAGGAGGGTTGTGGTGGGTCTGCTTCGTGCCCTGAGAGGTCTCCTGTGTCTCTGAGAACAGGGACTTGAACGTTTCCTTCTGCCCTCTTCTCTTTCAGCTGCAACATCGTCCCCTTGCAGAGATGACCGCTGCTTGGCCACCAAGGAAGCTGAAGCCTGTGCCTGTGTTCTGGACTCTGCTTTGAAATCTTCCCGTGGTGTTTCAGGGCCTGCGGTGTCCGGGTGCCAGGCTGGCAGAGTTTGCAGAGGTTCTGGTGGAGCAGCCTCTGGCCACAACCGCGATTGTGGAATTGCAGGATGTGGCTTCTTATCTCTCGTATCACTCTGCAGTGAGGTCTAGAGAGACTCAACCTTCACCTGGTGCAGGCTCCAAGCTCTTACTTGGTGGTAACAAACCCCCCTCCAAAGATTTCTCCAGCAAGCAGCTCGTGATACTTGCCAGAAGCCCAGAGCACTGCTGGGTGTCGGGTGACAACCGAGAACCAAAGTCAGAAGCTTCATCTTCCCTGTGTTCCCACAACTCTTGAAGCCCCTAGTTCAGTTAGTGGGGTGAGGAATGGGGGTTATAATTCACCTTGCCTTGGGGTCAGTGGTGTAACTGCCCTAAAATGGCTCCTGAGCTGGTTTCTTTAGCACTTGAGTCTGGTTTCTTTATGGCTTTAGGCTGGGTCTTTGCTCCTGGACTTGTTTTCCCTCTTGATTTTTGGCAGTGGGGCTCAAAACTCTTCAAGGGGGTCTCTGGGGTTGTTGGTTTCTCTTGTTTCCAGTTGAAGGTCTAAATATTCTCCTGAAACAATAAAGTTGAGTGAATATCTCTCTCTCTCTCTGTTCCTGTAGAAGTCACTACTTCAGGCAATAATTGTGGGATAAGTTGGAAGGGTTGAAGTCAAATCTGGGCAGAGAGAAAGTCATGAGCTCTTGAACTTCCAGGTAGGAGCAGGGTCTCCCTGCGAAGCTCCTTCAGCAGGGTTGTGTCTAGAAAACCCCAGCAGACAGAGTCTCATCCTGGGCTTTCAGGTAGTTCTGAAAGGGCTGGAACCTGGAGCTCTTTCTGCTCCTTGTTTTCAAGAACAACAGCAGGGGAGGTGCTTGGGGGCCTCAAATCCCCAGTGGAACCCCGTGGGGAAAGCCCTGCCTGTGGGTACGAGGTAAGTTCCTCCGTGGGAGGGCTGGGTCTGCCCGGGACCAGGGTGTCGAACAGCGCGTGAAGCCCGTAACGTTGAAGATGGGGGTGTTGGGACTGGGGCTTTGTTCTTGCCAAAGAGGTTCTCCTGGGTGTGGGTGCTGCTGCAGCTTCTAAAGAGCCATTGCTAAGCTGTCCTCTGCCCCCATAAAATGGGATGTAGCTGGAAATAAGGGGATGAAATGGGTATCAAGAAGCCCTTGTCCTCTGCCCCTATAAAATGGGATGTAGCTGGAAATAAGGGGATGAATTTGGTATCAAGTAGCCCCTGTCCACTGTCCCTATAAAATGGGATGTAGCTGGAAATAAGGGGATGAATTGGGTATCAAGTAGCCCCTGTCCTCTGCCCCCATAAAATGGGATGTAGCTGGAAATAAGGGGATGAATTTGGTATCAAGTAGCCCCTGTCCTCTGCCCCCATAAAATGGGATGTAGGTGGAAACAAAGGGATGAATTAGTTATCAATCAGCCCCTGTCCTCTGTCCCTATAAAATGGGATGTAGGTGGAAATGTGGGATGAATTGGGTATCAAGTAGCCCCTATTCTCTGATAAGGGGGTGAATTTGTTATCAATTAGCAGGTGAAATGCCAGGAGCTGGCGCTGGCTCTGTGGGCTCAGGAAATGTGTCCCAGTATCCCAGCTGCGGGTACCTGCAGGGGAATCTGGGTCTAGATACCGGTCCAGGAGAGGGGAAGCTCATGGGACACCTCCTTCCAGACCTTCTGGTACCACCTGGGATGAAATGATCTAGAAAATCCTGGTGTTCTGCACCGCTCTGGAAACGGGGTTTTGGGGTCAGCCCAGCCCCATCAGCCTTATTTCTGCTCTCAGCTCCCTTCACTGTGGATGGGGTCTGCACAGCCCGGGGGGGCTTTGTAGAGGTGTCCTGCGCCCTGAGCGCTGCCTCCCCAGCCCCTCCAGTCTGTGTCCTGACCAGAATGGGTCCAACGTTCCCAATCAAAGGAGTAAGAGTGACTTGTGTGGTAAAACCTGTGGATGGGGTGAGCTTTGAGCTTCCTCCTGAGGCTACGCTCAGAGCAGAGGGGGAGCTGCTGGATGTTCCTGCTGGATGTCGGTGCTGGTAGGATCAGAGGACGTGGAGCCTCTGCAGGTCGGGGAGATGGTGTGAGCGGAGAACAAACCTCCTCCGCCCTCCCTCGGGGTGCGAGGCTCTCGCTGGGCAGGAGGGAAAGCAAATTCATTTTAGAAGTTGTGGTTGTTCGGTTGAGGGGAGCCCCTGGAGCTGAAGATCCGCAGCGGGGACGGCAGCAGCCTGGAGGGATCCCTGGGAATGGGGATCCCCCGCCCTGGCAGGGAGCTGGGGACGGTGGGGGGACCTTGAGACTGAGCTCTGCCTGCCCTGCTCGGGGGGGGTCCAAGGGAGCAGGAGCTGCCTGCAGCCCCGCTGTGTGGGTGAGGAGCCCCTGTCCCACCCCCCAGGCAGGGTCAGGGGTTGGTCCGAGAGGGGCTCTGCCGCAGCCAGAGAAGGGTCAGAGGGCTTCTCACAACACTAAGGTCCTGCTTTGGGCTGGGGGACGGCACCGGCTCTTCTGCCCCCACACAGCGCCTCTCTCCCCCAGCGCTTCCCAGGCTGTCACTGGTGCAGCCGTTGCCTGGGAACAGCAGCCGGGTGGAAACTGAAGCCGGGATCGGTGCGAGGTGAGCGCCGGGGGCTCTGGAGGGTCCTTCGGGACAGCTGCGGAGGCACCAAGGCCTGGAGGGAGCTTGGGATCAGCTCTGTGGTGACCCCAGTGAGCCCACGGCTGTCCCCAGACAGCTTCTCCCTGCCACAGCAAAGGGTTTTCCCTGGAAGGGCTCTGTGTTGGAGGGGTTCAGTGCTGGCTCCAGCCCAGCCTGGTGAAGCTGGAGTCGAACCAGTTTCCACCTGGGAGCAGCCCTGCTGCTTACTGGGACAGCGGCAAACCCCCAGCACTGTGCCCAGAGCCGCGTGTGGGCAGGAGCCCCGAGCTCAGCTGGAGCCACTGGAGCTGTGCTGGGCTGGCCGTGCTCGGCGAGGTGTTACTGGAGCTGGAAAGGGCCCCTGGGACCTGGTCCCAGCTTCACCAGTAGCCTTTCCTCTGGCTGTGCCGAGCCCCAGGCCTTTGTGCAGCCAGAGCCTGGAGGGAGGGGGGTTGTTTCAGATCAGCTGAGCTGGTCAGACCCCACCTGGAGCCCTGAGCTCAGGGTTGGTCCCTGCCAGACAAAAACACTGTGGACAGGCTGGAGAGGATCCGGCGAAGGACCGCGAGGGCGATGGACAGAGGGCTGGAAGGGGTCCGGGTGTGGGGTGCAGGAGGATGTGATGGTGCAGAGAGAGAAGCAGCGACTGGAGAGGGGCTGCTGTCCCTGGAACCAATCCATGGGCAGAGCAGAGGAGCATCCTGCCACTGGGACTTGCCCTGAGGGTGCTGCAGCTTGGAGCTGGGACATGCTGGGGTATATTTCCAGCAGCTGCAGACCAGCCCAGTCCACATAGTCCACTCTCCCCAAGGACCCCATCACCACCACTATGGAGCAGGAAGAAGCAGCAGAGGAAGCTGGAGCAGATGCACCAGAGGGTCGGCTGCGGTCGGGGGTCCCAGGCGCCCTGCCCAGCACTTGTGCTGGGAGTCAAGACTCAACCACCTGGGAAGATGCTGCTGGGGCAACACACCAGGAGGGTGCTGGGCTCTCTGGCTCTCCCCCAGCACTGCCTGGGTCCAAGGAGGCAATTCTGAGCCCTCACTCAGACTGTGGGGAGTGGGAGAGGCAGCAGAGGAGCCAGGAAGCTGCTGCCTGTGGTGGCTCTGCCAGCCTGGTGCAGACGGCCACGCCAGGGACGCTCTTCCAGGAGGACAAGGCGGCTGGGGTTCACCCCCTCGTGAGTATCCGTGGGCTTGGCGCCACCACGATAACCCCTCCAATGCTCTCTCCCATCACCCCGAAGTCTCTCTCTGGCCTTTTTTGTCCTCCCCACTAACAGCCAGGAGCTGCCTTTTCCCTGCAGAACCTGTCCTGGGTGTTTGGCTACAACAGCAGCCTGGCCGTGCACAACCTGATGGACGGTGACCAGCGGCTCCTGCTGTACGTCTCCTCCCACGCAGCGGTCATCCACGACGTCCTGGGGAACAGGCAGTACCACCTGCAGGTCTGCTGCACAGCCCCCCTCCTTCTCCTCCCTGTGCCCTGAGCTGTCTCCCTTCACCTCGTTTCGTGGTGCTTTGGGGTCACCTACAAGTCGACAACTTTGTCCTCAGCTCTGACCTCCCTCTGCCCTTCTCCAGCTGCACCCCAGGACCCCTCGTCCTGGGAGCAGCCTTCCCCAGCCCTCTGCCAGCCCCTCTCAGGGATGGGAAGGGCACTATAAGGTCCCCCTGGAACCTTCTCCTCTTCAGGCTGGGGGAGCTGCAGCCAGCACAAGGTGCAAGGACGGGGTGACAGGCTCACGGGAGCCTGTGAACAACGGGGTGCAAAAGCCAGGCTGGGAGGATGAGTGGAGGATCCTTGAGGGGGAAGAAACTGCCGCTGGCTCTGGAGCCACTGCGGGACTTGGCTGCTTCTCTCTCCCCAGAGCCACTCGAACGTCATCTCGTGTCTGTGTGTGAGCGAGGACAGGCGCTGGCTGGCAACGGGCGACCGGGGGCCCAACGCTCTGGTCATCGTGTGGGACTCCTTCTCCGGGTAAGCTCCTGGGAGCCTCCTCTCTGAAGATCCCTTATGGCCAGTAAATGCCTCAGGACTGGCCTCAGCCTCAGCCTCAACTGGGAGTAAAATGGCAAAGGAGCCAGAACCCAGCCGAGGGCTTCGCAGCATCGCAGAGCGTGAGGGATTGGAAGGGACCTCAACAGACCATCCAGTGCCATCCCCCCAACACAGCAGGATCCCCTCCATCCAGCCGCACAGGAACGTGGCTGGGTGGGTTTGAAATGTCTCCAGAGAAGGAGACTCCACAGCCCCCTGGGCAGCCCCTGCCAGGGCTCTGGCACCCTCACCATGAACAAGGTCCTTCTCACACTGATGGGGAACCTCCTCTGCTCCAGCTCACACCCGCTGCCCCTTGTCCTGTCACTGGGTGCCCCTGAGCAGAGCCTGGCTCCATCCTCCTCACACCCACCCTTCACATCTTGATCAACTTTTGTGGGGTCACCCTGCAGGCTCCTTTTTTCCAAGTGCAAGGGCCCCAGCACCCTCAGCCTTTCCTCAGCAGGGAGATGCTCCCCTCCCTCCATCATCTGCTCCTGGGCTCTCCAGCAGCTCTGTGTCCTTCTGGAACAGAGGGGCCATTACAGGGGACACAGGATTCCAGCTGTGGTCTCCCCAGGGCAGAGCAGAGGGGGAGGAGAACCTCTTTTGATCTGCTAACCACCGCTGTTCTGATCCGCCCCAGGATGCTATTGGCCTTCTTGGCTACCAGGGCCCACTGCTGCCTCCTGGCCACCCTGCTGGCCACCAGGACCCCCCAGGTCCCTTTCTCCTCCGCCGCTCTCTAACAGGTCACTGTCCTTGTGTCACCCACGGGCCACTGGGATGGGGCCAGCCTCCCCCAGTCCAAGCCCTTTGGGTCTCCAGGCTGCAGGGTTTTCACAGGAGGCCGCTGGCGAGTGGCTTCCCAGAGCCATCTCCCGGGGACGGAGAGGACGCTGAGCACCAGCCGCAGCTCGGGCGGCTCCCACGGCACTGCCGGTCCCCTCCGCACAGGCTTGGGGGGTGCAAGTGCCTTGACCCCGCTCTGCTCTGCAGGATTCCCGTACGGACCATCTTCGAGAGCCCCAGGCAGGACGGCGTCTGCGCTCTCGCCATGTCCCGCGACGCCAAGTACTTGGCCACCATCAGCGCCGGGCCAGTGCAGGTAGAGAAGGGGTCCCCTCCTCCCTGACTCGTGGGACAGACCCCTGGAAGCCCTGCGGGATCGATCCCAGTGCAGTGAACTGGGTGGGATGGGGAGAGCAGAGGAGAGGTGGAGCGGGTTTGCTGACGGGTGGCTTAGCTGGGCCACTGGAAAACCGGGGCAAGTGGGTCCGGAGGTGGGAGAAAAGCTTCTGACCCCAGTGACCGTTCGCTGGGACGGCGTCCGGGCTCTCTGCTGCCTCGTGATGCCCGGGGGTCTCTCCTGCCCCGGTCTGTGGATGTGAAACGGGCACCAAACGCCCCGTGGGGGGACGCATCTGGCTCCCCCGAGCCCCCGGGCCACCAGCGCCGGTCGGTTTTCTCTCCCCCGCCAGAGAGTTTGCATTTGGGACTGGACGTCACCCACGGAGAATCCCACCTGCAGCACCCTGCTGAGGCCCGAGGTTGGCTATCAGGTGGGTGGCCGTGGCTGAGGGGCGCACGGCGGGGCAACTGGGCTGCGCTGGGCATCGCCATCCTCGCCTGCTCCCTTAATGCACCCGCGTTCCAGTACAGGGCTGCCGGTGCTGGAACTGGGCTGAAACGGGAGACACTGCGCTGAAGCATCTCGGGGAGGGAGGTGGGACCTGGAGGGGACCCTGGTGGGACGTCCACTGGACCGCTTTCGCCTCCGCCTCGTGTTCGACCCGCTTGGGTTCTGGTTCCAGTTCAGGGCAGGCGCTGGGGGGTGGTTCGGACAGAGTTCGGTGCCGACGCGATCGTCACCTTCCAATTGCAGGACTACATCGTTTTTAACCCCCAGAACCCCTCCGAGCTCGTCAGCAACAGCAGGACCCAGGTGATCTTCTACCTCTGGGTGAGTGGGGCCCTGGGGCGTCCTGCTGGTGCCTCTGCCAGAGGAGTGGGTGGAGGGAGGGTGTGTTGTGCTCTCTGGAAGCTCCTGGGGGATCCCTGCTTGGGCCACCATGGCACAGGGCCGGTGCCCAGGGGCCTGGGAGCCCAGAGGCAGGCCCCGGAACGCCCGTCCTCTTGGCTCTCCGCAGGACGCCGCGGGTTTGCAGTACCATGAGCCGCCCCTGAGCAGGAAGGTGAGCCTGGGGGTTGGAGTTTGGAGAAGAGTCGGGGTCGGTCTCTTGTCCCCGGCCTCAAGTTGCCCCGGGGGTGGGTTAGATTGGCCATCAGGAGAAATCTCTTCTCTGATGGAGCAGCCAGGGGTTGGAACAGGCTGCCCGGGGAGGTGGGGAGTCGCTGGCCCTGGAGGGGTTCGAACGCTGAGTAGCTGTGGCCCTGGGGGACAGGGTTTAGTGGCCATGGTTTGATGGTTGGACTGGGTGGTCTTGGAAGCCTCTTCCGACCTGAATGACCTCGTGATTCTAGGATTCCCCCCTTCCCATCGGTGCCTGTGTCCCCAGCCTGTTCCACTCCACCTCTCCTGAAGGGACAAGCCTGAGCTGAGCTCCAGAGGGCTCCTCTGTCCCAGAGATGCCCCACTGCACCTTCTGCAGGGGCTCTGGCCTCTGCTGGCCCAGCCACGGGGCAGAGAGGGGATGTCATGTGAGGGACCACGAACGTCCCTGCCTGAGGAGCCCCAGCTAGCCCCCAGTATGACCACCTGGCCTCGCTGCTGTCTCTGCAGACCTTCCGCAGCTTGGTGGGACGCTTCAGCCAGTCGGTCTTCCACTTCAACAACACGCAAGCCCTGACGGCCACCTCCGCTGGCAAGCTGGTGCTGTGGGACTCCACTCCTCATCCCCACTGCCCCTCCAAGGGGCAACAGGGCAAGCCCCACAGCATGAGGGCCACCAAGCTGGTGCCAATGCAGAAGGACAGTCTTACTGTGCTCCTGGTGTTTGAGAGGTAATGGGGCGGCAGCTTCCCGTAGCTGAGCCCGGTGGGGTCTGCACAGCCCTGGGCTGGCCCCCGGCCCAGGGCTGATGCCCAAGGGGTTGGGAACTCTCCATGGACCTGCTGATGGAGCTTCCCTTCCTTGCAGCTGCATAGTAACAGGCGACACGAAGGGGCAGGTGAAGGTCTACAACGGGCAGCTGCGGTTCCTCACCTGCTGCAGCCACCCCAAAGTGGGGCCCATTGTGTCCATCTCCTTCTCCAAAGACCCTCCTGATCCTCCCAGTGCCTCCCTGGACCATCCCGATTCCAGCATCGCCGGCAGCTGGTCCTTCAGCATCAGGTGGGCATCTCTTTATCAGTTCAGGTCTTGTCCTGCAGTCTGGAAGCTGGGGAGGTGGGTGGCTGAGAACTGCCCTGGGGTTTCCTGCCTTGTGTGGGGCAGGTAGCCACCCCATAGGTTTCTGGGGGGACAGGGACAGGGAGGGAACGTGCCCCTTTGTTCTCCTTCTCCATAGCTTGGCTTTGGGTATCGGACCCACGTGCCCACAAGCAGGGAGCCCCCTCTGCCAGCACAGCCCCAGCTGGGTCCCAGCACATCCTACCCCCTGACCTGGATGTGATGCCTCAGCAGGGGCAAGAGAAGGGTCAGCGCTGGTCCCGGGATGTGCAGCCTCTCCACCACATTCCCAGCTCCCGTTAGGCTGCTTAATCCCCTCCAAAAAGCCCTCCCGTGGGTGGCTACTTCCAGTTAGACTTTTACCGTGGCTGGGCAAGTCAGCTGGGGCAGTGTCGGGTCGGAGTCTGTCCCAGCCGGCGGCGGCGCCGCTGCTGCGCTGCACCACACGGACTCAGGGGCTCGGGGCAGCCCCAGCCTGGTCTCCAGCCCCTCTCCGTGATGTAGCTGTGCCTGGGGATTTACAGGATGTCTGCAGGCCAGATGGAGCTGCTTGTGACCACATCCACCCTGCAGACCGTGCGTCTGCCGCCCCTGTTAAGGCGCTCTCGGTGACGTGTGCTCGTGGCCATGTGTGTTTTCCAAAGAGCCACGTGGGACAGATTCCCCTCTAGCCTGGAGCAGTGCCCTGGGGGACGGGAAGGTTTTCCTGGTGACCTCTGTTGTCTCATCAGTCGTTCTGGGGCGCTGCTGCAGTTCCTGCAGAAGGCACAAAACCCAAGGGGGAGCGATGAACGTGCTCCTCATGCTGGTGGGACCACATCTGGCTGAAAAGCCCAGCTGAGGAGGGAGAGGAAAGTTTTCTACTCAAAAAGAGTGGGGAGCCCTTGGAACAGAGTCATTAGGGATGGGAAGGGACCTTGAAAGATCATCCAGTCCAATCCCCCTAGACTAGAGCTGCCCTCTGACCTTGCCCATGGCAGCACGGTCGGCACGGAGCCCCGGCCAACGGTGGCTTGGAGACTGACCCACCGCACTCTGTGTCTCTCACATGCAACAGGAACTTCATCCTTTCCACCTCCGACGCCACCGTGTTCCACGTCACGAAAGCTGGGACGCACTTCGAAACGGTGATGGAAGAGGCGAGGCAGGCGGTGGACGCCGTCGCTTGTCACCCCCGGCAGGAGCTCGTGGCTGTGGGGAGCCGCTGTGGGCTGCTGAAAGTGTGGGACTACCAGCACGCCAAGTACCTGGTCAGCAGGGTGTTCACCGCGGCTGGCATCCAGTGCTTGTCCTACGACTCTAAAGGTGACTCGGCCTCACGAGCCTCCCAGGGCTTCCTGGGAGAAGCCGTCGTGTGGTCCCTGGAGAGGTCCCTGGTCCCTCTGGAGAAGAGGAGGCTCAAGGGAGACCTCATTGCTCTTTGCAGCTGCCTGAAAGGAGGGTGGAGAGAGGTGGGAGTTGGTCTCTTCTCCCCAGTCACCAGTGATAGGAAAGAGGAAATGGTCTCACGTTGTGCCAGGGGAGGGTTAGGTTGGACTTTGGGCGAAATCTCTTCCCTGACAGAGTGGTCAGGGCTTGGGACAGGCTGCCCAGGGATGGGGAGAACTCACCATCCCTGGTGGGGTTTGAACACCAAGTAGCTGCAGCCCTGAGGGACAGGATGTAGTGGCCATGGTGGGGCTGGGTTGACTCTTGAACTGGATGATCCCGTAGGTCTCGTCCCACCTTAATGACCCCCCGACTCCGCTGTGTTTTGCAGGTTGTTTTCTGGCTGTTGGCTTCACTGACGGAAGCGTCCACATCCTCGACGCCATTTCCCTTCAGTCCAGCTGCAGCGAGCTCCGGTTCTCCCGCGGCCCCGTGACTCACGCGAGCTTCTCTCACGACGCCCAGTACCTCGCGACCGCTGTGCGCTCGCTTTTCCTTCTCGTCCGCGGCGCAGCTTTCCGTGGGAGCGGGGGACTTGCTGGCCAGCCCGTGCGGCATGGCAGAGCGGGGCGTGCGGAGGACCGTCCCTCCCCTGGGGCTTCGTGGCTCCGCAGGGCTTTTTCTGGCTCGCAGTCACGCCACGAAGACGTCACCAGTCACAGCTGCTCCACAGACCAGCTGCTGGCAGCGGCCCATCGCTAGCTTTACTGGAAAGCCTCAGCTCTGCATCCAGCTGCAGAAAAGCTGGGGCAGGGAGATCGTCCTTGGCTGATGCCCTGAGACAGGGCTTGTCTGCTCGGTCCCACTCAGGCAGCGTTGAAGCAGTTTGGCTTCAACAAGATGTTGATCTGATGTGAGGTCGCTGAGACCCTGGAACAGGGTGCCCAGGGAGGTTGTGGCTGCTCCTTCCCTGGAGGAAGCAGAGTTGAATGGGCCTGGGGGCATCCTGGTCTGGTGAGAGGTGGCCCTGCCAGTGGCATGAGGGTTGGAACTGGACCATAGAATCATTAGGGATTGGAAGGGACCTCGAAAGATCATCTAGTCCAATCCCCCAAGTGGATGATCTTTCCCTTCGTTTCTAACCCGATGATTCTAGGATCTGTACAAGGGAAAAGATTCCTACTTCATGCAGAGGTGCCAGGGAGTGGGAAGCAGCTTCCTTGTCGTTCCTGGAGAGCTGCTGAGCTCCATTTCCTGTCCCTCCCCTCTTAGAGCAGCTGGGGAAGGCTCTCCAGCCAGCCAGGATGTTCCAGTCAGGCTGAGGACCGCGGTGGTGCTGCCCTTGGGAGCAGCTGCCCCAGCTTGTCCGACCTGGTGTTTGATCCTGACTGCGACTGTGACCCTCCTGGTGGGGCTCGTGGAACTGAAAGGGCCACGCTAAGCCCAGAGGGGACCTGCGAGCCTGCCACCGCCGGCCAGGGCACGCGTGTGGGGATCTCGTGGCTCACTGACCGTTGTGCTGCCGTTCCAGGACAAGAAGAACGCGGTGACTGTTTACAAGAGTGTCCTGCAGGACGGGAGCAGGTGCTGGGAGCACCTAGCGGGGCTGCATTCCCACTACAAACCCATCCGGGGCATCCTCTTTGGGGTCCAGTCAGGCAGCAACGAGCCCAGGCTCCTGAGCCTTGGGGAGGACCGGCACCTGGTAGGTAGACGAAGGCTAAAGGGTAGTGGAGCTTTGGGTTTAGAGTGGACAGTGAAGGGGACTCACTCTTGGGGTCTGCAGCTCCTAACCCTCTTCCCACAGCTCTGTCCCACTGGGATGTTTCCCAGCCTGCTCTAGGGCAGGTTTGCCAGCGTTCAGACCCTGCTCCTGCTCCAGACGTCGTCAGAGACACCAGACCCAGGTCCAGGGTGTTGGCAGACAAGAGGGGAGTCACTGTGTGTCCTTGTCTTCCCTTCAGGTGGAGTATGACCTGAACAGCAGCAGCAAGGACCAACTGGTGGTCCTGCACAGGGACCGCATAGAGCAGGATGCGGTGCCTCTGTGCATGGCCTGGCACCCACAGCTCAGCAGCGAGTCCTTCCTCCTCACGGCCAACAACCACTACAAGATGAAGCTCTACAACGCAACGACCAGAGCGTGCAGGTAGAGGGGTGACAGTCATGCCCATGGCTGCTGCGAGCCCCGTCCTGGCTCTGTGTTCTCCTCTCCCCAACGCCTGCCCTGCTCACACCCGTGAGCTTGTGTTCACCCACCCCTGAAGCAGATCTTGGGGTGATTTTAGGGCTCCCAGGTGGCCCCATCCTTGTTCACTAGGATGTGTCATTAATATGGTTGTGGCTGCAGGTGGGTCTCAGTCTGCCCAGTGTTTTGGACCTGAGTCACAGCACTTGTCATCAGATAGAGAGGCAGGAGCCCCCACAAGCAAATCACAAGGACTGCCCTGTCCTCTCAGCCAGCAGCACGAAGCCTTCACACCCACCAGACCTCCCATGGAAATGTTCTTTACCTTTAGAAAGACCATTTTGGGACCAACCTATGGCTCCCCGTTGGAGAAGATACAAATCCTCCCATCCCCAGACACCGTGGAACCCCAGAAACACTACCTGGTGTACGTTACAAAGGACAAGGTATGGAGCCCCATCTGCCCCCTCCCCACAAAAGGAGGTGGTGGATCTAGGGGGGGTTTCACTGCAGACAAAACTCTGCGTAGGCTGGTCCTGCCTGAGAGCTGAGCGAGCTCCTGGGAGGAGGAGGATGCAGCCCACAGCCCTCCCACGGGACCCACAGCTTCTTTTTTCCCTACAGGTGGGCTTGCAGATCTTGCCGGCCGATGGCAACCCTCACAAGTCCTTTGCCTTCATTTGCCACCCGGATGGTGTCTCTGACCTCGCCTGTTCCTACGACGGGCGCTGCGTCTTTACGGCGGGGGGGAACGACCGCGCCGTTATGAAATGGGAGCTCAACCTCAGGTGAGCGGGGCAGGCTCTCCACAGCTGCTTGGCCAAGGCAGCTGAAGCACGTGTTCCTCAGCATTTACACTGAGAGCGGGGCTTTGTCCTAAAAGCTGTCCGAGGAGTGACAGCCAGGTCCCCCAGCTGCTTCTGCAGGTATCCTGGTGGAGAGGGTGTTTCTTTGCAGGGCTCTCCTGAGCACAGGGTCCTTCTGGGGCAGGTGACAAAGCCCTGCAGCTTTGCTCCTCTTCCATGATGCTGTGTCCACCGCCAGGCCAACGACCCTCATCGGCCAAGGTGGGTCACAGGGTGTAGGACAGGACCCACCACTGCTTGCTGAGAGGAGCAGAAGTCAAGGCTGGCAGCATCTCTGCTCAACCCTAGGAAACCCCCCCCCCCAGCATTTGAAGACTGGGCTTAGGACAAGACACCTTCATCCCGCAGAGCTTTGCTCACATGGGTAACCTGATGGGAAGAGCAAAGGCTGCTTCTGCAAACGAGGACTTCCAGCCTGTGGCTCAGAGCGTCGGTGACAAACCCTGCCAGGGTTCTTCCCCCTCTTCTGTGTCAGTGTGACACGTCCCTCTGCCAGCTCCCGCGGGCAGTGGTGCCAGACGCGCGCTCCCTCGTGCCAGGTGGGCAACGAGGCGCGGACAGGGCACATGTTTTGGGTCCTCTGCGTGTGGAGGAACAAGGGTGCTCATCGCGGAGAGCACGGAGCAGCTCCATCTTCACACCTCAAGGACTCAGAAAGGAGCTTAGCTGATGCCAGAGCTGGAAGAGGCAGCTTGGCACAGTCTCTGCCAGTCTGCAGCAGGTTTTCTTTCACCCTGCACATCACCCTGCTAACGGAGAGCACAGCTCCTGGTTTCTGGCAAATCAGTCCTGCAGGAACTGCAGGAACCCTCACTCCTAGTTTTGCCTTTTGGAAATGCCTCCTCACCTTCACAGAGTCACAGAACATGAGAGGTTGGAAGGGACCTTGAAAGATCACCTAGTCCAACCCCCCTGCCACAGCAGGATCACCCAGACCAAGTCACACAGTCAGTCTGAATTAGAAGGGACCACAGGATCATCCAGTTCCAACTCCCCTGCCATGGGCATGGACACCCCACCCTAGATCAGGCTGGCCAGAGCCTTACCCAACCTGGCCTTAAACACCTCCACCACTTTCCTGGGCAACCCATCCCAGGCTCTCACCGCTCTCACGGTGAAGAACTTCCTCCTCACATCCAGTCTATGAAGAAGTCCCTTCTCACATGGATGTGGAACCTCCTGTTCTCCAGCTCACACTCGCTGCCCCTTGTCCTACCGTGAGATGACAGTGGCAACGGCTTGGTGGTTAAGAAACACCCCGGTCCTTCGCAAAACACATCTTGCAGGTACTTCTTGCTCAAGGGAAGGCCCAAAGCGTGCCGAGCTGGCTCACCTTCCTCCACCAGAACAAAGGAAACCTGGATGGGAAAGCAACGGGCCTCTTTATTTTCTTTCCCACTTGGTGTGGCTGCAGCAGTTGGGGGTCAGAGCAAGCGCCGCTTCAAGGAAGGCGTTGGGATTGAAAAGTCCGTCTGTGCAAGGGCCGGCGGCGTCCAGGCAACGCTGCGTTTCCAGGCGATTTGTTTTCGGAGAGAAGCTCTTGATGAGCTAATTATCGTTTTATTGCTGCTTCTGGCATCTCGTGTGTCTCTGCTGTGTTTGACGCCCAGGCAACCTCATTGTGAAGACAGCACGAAGCTTGTGAACGGCCCGGTGGAAGCAGCAGTGCCGAGGGGGGGTGGGTGCGTGTGTGCCCATGTGCCAGGCACCGGGCAGCGCTGCGCCGTGACCGCGCTGCCAGCCCCGGTTGCCTTTCCCATCAGCAGGAGCCAGATGGATTCCTTTGGCTCCAGCTGCCTGTGAAATGAAACCAAAGGGGGGCACTTGGACACTTGCTCTTTGGTGTAGACCTGAGGCAGAGCCACTCGTCACAGCCGAGGAGGTAGTGGGTGGCACTGAGAAGTGTGTTGGGTTTGAGGAGCCGGGCACGAAACACGCTGCAGCAGGGCCGGCTGATGATAACACACCATGGGCTTCAAGGCAGAGCTGTTCTCTCCTGAATTCTGAGGTCCGGGGGCTTTGTTTGTTTATTGAAGGTGTCTGTGAACAACAGCTAGAGAGGGAAACGTTAAATGTCTCCTCATGCTCCCTGTACCCTCTTTTCTCTGCTCCTTCCAGCGCCTTGGATGCTGCTGCTTGCCTGGGTGGAAAGGACTTGATCCCATTCTACAGCCTACTGGATGGCGGCAGGGAAGGCGAATTCTTCCGGGTAACTGTGCTCGCCGCGGTCAGTCTGGTAGCACCTGGCTACCAGGAGGTTAAGGCTCGTTTACACCAGCCTGACTTTGGAAAGCTCTCCTCCAACTAGCAGCGATCTCATTGATAGGGCTGTTAGTAAATCCTAAAGGGAGCTTGATCTTCTGCGCCCGTTGCCAGCTGATCTTTGCAGTGTTTCCCTTGCATCCCTCGCAGGAACTGGAAGACTATTTTTACTACACACAGCTGCTCAGCCAGGGCATCGACACTCTGGAGACCAGACAGGTGTCAACACACATTCCCTTGGAGGAAATTCCTTTGCTTATGAGAGCGATGGGATTTTATCCGTCAGAGAAAAAGGTCGGTCACTTGTTGTTAGATGAGAAAAGAGCAAGGCTGGTGGTGTTTGCCAAGTGTTCTGGGGCCAGATTCTGATCACATCACCCTGCTAACAGAGAGCATAACTCCTGGTTTCTGGCAAGTCAGTCCTGCAGGCTTTTAACCCTCGCTCCTGGCTTTGCCTTTTGGAAAGGCCGGTGCTTCTCACCTTCACAGAGTCCCGGAATTTTAGGGATTGGAAGGGACCTCGAAAGATCATCTGGTCCAATCCCCCTGCCACAGCAGGATCCCCTAGATCCAGTCGCACAGAAACATGGCCAAGCAGGTTTTAAACATCTCCAGAGATGGAGACTCCACCACCCCCTTGGGCAGCCCCTTCCAGTGCTGGATGGCTCCAAACGAATGTGCTGGCCTTCGATGGATTTAGCGTGGTCTTCATCGGTGTCACTGTGGTCAGAAGCTGGCAGCAAACTCCTCAGAAAGTAGTGATTCCTCACCAGAGGGAGGCTGAGCAAACCTGGGGCTTGATGGCTCAGAACCGTTCGACAAAAGGCCTTCAGGGTCTGCTGGAGGTTGAGTGCTCTGCTGCCACTGCTTCAGGAGAACTGAGGAAGATCAGGAAGCATCATCCTTTGGTTCCCAAGGGCAGCAGCCTCTGTGGTTCCAAAGCTGTCTGAGGTATGTTGTGTGCAGGCAGGGCTGGGGTTTGGTCTCTCTGTTGCATCTAGCAGTGGCTGAGCTGCTCCGCACGCGGCCGGTGAGCAATGGGGTGAGTCCCTCCAGGTCACAAGTGTCACCAGCACGTGTGCTCCACGCAGTCACTTCAGACCTCCACAAAGCCTGTCTTTCCTGTTCTGCCTGGGAATGGTTAGTGACTTTAGGTGGAGAGAGCAGGTTTTATTCCCGTGGAACTTCAAGCCCATTTATGACTGATAAATTCTGCAGGAGCCTGCCCTGAGGTTGCCTTTCAAAGTCGCAGCGGCGGAGCTCCCTACCCAACATTTCTCAAGAGCTTTTTAGCTTCAGATTCTACGGCACAGACAAAGAGGACTGAGCTAATAAGGGCGCTGCTGCCTCCCCCTTTGTGGCTGTTTCTGCGAGGCAGTTTGTAGTGCAAACAGACCTCGTTTGTGATGCTGCAACCTGGCAAAAGGGTAATTAAAGCACATAGGAAAAAATAATTAGTGAAGCTGATGTGAGGAGATTTAAATGACGACCTCTTCGCACCAGCTACAGCCCTTCAGCGCAGGAGGGGTTCTCCCAAGGGAAGCAGCGCATCCCTTCAGCTGTCTGCGGGGGAGGCTCCGTTCATCTCTACCGCAGCGGAGTGGCCCCGCAGGCTGCTGAGACGGTGCTGTGAGTCAGTGCCACCCCATCTGCCCAGGCACACGCTCTGCCAGCAGAGCCAGCAGGTGGGAGGCAGGGCCTTTGCCACAGCCACCACCTCACAGACTCACAGCTTTGGAGCCCCTGCAACCAGCAAACGGTCAGCAGCGCCGTGCTGTTAGCCCCTCGTGCTTTGCTAGATCTTTTCCTTGGGTTATGATGTTTTCAACTCTCAGGAACGGAGAGAACATATTCCCCTGGGAAATGTCTCGAGAAGAGTAACTGGTAACCTCCCCCCTGCCCCAAATCAACATGAAAATGGTGTTTCAGGCACGGAAACAGAGGTGCTGAGCTGTTGTCAAAGCAGGCAGCCTACAATCTGCTCCTCAAAGTAGCCAGGACAGCATTAAAATCCAGAGAGAAAGTTGATTTCTCTCTAGAGTGTTTTAATACACGAGAAGCAGGGGGGAGAAAAGGCAGCTTGAGCTGACAAGCAAAGCTTTTGGGAATTGCTGTTTTGTAGTTCAGTGGGGCTGGTGTAAAACCTAATCCCAGACCAGCCAGAACCGAGTCCAAACGACTGCTCTTGCCTGGCATTCGCTGCAGGGAAAGTACACGGCTGAGATTTCCCTCTTCCCCGGGCTTCATTCAGTGGAAAGACTTGTGACACGAGGACAAAGGCCCAAGGCTGAAGGCACAGTTGTCCCCGGGGAGATTTTGCAGCATCTTCCCTTCCTGGGGAGTCGCAGGCTTGGTATGTGTTGGCCCAGGGAGTTCTCCCAGTGTTTCTCTGCTGCCCACGTACCTCCAAAGGGGGCCGTGAGTACTATGAGGACGTGGAGCAGATCCTGCCTTTTGGACACACAGCAGCCAGCTGGGCTGGCTCTGAGCACTGGGCTTCAGGGAAACCACTAGTATCCAGCATGGCTAGTGTTTGCCTGAGAGAGAAGCGAGTGATCCAGCTGCGCAGGGTGTTGTGGAGTCGTCTTCTCTGGAGAGATTTAAAACCTGCCTGGACATGTTCCTGTGCGACTTGATCTAGGGGATCCTGCTGTGGTAGGAGGATTGGACTGGATGATCTTTCGAGGTCCCTTCCAGTCCCTAATGTTCTGTGAAAACCCACCTGGCCGTGTTCCTGTGCGACTTGATCTAGGGGATCCTGCTGTGGCAGGAGGATGAGTCTGGATGATCTTTCGAGATCCCTTCATATCCTTAATGATCTGCGATTCAACCCCACCGAGCAGATCTCAGCTTGGCTAGTGCAGAGCACCAGACCTGTTGCCAGGTCAGGGAGGGCTAGGACTGCTTACGCAGGGAGGTCCGGTTGTGTTGGGACTCTCATTTGCAGCGGGGTGGTCTGTTTACTGGTTTGTGGTTTGCCTGCCCGCTGTCCCCTGAGCGGAGACACAGCTGGAGCAAAGATACCAGTAACAGCTGCAGAGTCACCACGGGTAAGGAAACAGAGGAAACCCAAACCCAACTGCACATCTGCTACCCCCACCTTCACTTAATACCGTTGTAACAGCAAGCGCCTAACTGCTGGGCACGTCCATCCTCAGCTGCTTGTTACTGGGACACAGCCTCGGCACCAGTAAGCACACGGCCACGGTTCATTGGCATTCATGAGATCGAAAACCGGCCTCTCCACAAACGTGTAACAATCTCTCTTGCCTTGGTCTTCAGATTGAAGAAATGATAAATGAAGTGAAATTCAGCAAGTACGCGGACACTGGAGAACAAGTGGCCCAAATCAATTTAGGGGATTTTATCAAACTTTATATAAATCACCGCCCCGCGTTTGGCTTGTCGATGAAAGACATACAGCGGGCGTTTCAGCTTCTTGGTTACGATAATGAGAGCGGAGACAAAGTTATTGACAGAGGAGACTTACTGTTGCTGCTTCAGTGCAGAGGTGAGTTATTCCTTGTCTAATATTAGCTTTATGCTGGCTGGTTCTGCCTTCAATTTCAGGACGTACTCACTGCAGCAAAAAATTAATCTGGAACTATAGCTCAGTGACCAGGGCAGGCACCTGGAGCTGCTTGTCTCAAGATTGGAAAGGGATAAATGCACCTATTGTCTCAGCTGCACTTCTCTGGACATCTCTGCTGGCGTGGGGTGTCTGGTCTGCCAAATGATGACCGTGGGTCTTGGCAAGTTGTGTTCTTCGTGCGGTGTTCCTTATCGGAATGGTCGTTGTCACTTCCAGTCAGGCAGCCTCCAGAGAGGTGGTGTGAGAAAAGGGGGATGAGGAGAGAGATGAAATTGGTCAGTCCTGGGCTGAATCTGTGTGTGAAAGACTGAGAGGAGGGGATGGTTTCGTTCAGCTGAATCAGGGAGGATGCTAAAGGTGTGGTTAAACACGCTCACAGCCAGCGCTGGAGAGGCAAATAGGGAATTTCTGCTGTCTTGCTCCTGTGGTAAAAGCAGGGAGCACCTAGTGCAGCAGGTAAAGAGATGGTCTCCTGGTAAAACTCCTTGCCACAAAGATCCTTGGAAACCAAAGGATTCAGCTAGGGTGAGGAAGGTTAGTTCTTTGTGAGGGTGGTGAGAACATCCATAAATAGCTGCATTGGGTAGAATGGTTTCATAACAGATCTATAACCTTATGCTCCAGGGAATGAATCAACCACTAACTGAGAACAAGTGCTATGTCCGGGTTATCCCATGGTACTAGAGCAAGACTTGCCGGCACCTTCCTCTTCCTTCCCTGTGTGGAAATGGCTACTGCCATGGACACAGGGCTACAGGGACTGTGGTCTGCCCTGTGCTGGGAATTCTTCAGCGGGAATAGCTCAAGCCTCTGCAGGAGCAATGTGCCCTGAAGAGCTGCCTGCACCAGAACCTCTCCCTTTGATAAACATTTTTGCCCAAAATGCTCTGTGCATGAAACAATTTTCATTACAGTCAGCTCATCGCTGCGCTAGGCTCATGCGTTTCATCTGGCGATGTGCTTCTACCTCGGGGAAGCCGAACCCTCTCTCAAACTGTCCGGTTTTATTTGGACACTGTCCTTGTTTGAGTTGCTGAGTAGTTTTTGCGCTACTGACACCGTAACCCACCAGGCTGGTGTTGCTTTGCTTTGCTCAGGAGAGCGTATGACGGAGGACGAGCTGGTGCAGTGTCTGACCACCCTGCTCAACAATGGTCCTGGAGGAGGAGGATCTGAACCAGACACCTACGATCCCACGGGTACAGGATTAACATTCCACACACAGCACAGAAGCAGGATGGCTTCAGTTCCCAAACAGAATAATTTCAATTGCAAACCCATTATCCCGTTAGGCCACGAGCTGTCAAAACCACTCAGACTGGACAGTCATAGAGCCAGAGATTGTCCTTCATCCACACAGCGACTGCGTGGGTCTATCTGGAAATAAATGGGCAGTGAAATCTAACTGGGAGCTGACAAGATTACGTTGCTGTTTATCTGCCCATTGTGACAGAGCTGCTGAGAACTACTGCATTTGTCTACAACGTATCTCCCAGTCTACACCAGTCTAGAATGGCCAATTACAGCGTTGGGTTCAGCCCACTGTAACTGGAACTGCTGGGAAGCACCACATCTTCTTGCACAATTCATGTCCCCATCCACACCGGAACAACAGCATCTGGTTAGGGCTGTTGGCAAAGGGGCGCACGCGGTGATGGTGCAGCTCATTCAGGGAACTGCTTAGCACTGCAAAGCCCCTTAGAAATCACAGAATCATTCAGGTTGGAATCATAGAATCATTAGGGATTGGAAGGGACCTTGAAAGAGCATCTGGTCAAATCCCCCTGCAACAGCAGGACCACCTAGACCAAGTCACACAGGAACACATCCAGGTGGGTCTTAAATGTCTCCAGAGAAGGAGACTCCACAACTTCCCTGGGCAGCCCCTTCTCTGTCACCCTCACTGGGAAGAAGTTCCTTCTCAGATTGATGTGGAACCTTCTCTGTTCCAGCTCACACCCATTGCCCCTCATCCTATCACTAGATGACACTGAGAAGAGCCTGGCTCCATCCTCCTGACACCCACCCCCCAAATATTTGTAGACATGAATGAGGTCACCCCTCAGTCTCCTCCAAGATAAAGAGACCCAACTCCCTCAGCCTCTCCTCATAAGGGAGATGCTCCATCTCCTTCATCATTCTCGTTGCCCTGTGCTGGACTTTCTCCAGCAGCTCCACATCCCTCTTGAACTGAGGGGCCCAGAAATGGACACAACACTCCAGATGTGGTCTCACCAGGGCAGAGTAGAGGGGTGAAGAGCCTCTCTTGATCTGCTAACCACCCCCCCAGGATGCTGTTGGCCCTCTTGGCCACAAGAGCACACTGCTGGCTCATGGTCATCCTGCCATCCACCAGGACGCCCAGATCCCTTTCTCCTAAACAGTTGGCCCCTTGACCCTTCAGAGGTGGGATCAAGGTGAGACTCACACATCCAACAGATTCCATCCCCGATACAAAAGCATTAAGTATTAAGCCAGGAAGCTGAGACTTTGTCATGGTCCCTGTGTATATCTCTAAAAGCATTCCATCCACTTACCGCCGCTTGTGAGTGTTACTGATCCAACAGCTATTTTTACCGTGCTATTGTGTGTTTTGTGATGCTGTCACTGCTCTCCAGGTGCCGCAGCTGTCACTGAAGGAGCAATTCCAGCAGAAATCACAGCAGAGATCTTCGCTGCCGACATTCTTGGCTTACCTGTTGCTGAACCAGAAAGAAAAGAACAGATAGAGAAGAGATGAATCGTTGCTCTCCGAAGACTCGGAAGCATAGCTGCCACTAAGTTTTATCTACTTGCTCCTACTTTCCAGTCTCCTCAATTACCTGCAAAATTTGTATTTATTATAAAGTAAAGGCCACAGAGTTTCGTGTGAAGTGAATTCTAGAGTAAGCCCCCAATTTAGCACATGTCAGGGCACCGCGGGATCAAACCTATGCAAAGAAACACCGGGGTGGCTGTAAAGAATGAAGCAGTTGTTGCTGCACTGTCTTCTTGTGTCGGCCACCCCATCACTCAGCTGAAACCTTCCTAGAATTCATTTGAGGGGGATTCATGCCTCGTTATATTAAGGCAGTATTTATGGGTGAAACCTGCCAGCAGAAGAGCGATGTAAAGGGATCGCATCGATTGCCTGCACTGATAAATGCCGTGTACAAAATGCTTGGGTAGCACGGAGCTGAAATCATAAATCCTGCAGCCCTCGGCGAGGACAGGAGCGCCGCGTGGCGCATTAAGACTCGGGTTCTATTTTGGCCTTTTCTCACCGTTTCTTTCCGGAGGCAGGAGTTCCAATTAGCGGTGTAATGCCAACGGGACGGCATCTTCCTGTGTGTGTGTGTAAACAGCGTAATGAGGCTGATACAAGTTGTTGTGGAAGATGAGTGAAGTGCTGTTGAACGCGCTTCCTTCTTTACATCATCCTCAGCAGCAATTTGAATAATAACCCAGGCCCTCCAGAAGTGTTCTCTTTCCAGGGCCATGTTTTTTAAACATTGCCTGTTCTGGAAACACAATTAGTACAAACAGCGCCGTGTGCGCTGGCTGCAAGTTAACAAGGTTCCACATCAATGTGAGAAGGAACTTCTTCCTGGTGAGGGTGATGGAGCACTGGAAGGGGCTGCTCAGGGGGGTTGTGGAGTCTCCGTCTTTGGAGACAGTTAAAACCCACCTGGATGTGTTCCTGTGTGACTGGATCTAGGGGATCCTGCTGTGGCAGGGGGATTGGGCTGGATGATCTTTGGAGGTCCCTTCCAATCCCTAATCTTCTGCGATTCTGTGTGAAGGAGCCTGGCAGCACCGTGACCAGAGTGCACCAGCTGTGGGATGCTCTCTGCAGAGCATCACTTTGTGTGCGACTCTGCCTGTGAACTTCCAAGAGTGTCGGAGCAGATCCTCTGCTACGTAAATCCAACCTGGCACTGTGGAAATCACTGGAATTGTTTCAATTTAGGTTATTATTTATTTTTCTATGTGTAATTTATTACTTATATACATAAATGTAGATAAGGCTCTGGGGGGACCTTACAGCAGCTTCCAATACCTGTCCTGCTGTGGCAGGGGGATTGGACTAGATCAGGGGTCCTCAAACTTTTTAAACAGGGGGCCGGTTCACTGTCCCTCAGACAATGTTGGGGGCCGGCCTATAGTTAGTGCTGCCTGGCTTGTCCTGCCTGGGAGCTGGAGGGAGGGAGGGAGAGACGGGGGAGCCACCCACCTCAGCCTGGCCATGCAGTTGGCAGGAAGTCATCTGCTGCGGCTCAGTTTCCGGCCCCCAACCCCCGGTGAGGTGGGGGGTAAATACCGGTGGGTCGCATTGGAGACCCTGGGGGGCCATATCAAGCCCATGGGCTGCGGTTAGAGTACCCCTGGACTAGATGATCTTTCGAGGTCCCTTCCAATCCCTAACGTTTCTGTGATTCTGTGAAGTGGCTACAGGAAAGCTGGAGAGAGACACCTTACAAGGGCACCTAGCGATAAGACATGGGGAATGGTTTCAAGCTAAAAGAGGGGAGATTGAGGTGAGATCTGAGGCAGAAATTCCTCCCTGTGAAGGCGCTGAGGCCCTGGAACAGGCTGCCCAGGGAGGCTGTGGCTGCTCCACCCCTGGAAGTGTTCCAGGCCAGGTTGGATGGGGCTGTGGGCACCCTGGTCTGGTGAGAGGTGTCGCTGCCCATGGCAGGGGGTTGGCACTGGGTGAGCTCCGAGCTCCCTTCCAACCCAACCCATCCTGTGATATATTACTTATTATTTCTGTATTATGTAAATGTATTTTACATATAATTAGTTTACTTATTCAAATTATGGATTTCTTAGGAGTCCTGCTGAGCAAGATGTTTTGCTTAACAGGAACCATCACCAATCTCCACACTCAGGAGCAGGTGGGGCTCAGCCTGGAGAGGAGGAGGCTGAGAGGAGACCTCGCTCTCCACAGCTCCCTGCAGGAGAAGGCGTTCAGCCTGTTCTCCCTGGGGACAGGAGACAGCACCCAGGAAATGGCTGCAGGCTGCAGCAGGGGACTTTTAGGCTGGATGTTGGGAAGGATTTCTTCCCCCAAATGGTTATCAACCACTGGCACAGGCTGCGCAGGAGTCCCCGTGTCTGGCGGGATTTAAACAACGTGTGGACCTGGTGCTGAGGGAGGTGGGCTAGTGGTGACCTGGCAGTGCAGGGTCGAACGCCTGACTTGATGACCTTAAAGGCCTCTTCTAACTACAGAGACTCCGCGATTCTGGCTGAGGGGCAGCCAGGAACCAGCCCCCCGCCCCACTCCGGTCGCCCACAAAGAGCCGCCCCCGGTTCCCGCCTTCCTCTCTCAGGGCCCCTCCCCTCCCTCACTCTCCTTCCAACTCCCTCCCCGCTTCCTCCCCCACCCCACCTCCGCCTTCGGCCCCACGCGCGCGCGCCGGCGGTTGCGCACGCGCAGTACGTTGGCCCGAGCGGGCGGGCGGGCGGAGCCGAGCGGAGCCGAACCGCGCCAGAGCCGAGCGGAGCGCAGGGNCCAGCAGCATGTCGGGCCGGTCGGTGCGGGCCGAGACCCGGAGCCGGGCGAAGGATGATATCAAACGGGTGATGGCGGCCATCGAGAAAGTGCGCAAATGGTGAGCGGGACGCGCCGCGCCGGGACCCCGCGCCCGCACCCTCTTCCTCCCTCCGCCATTCCCCGCCGCCCCCTCCTCGCCTTCCCCCGCCGTGTCCCCTCACGGGCCGGAGCCCGGCGGGCGGGCGCGGGGGGCGGGGAGCCGGCGGCACCCAGCAGCCATTTCGCTCCTCCGAGTCACATGAAGGCGGCGGCGGCGGCGGTTGAGGGAGGGCGAGAGGTGGCTTCATTGTGCCGTCGAACCCCCCACCTTCCTCCCGCAGACCCCGGCCCACAGCTCCGCTGAGTGCGGGTCGGGCCCGGCTAGAGGGTACGAGCGGAGGGTCGGGCCAGGCTCCTCCTGCCGTCTCCCCGCCCTTTACACAGGGCCCTGTAGAGCGGGGCCTGGGGGAGCCCCTCTTCTGGGTCTGTGGAAGGCACGGAGCTCAGAAGAAGTGTTATTTGATAAAAACCCAACACCTTAAAATCCCCCTGTAAAGCCCCCAAGAGTTTATTTTTGGTTATTACACCATTATTTATTTATTTTACCTGCGAAGTTTGCACGTAAGCGCAGCCAGCCCCGAGCAGGATCCTCTCCCGGCCCTTGTAAACCCGGAGGAGAGCAGGAGAGAGCGTGTTGTTGCCTCTGGGATTGGTTTTAGGTGATATAATTAAAGGTTGTTGTCCCCCTCGTGAAATAATTCTCCTTTTGTTAGGGGTGTTTAAAACGTGGGGCCTTTAAAACGTGGGGTTTTTTTGGTACTTTCCCTGCTTTTGCCTTTTTTTGTTCAGCTTTTGTTAGGAAAGTCCACATGAGGTGGTTGAACAATACAACAGGACAGTCATCGCAGTGTTCTGCACAGTCAGCCCAGGGTTTGGGGATAGGATAAAGAAAGATTGGTGCTGGTGTGACTCGAGTGCGAATCTCTTTCTTCCAGCAAGTTGGCTGCTTGTTCATCATTCTTTGTACATGAACCTTTAAACATGTGAAATCCACTAGGAAATCCCGTGGGTTGGGATTGATTTGGCTAACTCAGCTGTTTTCAACCTGATTATGAAAAAAAAAGGGACATTTTTGTTGCAATCCTCAGCTAACACTTTGCTTTCGTTAAAACAAGAGCGGAATGCGGAATGAAAAAGTGTTCCTTGTTCCGGTGAAACGGATTGTGGTGTTTTAAATAGCCCCTAGCATGCGAATGGGCCTGGTGCCTTGAGCTGGACAAAGAATTGGGACGTGTGTCCAGTAACGCAGGGCACGAGACTGGGATTTCAAAGAATCCAGCCATTGTGCAGGGAGCTGGAGCAGCCCGAGCAGCACAGTTTGGTTGGTTTCGGGAAGTCTCTCCTACTGGGGCGGTGTTTTTGAGTGCTGTTTGCTGACTGATGAGCCAGCGTTGGAGGATTGGCACAATGTTTAGCAGTGTGGCAGGACTTTTGTTCAAACAGGAGTGTGGTTAGATGAGTGGGACTATTTTGTCTGGAGGTATTTCATTCATGAGTGTGACATACTTCCTTTGAATCCTAGTTTGTAGATGTTAGAGAGGAGTGGAGGCAGAAGCTTGGCCATTCAACAGAATGTCTAATTTATGTTTTTCCTTGGCAAGGGCTCTCTGCCATCAAGTCAGTTGCTATGGCTTCCTCTATAAAATAGAAATCTTATGGTATAAATAGGATTGTTATGTTTTCACCCTCATAAGATACAGTTTGCTTTAAAGGTTCCTGTGCGGGATCATGCGGTGTTTTATTTTGATTATCATCAGAAGCATTCACTGGGCTTTTAGTGAAAGAATTTACGTAAACCATTTGTTTTATTTTTAATGAATCACAGTTTGTCGGTGAATCTCACGATTGCCCCCCAACCCTCAGTCAAATACAGTGAGAAATGAGCAAGGGAGATGCTGTGTTGTGTGGTTTAAATGTTTTGAGAAGAGTTGAACTTTACACACCAGCAATTCCTGCATCTTCAGAAGAGCCACACAGGCAATTTCCAAGTGTGCAGTTTCATTTGCATAATGGGAGCAATTTGTTGCCATCCACAGCTCTTCTGTGGAAGTGCAGCGCCGCTAAAGATCAGAATACCTTGCACCCAGCAATTCATACCACTGTGTTTTCAGAGACTTGTACGTTCAGAGTGCTGCGTGCTGAGGATGAGTAGAGAGGCAGATCGAGCTGTAAACCCCTCTGAGCGGGCAGTGGCTTCGTGCCGGCCGCCAAAGTGTTAGTGCTCCGTGTCTCCACTGCCACGTCTATGAATGTGCCTGTTGCAGAGCAGTTTCCATCCAGCCAGACGTTGTTCCTTAGAAAACGAGTGTTTTCTCAGGCAGCGAGCTCCTCAGGGCAGGTACCGTATCTTTGTGTGTGTTTGTAGAGCGTGGAGCACTTCTGGTTGTTGGAACTTTGTAGTAAACAGTGAAGCGGGCGCGTTTTTATCTCGAGATTAATGTAACCGTATCTCCTTTGTTTAAACTACTCTCATGAATGAGTATCTAGTTTAGAAAACACATAGCACGTGTCTTACAGAAACACGGTTGCCTTGTGTTTGTGTGGCAGAATGTTTAATTTCCACGGCTGAGAGGGTAGTTCTGCTTTTTTTAGCTACTTACAATTCTTCTTCCAGTCTATTTAAAAAAAGTCCTCTGAGATAAATTTATCTCAATGAGTTGTTAAAGGTACAGGATTGTTTTCTGTCTGTAAAAACTGATGGGTACGTGTAGATTCTGAACGGGTTCTCAAGAAGAGAGGCAAAAACTACTGTGCCTTCAACCAGCACTAGAAAAATACTGGAACTGATGTTTTATAAAAACAGCTTGTTAAATGAAAGGAAATGCAGACATTTACTAAAAGACAAGTAGTGGGCAGAAGGAAGGTATGAGTGTAGGACATCTTGGGAGGCAGGGAAATAATTTGCATGGGTATGTGGCACTGCAGAGCTTTTGGACAACTGCAGGCATTTAAGGATGGAGGTTTGGTGGAGATGGCTGCCCTGGTTTAGAGAGTGGAATGAGATCTCATTTTGGTGCCTTTGAATTGCAGTATCTTTGCAAAAGTCCCCTGAGCTTTTTCTGTCTCTGATCTAGGGACAGTGGTGGCTCCTCATGACGGGGAGACAAGCCTGGACGACTGATGAAAGTGCTTCCAGAAGGTGCTAAGTATTTGTTATGGCAGGGAGTTGGCTGTAGAGCCAGACTTGTGATGTAGCTTAAAACAAAGAGTGTTGGTGAGAGCTGAGAGGCAGTCACCACAGGCAGTGTTACCCGTGCTGTTGGTTGGGGTCACCAGTTGTGCCTGGTTGAAGCATGTTTCCACACAGTGGATTTTGCTGCTACTGGTTGTTAGTCTCGTTTAGTCTGGCTACGCTGGCTGGTCCCCTGCTGAGGTTGTAGTTCAGGTAGGGGCAGGTGAGGTGAAACTCCTCCATGTATGTGCAGGAACTGTGCTGAAGTACTGTACTCAAACATGCTCTTTATCGTGCTTGGATTACATTCTTCCTGGCTCGTGATTATGTCTTTTTGAGCCAGGATATGCTCTCTGACTTAATGGAAGTTGGGTGTGTGTTAAAGGTAGAGTTTTGCCATGCTTGAGCTGTGTTTCCCTTCACTGTGAAAAGGTGCTTGTTGCAATGTGACACCAAGCAGAACTTGATTCAAAATGTTCTGGCCTGTGCAAGTCAGTGGGGACCCTTGTAAAGCACCTTATTTAGCTAAACTCAGAGATAAGGTGTGTCCTTAGCCATTAATCTTTGTCCATTCACATTACCAGGGTTTGTGTTGTATTTGCAGTGTGCTCAAGAAACATCATGTGTATTTGGGGCTCCTACGCGTTAGTCTCTAGCCAAACATCTATGCAGCGCTGGCCGTGCTCTGGAGAGCCAGCCTGCCTCGAAACACTTCTTTTTGTGCATTCAACAGCACATTTTGTGTCTAATAATGGCACTTTCTTTCCCATTCCCCTTTCTCCTTTGCTTGATCCCACAGGGAGGTCATAATTCTGTGATTTTCACCAAACTCTGTTGCAATGCAAGTGAGTGTGATGTGATAAATTCAGCATTATGACGTCACTTCGTGATCATCAGCAGAAGATGGGGTATGTGGGAGCCAATCCTTGTGTAAATACAGATCACTGTGATAAATGAGAGTCACGGCTAAAGGCCAAACAAGTGTGAGAGCCTTTTCTTGAATGATGATGTATTGGCAATAAAGACTTTCCGTTTCCATACCATCCCACGTTTCCAGAGCTCGCTGCTGCCGCGGGAGCTGCCCTGACACTTTATGTATAAGTGTAATATATAGTTGTGTCTGCTCACCACTATATTACTTTTATACATGGAATTGGATAGTCGTCTTTGGAGCTTTAGTGTTAATATACTCAATATAAATATATTTACGAGTCTTGGACTATTTAGAATGGGGAATTGAGTGTATAATGATGTGAGCTGTAGGATATTGGTATGCCTCAGGCATGAGCACTAAAGAAGTGTTGATACTAATGCCTACCCTACGTATCCTTGGCTGTCCTTTAAATGCTGTGCAGTTATGGTTCAGAATTTCAAAGAGCTTTAACATGGTTTCAGATAAAAGTGAGGGCTTGTTTCTGTTGCATTGATTAGTTTCTGAGTTTACTGTGACAAAAATATTTAAGATACTTTTACTCTTTCACACTGAAAGAAGCTTAATATTGTCTGTATTTTAAGAGGTGCCATTGTTCAGTGTTGTTACTCCTGAGTCTTCCATCCAGAGAGATTTGAAACCAGATAAAAAGGGATTTCTTTTTAAAGCTGTGGAGTTTGCTACCTAGATCTAGGCAGATAAACTTGATAATTACCACATTTTTTAGCCTTATTGAAGGCTCAGGTTGATGGTGCTTCATCGACCACCTCGTCCATTGCACCGGTCAATATAGAGATCAACTTGTGTGGGACAAGGGACGTTGCAGTAAAAACCACTGTGTAGTGATTGCTTAACAAAGTTATGGGGATGGAATTCTGGTCAGGGTCTCAGGATCAGTGGGTTCAACAGCAGATCCATTTTACAGACAGAAAAACAAGTGAAGAAACTACTTAAGGGCACAAGGATTCATTAATTCCTTGCTCCTACTCCAGCATTTGGCCAGAGAGAAGATTTTGTAGTTTGGGCTGCATTTAGCAAACCTCTTGTTATGGTCAGCATCAGTAAATTGTCAGTTCTAATTAAGTGAAAATGCAGTTCCTGATCAGCAGGTTTGGATGGTGGCTGCACCGAAGATGAAAAGCGACTGTTCAGACTAGAAGCGATTTAGGGGATATTTTGTTCAGTTGGTTGGTTTGGTTTTTAGTTGGAAATGGAAAGGCAGGAGCAATTACAGATAAAATTCAAAGCTTTATTTGTAATAAAACACCTTCAATCCTGACGTTTATTTTGCCCTGTTGATCGTAAATGTCTGAAAGTCATTCTGTTTCTTTGATAACTGACTTGTGTTTGTGCTGCCAGTGATTTTGTTAAGCTTTAGGGGAGGTTGTCTTCTTTTTCTCTTGTTAGCACTTTTGTGGTCTTAAACCTTCAGTACTGTACAGATACTTAAAATACTTGAATAATGGCAGTGTGATGTTGGGTTTTCTTTCAGCCAGAAGTGTTTGCAGGACTGGGATGTTGGTGTAATTCCATCACGAAATGTCCTTATTCCCATTGTTGTCTGAATTACTGTGTATTTAAACAGAAAAAAAAAAACCCTATAGCTGAGGGTTATCAAAACGTACAGTGATACTTAAGAAGCTCAAAACAGTTCAAATGTCAGGGCTAACTTTAATACTAGAAAGAAAAAGTTACTAATATAGGTTTCCTCCTGTGTTCTACAGTCTGTCCAGTGAAGATGCTGTGTGAGGCTGCTTTGAGATGCTAACAGGTATCTTGAACTTTTGGTTTTCCAGTTCAGCATCTCTAAGTAATATTTTGCTATAGGAAAAGACTAAAATCTTGGTTATTTTTTTTTCAAAGCATTTATTCACCTCCCTCTACACCCAAACCCAAAACTCCAACTGGTTTTATTTCCATAATTTCAAAGGTTTTTCTCAGTAGAAATGAGTTTAGTTTGTCTCCTTGAAAAAGAGACATCATGATCATCTCTTCACAGCTAAGTACGTTCTCATTATTGACATGCCCTCATCTCCACTGTCATTTTTATCACATTTAGCAGTGGGAACTCCAAATTAGCGTAAAATTGGGTTTTGACATACTTAGCCATCTAGCGTACCCAAATGGATGTATCTAAACGCGTGGAGGCAAAACTCTGCTCCGGGAAGAGCACCGGGAAAGAATTTAATCTGCAGTCATGTTGTGCTTTCATTAAAATATCCTCATGGACAGATCCAAAACTTAACAAATTGCCAGATATATATATAGTGCTTTTTTTAACAGGAAAATGTCTCTTCTAAAGAGGAACAGAGTTAGATTTGCTTTAGTAGCTAAAACAAACAGGAGGGTGTTTGTGACATTTGTACAGTGTGGCTGTGTTTGGTTCTGGAAGCCCTTTCTATAAAAGGGAGCTGTCGCATATCTCTGTATTTGAAGTCACATCCAGCTTCTCCCATCTTGCAAAGAACATTTTGATTTTTCAAAGTCTATAACTGAATCCCAAATCTATTACTTAAATGTATTTTTTTTAAGATAGTGCTTGAGATCTCATGCCAAATTAATTTCGGATGTTCCTGAGTAGTTAATGGAATTGGTCTTTGTTGTTAACTTTTAATCGATCCGTTTTCAGAGCTCTATTAACAAACCCCGGATGGTAATCTGTGACCTGAAAAACTGGTCACAGAAATGTGATGAAATTTCTCTGGCATCGTGGACCTTCCTTTAATATTCTGATGTAAAGAGCTCAAGGAATTCATCTCTCAGCGAAGCGCTGAGCATCCTTTCCATCCCTGCGCTCGTTGACTGCATGACCCCTAGCGTAGCGCCGCCCTCCAGCCAGATTTCCTTCGCCATTTATCAATGTCACCGCTTCACGGCTGGCTGGCAGGGGTCTGCACAGAGTGCCGCAGGTTACGCTTTGTCCCTCTCTGATAGCCTCAGCCTTGCCTTTTCAAGAGAGCCAGGCTCTCCAGGGTCTGAATTCTGCATCACAGCACATATTGCTGCCAATAAGGCCATTGGTTCTAAGGCTGGAGCATCAGAGTTGTCTTGACAGGAGCACTGAGTGAACGTTACATCGCTAGCGGCAAGTTTCTACCCAAAACCAAACCTCAGATGGTTCAAAATGCATTTAGATTTCTGATACCATTAAACAGCTTCACGACAAGCAAAACACACACCGGTCTATCTAAACCTTTTCTGCTCTCTAGAAACTTAAGTGAAAACCACAGGCATTAAATCTGCATTTGCTATAGCTGTTCTTAACTGGATCTTTAGTCCAGATCTTATTACTGCTGCTGCAGTTAGGTAGTCAAGTAACAGCCCTGTGAAATCTGGAGGTTAGCCGTGCTCTAATGAGTTTTTGAAATGCAAAGAACAATTTGCACAATGCAGCACTAAAGACGATGTAATAGAGATCATCCTACTTAATAGCCTATTTAAATCCTCGACAACTTACAATAGTAGACGCTTTCTCCTGAGCCTGAAGTTGAACTAACTTCTGCATTGTAATTTTATAGGGAGAAGAAGTGGGTGACAGTTGGTGACACGTCCCTAAGGATTTACAAGTGGGTCCCAGTAACAGAGCCTAAAGTCGATGATGTAAGTATCCTGCAGATGTCCTGCTTTTTTCAAGATGTAGACACTCGTGCTTAGGGGAAAGTCAAAAGAAACACGCTCGCTGTTCTTTGAGCCTCTAAGCTAAGACTGGTGTGGGTCTTGCAAGCGTTTGAGTCGAAGAGCTTTAGGCGAAAATGTTCATCCCTACAGAAGGTGATGGGGATGATGGTTCTGTGGGTGGCAGCCTTCCTGGAGTCACCTTGGATCAATTCTCAGATAACTTCAACATTCAGCTTGAAGCTGATACTTGAAACCTTTCCCCAATACAATAATTGTGAAGTGGTGAGGGAAAGCTAAGGCATTGATTACTTTTCCCCTGTTTTTGCCTGCTTCTTTCAAGGAAACGAGTGTGTGTAACTGTGTGGAGGATGTGTTCTATCTGTGCAAAACAGTAGTGAGGCACAGAAATAGATGCCACAAACTGAAGTTAGGGAAGGAGAATCCTGTGGAGCTGAGTTCACTTGTATTAAGGTGCCCAGCCCAGGCAGTGTAGCAGCATGCCTCTGTTGTAATGTGTGTTTGCTCTAGGTAAGTGCTGGTGTGTGCATCGTGTTTACGTTGTTAGTGTGCGCTGTGCATATGCTGTTGTGGTATAAAATGAGATATAAAAATCAAAGTTGGTAGGGCTTGCAAATTGTTCTTCAGAGTTAACATTGCTCTCATTTCATGAGTTGAAATACTGCTATAGAGGGAAAACTAATCCATGGTAAATTAATGATACAATAGAATGTACTTTGGTTCTCCTTCCTTGGGCTGTCAATGTGCTTTTACTGTGTTTGAAATAAGAGTTAAGACCAATGAGGAAGGAAACTACGATGTTAATGAATATGTATGTGTAAGATGATGATTTTTTTCAGACAAGACACTGTTATGCCCTTGCCTTATTCAAAGTCCAAATTCAGGACCTGTTTATGATTAGTGTTGTTTTAACTGAGTTTGTTTCTTCCTGTAGCTTTGGTTGTACCACAGATTTCTGTGACTGTCAGAGTTGTGGTAAGCCCCTTGTATTCTTCCCATGCTTGAGCAGCATCTCTGTGAAGTAACCCCTGGTGAATTGGGAAACTTTTCTGGGTTTCTTCACAGAAGCTTGTTCGTTCTTTCTAGTTGTCAAATGTTTGGTCTTGATTTTATTATTTATAACACATCGGGGGGAAAAGCTGTGCATCTGTGTGTGAGAGAGAGAGAGATTTAGGATGTTTAGGCTCAGGGCTTGAAATAGAATTTCTAGGGACTTTCTGGGTGAATTTTCAAGGTGACTGGTACCTGAAGTCAGATCCTCTGTTGAGTAGAATAGGTTTATGTAGTGCTCCCTTTTTTGAAGTGAAAAATTGAGTCTGCAGATGTGCTGAAATTGGGACACTTGTTCAGGACCAGTTACTTTAGTGTCCTACACTCGTGTTCTGTTCTTTACAAGTAGAGGCTGTTGTGCAGCAGCAGTTGTTGCAGGCTGGAGGTCTTTTTGCTGTGTTAGTTCTCTCAATTGAAACAAGTGCATGTATTTTTAAATATCAGGTAGAGGTCATCTTGGCTATTGAATTGTTTTGTGGACATCCTTTTCTATCTGATTTTTTATACTGTGAAAGGAGCAGATAGTGTACTTGGCTTTTTACTAGATTAGAAGAATGGGATAATTTTCACTATTTCATGTTTCAAATAGAAATTGTCTTTGATTTTAGCAAACACAGATTAGATTACTTCACCCCATGTTGTTCCTAAGCCACTTCAACATTTCTTTGAGCTAGTATAAAACTAGTATAAAATATATTTTATAAATATATATTTTATATAAAATATAAATTCTACTTTATAAATCTATATTTTATACTAATATAATTACTAGTATAACATAGGCTCTTTCTTCCAACTAGTTTCAGAAGGCTGTTGTAGAACCTCACTGCTTTGATGGTTAAACCTTTTAGAAGAAACTTTTCAGCTTAAATTGCTCACAGTCATTTTTCAGGACTTCCCTTGTGACAAAAATGCCCTTTCTTACCTTTAAAGAAAACCCAGCCAATCCTGAGAGAGGTTTAGGTTTTCTCTCAGCTTTCATCTTGCAAAGCTAAAGAAATCCACATGCCTTCAGCTCTGTTTCACATGTTAGGGAATAAAATCTGGCTTCTCTGAAGTGAAAGTGATCATTGAAATATTAGCCTGATAAACTGTTTAAAATAGAGGGGAAAAATCTTTCCAATCATCACTTGTTGAATTTCTTTGACAACATTTGATTGTGATTGTAGTTCTTTCCTTCCTTGGAGGACACAGTCTTACCCAAATGGATGGCTTGCTGAGCGTTCTTCCCAGAGTGAGGCTTTTAATTGTCTTCTCAGCAGGATCCTCCCAGAGCAGTGCAGCTGGCTCTTTCTCCTGTGAGACTGATTACGTCACCTCTTAATAGAAAATGCTGCATCCCTTAGCAGGCTCAGATTCTTCACATGATGGATGCCACCATCTCCTCCTTTGTTTTAATGCTTGCAGTCCATACTGCTCTTTGGTCATGAGCACGTTGTGGCCTAGAGTTCACATAGGACTGTTGCGCATGTGCTCTTTGTTTTCAGCCAGCCTGATCTTTCTTAATCCATCTTTTGGCTTTAATGAAGCAACAGCCTTAGTTGTAGAGGAGGAGGTGGTGGTGGTCTCTGCAGTATTTGTTTTTGAGAAGGAGCTAAAAAGCTGTCTTTGTGGTGTTAAAACTCTAGCTGTGTTACCGTTGCTGTTGTGCGTGCACGCCTGTTGTCTAGGAGAATTCCGCAAGCTTTCTGCGAAGGGAGGAGGCTTGAGGTTTGTAGAGGTGTGTTGATACAGATAATCTACATGGTAAGCAGAGTCACGAGCTCAGAAGTAGAGTAGTTTCATGAACTGTAGGATTAGTGATATTGTTGCCCTTTTCTGGTGTAGGAGGGATTGTTTTGACCTTGTTTTGGTAGCTCTGTGGACAGAGTTAGCAGCCAGCACCTCCCAAGTTCTCTGACTCAGTCTCAGCAAGCAGTTTAATGACAGTGCCTCACATCTCCTGTTTGCAGGGTGATGTGTGTGTATTACTGGGAACTTTTGGACTTGTAACCGAAATCGTGTGGCTGTTTGAAGATGAAAAACATGTTGAAAGTGCTGACCATTACTAGAATTTCTGGATAAAAACATAAGTATCCTAGTAGCTTTTGTGACAAAAAGCACAATGAGAGAAGCAGGCCTGCAGTTACTGGGGTGAATGCATTATGGAGAATGGCACTTATTTGCTTTATTTCTCACTTGAAATGAAGAGAGATGCTTACAGAAGAGGGGGAAGGGGGTTATATTGCAACACAGTTTTCTTTTCATGATGTAGTCACGTTTGGTTTTGGTACCTTTTTGTTTTTTCAGAAAAATAAGAATAAGAAAAAAGGCAAAGATGAAAAATGTGGCTCTGAAGTGACCACTCCAGAGAACAGCTCCTCTCCAGGGATGATGGACATGCATGGTGAGTGGGAGAATTCATCCCCAGTTACCCTCTTGCGCTGCTGACAGTGTCAAATTCTCCATTGCTCAGATGTGTGAATGTGATAAGAGTGAAAGTGAAAACACTCGGTCCCTTGGATCTCTGTGGATGTGCTGTCATTTAAATGCTGGTTTTATTTGGGCTGTGTGTCGGGGGAAAAAAATTAAGTGGAACTAAACTTGAAAATAGAAGTATCCACCATTCAGAATGCTACACTCAGGTGTAGTATTAACTTTATTTGCATTTTATTGTCTCCTGGTTGGTTTTTTGCACTGTTGATTGCAAGTGTGTCTTGCAGTTAAAGAATTGAGCAGGATTTTCACAGATCTGGATTAATTTTTCATCTGCTTCAAACTTCTTAGCTTTTGCCTTGGTCAGATCATGTCACTTTCTTAAGAGTCGTTTCTCCCTTCCACGAGGTGAATATACTAGTTGTTTTTTTGTCATAAATCACTCGTGTTTTTAATCCTTATTGTGCTATCTCATTATAAACTTAACGTGGGTCTGGCTTCAAGCTGCTTTAAAAAGAGACGGTCTCATCACGGCCTGTGGTCTTGCTGGATCCTTTGGATCTAACGATTGTACAGATGCAGAGGGAGGTGGATTGACTTGTGTGCCAGTAATTTAATGTTTTGCTGGGTTGATTGGAACATAGGAGGTTCCACATAAATATGAGAAGGAACTTCTTCACAGTGAGGGTGACAGAGCACTGGAAGGGGTTGCCCATCAAGCTTGTGGAGTCTCCTTCTCTGGAGTCATTTAAAACCCACCTGGATGTGTTCCTGTGTGACTTGATCTAGGTGATCCTGCTGTGGCAGAGGGATTGGACTGGATGTTCTTTCAAGGTCCCTTCCAATCCCTAATGTTCTGTGATTGTGTAATTGTCTTTAGGGAGCAGGAGATTCCCTCTTGGACACCCATGGCTGCAGAGTGGCTTAAAGATCACAGCAAGTTGCAAANGGACTGGATGTTCTTTCAAGGTCCCTTCCAATCCCTTGTTCACAGCAAGTTGCAACCCGCTGCTGTCCCATAAAGTATTAGCTGACATAAAACATACTGTCGGTTTTACAGGAAGAAGGTACAGGCAGAATATTTCCTGCTAACCAGAGAGATACAATCTGTGCTACATAAAGTTCCTGTAAACCAAGTGTTTGGAGGCTAGAGAATATTCTGGACAATTACCACTTGGAAACTATTGGCAGTAGGACTGGGTGGTGCATTTTACCTTGACAGGGTTTTTTGGGGGAGTTTTTATGTGGCTTTTGTGACAAACTTCAGAACCTGTTTGATCATCTGAACATTGTAGTGACAGGCATGTGCAAATCTACAGCACAAACACTTAATTAACTCTGTGTTAATGGACAAAGTGAGACTGTTGCTTCAGCTGATCTGTTTAAATCTTTGAAATAGATCTAAGTGCTCATGGTGTTAATGTATAATATTGGCTAGAGGACGTTTGGTTTAAATTTGGTAAATCACAGGATCACAGAACATTAGGGATTGGAAAGGACCTCAAAAGAGCATCTAGTCTAGTACCCTGCCGGAGCAGGATCACCTAGACCAAGTTGCACAGGAACATGGCCAGGCAGGTTTTAAATGTCTCCAGAGAATGAGACTCCACAGCCCCCCTGGGCAGCCCCTTCCAGTGCTATGGCACTCTCACTGGGAAGAAGTTCCTTCTCAAGCTGATGTGGAACTTCCTCTGTTCCAGCTTACAGCCATTGCCCCTTGTCCTATCACTAGATGACACTGAGCAGAATAGAATCATAGAATCATTAGAGATTGGAAGGACCCCGAAAGATCATCTAGTCCAATCCCCCTGCCACAGCAGGATCACTTCACTGGAGAAGTTATGGAATCAGAATCCCTTTATGTATTTAGCAGCATTAATGAGGTCACCCCTCAGTCTCCTTTTCTCCAAGCTCAAGAGCCCCAGCTCCCTCAGCCTCTCCTCACAAGGGAGGTGGTCTACTCCCTTCATCATCTTTGTGGCTCTACACTGGACTCTCTCCAGGAGTTCTGTGTCCTTCTTGAGCTGAGAGGCCCAGATGCTAGAAAACTCTTTGTGTTGCAGCATAAGCTGTAAGAGCAAGAACTGTAGTGGTGTGGAAAAAAGTTCCTCCTAAGTGCTTGGCCTCTCTCCCCAGCAAGCTGGACTGTGTCATGTGTTGTGCAGCAAAATTACGGAGGAGTGAATGCGTGCTTTTTCTCTCGTCAAATTACACTTAACCTCTTTTGCTAACAGATGACAATAGCAACCAGAGCTCAATAGCTGATGCTTCTCCAATAAAACAAGAGAACAGCAGTAATTCAAGTCCAGTCCCGGAACAGAGCTTGGCAACACAAGCAGACGGCACTGAAGTAAAGTCTGACGAAACTCAGACAGAAGCAAAGGAGCAGCCTGGTTCAGAAGGTAAGCTGAGAAAGACCATCTTCAAAGCCAAAGAAAAAAGGGTTATCCCGTAGTGTGTCATTTATTTGCTTATCCAAACAGTTTCTGAATTCTCAGCATTTATGTGAAAATGGACCATTATCTCCCTGCCCTACCGCTGATTCTTCCTTACAACCGGAAAGGTCAGCCTGACCTTCAGGGGCTTTTCAGAGAGGAAACGGAGGAAACAGTCAGTTTGTTGTTGTTGTTGTAATCTCAGCCCTGAAAGAAGAAAATGATTTAAAAGCGTCAGTAAAATAGCTGCTGAGGTTTAATCACACAAGTCCTGGAGAGGTAGATCGGCGAACGTTCGTTATCTAGTGTGAAAGTAAAATAGGGGTGAGAAACTCTACGGTGACTTCTTAAGTTGTATATACTTCAGTGTCAGCTTTCTTTTTTTCTAAAGCCCACAGTTGTTTATTCAAAGTGAGCTCTGAATTCTGATTTTTGAAACGTGTTGCAGTTGTGCACAGATTAAAAATCCCTGTGGGTGAAGGCATTGTCCTGAACCTCACTCCTTAAGTGCTGTGTTACTCAAACGCGCTGTGGATTGATACTCTTGGGAAGATAACTTTCTTCATGCTATTGTAACGGATGAAAGATGTCCTTAACACCATTCTAACAATCTGCTTGCAGAATTCTTCCCATAGCAAAGCAATTAAGTGATGTGCTGCTGATTTAGTTCTTAGCCCAGAGATCCAGTCACCAATTTAAATTTAGAGCTTTTATGTTGGTAACACCGGCATGGTTAAGTGTGTTAAATATTGTCGTCGTTGATTTGGGATCAGATTTGACAAGTCAATTGCCACCAAATGAAAAGAAATGAGAACACTGGATCCTTCAAAGAGAATCTCAACTGTGGTATTTGGTCCTGGTAAACAGGATTTACCCTGGATTCGATATTGTCTGAATGTGCTTGTGTGAAGTTGTCACATAGCAAACGTGCTTCCCTGACTAAATTTAGGCTCAAGGAAAATCATACCAAGTTCTTTGGATTGGTTCCAGAGCCAGCTACTGTAAATTGAAAGGGAGAAGTACTGGCAAAAAAAAAATACCCACTGTTAATGAGGAGTTTTTTCTGTTGGCTGTGCGCTGTGTTTAAATATCTGTTAAATAATTAGTTACCTACTAAAGCATTACAGTGAGTCAAAGCCCTGGCATTGTGACACAGGGTTAATGACCCCATACACTGGATCTCATGTTGCTACACTGAAATCAGGGAATTTCCTTAAAGCTAGGAGACAGTTTGGGTGGTCAGCAATGCCTAATGTGGACTTCTCAAAGAAAACAAGGTCTACTCAAGACATGTTGCTGTGTAAGCAAGTCACTGGAGGCGTCGGCGTAGCTTGGGGATTGGCAGTTTAATATAGAGATCCCCTTGCCCAAAGGTCAGCAGCAGTATCAAGCAGGGAAGAACGTGGAAGCTCTGAGCTGGTGCTAGCTATGAGCTGCTGTGCCCAGACACACACAACAGCAACTGAAACTGAAATTCCTTCTCACCCTTGGGACTTGCTGCTTTATCAGTATGGACATGCTTTTCTGGTGAGACATGGCAGGGAAGATGATTCTCTCCGAGTTTGCAGAATATGATCTTTGAGACTACTCATAACAGATGTTACTTTCGATTGAATTCAGTCAGAGGAACGTTCAGAAATGCTTGTGATGCTTTTCCTACAGTACACCACAAAAATATCCCTTACTCACTGGTTATGTCAGCTTCATTAACTGAAGTTGGCAGAAGTTTTTTTTGGTCTTGCATTTCTCTTCATCTGGAATAAATTAGTTTCTGGGGTCAGGGACTGTGGAGGGATCATTTCATAAAACTTGAGTCCACGTGTGCTTCTGAGAATTCATTCAAGTCTAAAAGGATTTTTAAAGGGATGGTGAAAAGTCCAGTTCTTACACTGCTCGTGGTATGTCCCCTCTTCCCAGTGAATGGGTGCTTTACCCCGACTCCTCTGTAAGTCTTGTTTTCAGAAGGAGAAGAGTATTTGAATAAACACACAAAAACCAAAACCACATAAAAGTTGAGAGCAGGTTGGAGCTATAACAGACTGGAAGACTTAGAATCATAGAGTCATTCAGGTTGGAAAAGACCCTTGGGATCATCAAGTCCAACCATCAACTCTACTCTGCAAGTTCACTCCTAAACTGGAACCCCCAAAACTATATCTGCATCACTTTTAAACACGTTCAGGGATGGGGACTCAACCACCACCCTGGACAGCCTGTTCCAGTGACATAGTTCTCCCCGAGTACGCACAGAATAAAAGTCTTGGCGTTTTAGTTCCATTAGTTACCACAGTTCAACCCTTCTTGTAGCTGCCTCTTCTGCTCCGAAGGGGTGGTCAAGCCCTTTGCAAAGTTGATGTGCAGACTGGTTTGGGCAGAGCAAAGGCGAGGTTGTGTGTTAGCTCAGCTCCCTCTAGAGACTGATCCCAAGAACTGCAAACTGCTGCCAGCGGGAAGGGGAAGGTCTGGCAGCAGCCAGTGCTTTTGGTCCTGGAGTTCAAGATTCATTTGTTACATTAATAGAGTTTTCATCTCTGTTGTCATGAATGTTCACACGTGAGTGAACTTTATGCGTGTGGGGTGTTTCTAGTGAGAGGACACGGTGAAACTCCTGCCAAATGCTTTCATTTGTTTGCTTAAAATTATTTCTTGACATTTCAGATACCTCCGATGAACAGAATTCACAGTCTTCAGTGGAAAATTCCATGAACAGTTCAGAGAAAGCAGAAATTCAGTCTTCTGGAGAAAATGATACAATTACAGAGGCGTCTAAAAGCTCTCAGGTAACTTTAAGCACAAAAGCCCAGTTAGTTGGAAATTGGGAAAAGAGTATTTTTACAAAAAAACAAATGTAAGGAGCAGTTAGGAGAGTGAATTGTAGATTCAGCCAATGAGTTGTGAGTGTCACTCACTGCTTTAGTCAAAAAAACTCTGGGTGGGTGGGAGAGAGAAATTATCTTCAAGTTGTCCCCCTCTCAGCGAGATCCTCGGGCAGAGCACTGCCCGGTCCTTGGGTTTTCCTCGTGGGAGGTTGCTGCATGTCAGTGCACACTTCATGCTTTCCAAACCTTGCCTGCTCTGTCATGTAGAGGCTCCTTTGGCTGCAGCAGGAGAACATTCGTGTGTGCTTGGTGTGTGGGTTGTGCTTGAGTGTGGAGTGAGGGGTGTCTGGGTGTAACCATTCATCGGGGCTTGGAATATTCACTGTGCTTTTTAGCCTGGAACTAGGATTTTTTACTTTGTCTGAAGACAGTTAGTGTAAAGATGCTGAGGTAAGATGTAGGTAGCGAGTGATTTCAGGGAGCAAAATGTTGTTGGTTCATGTTATTCTCACATCCCATTACAAGGGAATTTGCTTATGATTTTGATTTGATGTTTGTGATGTTCAAAATTCAGTGCAATGATAACAAGGTTGTTTCTCTTTTCCCCCTCCTGAAGGACTCTGAAGGAGTGCCACCTTCTAAAAAGATGAAAGTAGAGGCTTCCCAACAAAACGTTGAAGAGATTTAGACTGTAGATTTCTCTGGTCAGTCTTTCTGTAAGGTACATCAGTGGGCTTAATTATAGAACAACCTTACTTAAGCATCTTCTCTTGGATGAGGACAGAACTTTTCAAGTTACCAAGCAAAAATCCAAGAAAACCTAACAAAGGTTTTAACTTCTCAGACACTGAAAACTTTTTTCCTGTGAAAACAAACATTGAGAACTTTTAAGTTACTGTCTCTGAAATGGTTGGAGTAAACAACTCAGGAGGGGTCTACGCACTGTTTCTAAAGTCAAAATTACAATTATGTTGCTGCTGTATTTTTTTTGTTTGTTTTGTTTTCATTTCTCTATTTAACATTGTAAGATATTTAAGGATGGTACAGGTCAGGTATTAGCTTTCATGTGAAGTTCATTGTTCTGGCGTGGTGTCTGCTTTTGTTTTGTGCCTTGTGTTCGGAAAACAGTGCTAACTTTTTAAAAGTTGTTTTGCAACTGTCTCCTTTGCAAAGTGGCCTATGTTTGTACAATGCCATGTAGTAAAGCTTTTATTAGTTTTGCTTTTCTTTTTTTGTTTGGGGTTTTTGCTTTTCTTTTTTTTTTTTTAAATCCCTGGTGCTTAAATTTTTAAACAGATAGAGATCAGGAAGCCATTTTCACTCTTGGAGTCCAAGGAGAAAAAGGAGCTTGAGATTTTTATTTTAGCAGCTATAGTGGAGATCTTTTATTGAATGCATGGCATTCGCAACTGTAAATTTGGTCTTCTAAATACTTAACTTCATCAGAAGTTAACATGATCTGTGTTTACCATTTATAGTCCAGATCTGAGTATATACTATAACACAGCGGTTAAAATACTTGCGTATTAGGTCCAGATCTCTGTACTGGGTACAACTCTCTTTACAGAAAAGTTCCACTATTGTACATAAACAGGATCAAAGGGATTGATGCACAGTGAGATTTATTTTCAATTGGTCTTTTTTGATATCATGTTTTCACTGAACTGGATTTCATTGTACTGTTTCTTTATAAGATGTTTACTTCAGTGTTCCAGGTTAATACTGTAAATTTGGGGGGGTGGTGGTGGGGTTTGTCTTGATATTTTTGTTTTCTTCCAGCAAGTCTTGTAAATAAGCCTTGTTGTTTTCCATAGTCCCTCCATCACTGGGGGAAATATTCCTCCTTTCCCAATTACGGTGAGGTGTGCGTGTGCTGAGCTTGACGGGAAGGCACAGGGTATACACGCGGCAGAGCGCACAGCCACCCACACTGGGTCACGAGGGTCTGATCTGACAGTGGGCTTTGCACTCCCAGGGTGAGCTCCTAGTGACAAATACCTGGTGTCAGCAGGATCCACTTGTTTCTCACTTCAGCACGCGCACGTATGCACACGTATCGCTGGATCGGGCCCTTAGCCTGTCTTCACTTTGTGTGGGAGATGGAACTTGTAATTTAAAAGATGATCTCACAGCTATGGAAATGGTTGCATATAGTTTGTAAGCTAGGAACTGTAAATACTTTTTTAAATGAAAAAAAAACAAACAAACCAAGAATGCTTCCAGTTGATAACATTTTCATAATTAGCTCTTCATGAAGCTTATTTATTTCTGAACTCTCCAACAGTGAAAATGGCTCGCACTTAGACTACTGCGTTGCGTTCGCAATTACCACTTTATTAGGGAAAAACAATGGGGAACTGGGGGGACGGGACGGGGCGGGGAGGGAGCAGAGGGGAGGGGGAAGCAGGAGCCGATACTGACCTTCCGTAAGACGTTTATAGGATCGAACTCTCCGTTTCGAAACTTGTCCTTTATGTTGAAAACCACCTTTTTATTTTTTCCTAATTTTAGCTGAATAAAATTGGATTGCAAATCATTCATGAAAGCAGTGTGCTCCCTGCTAAGTTTTTGGGATTTCTGGTCTGATCATGAAGTCCATTAAGATTCTGAAAATAAGGAAATGAGGAGCCAAAACTGATGTTTGCACAGTATATGCAATGAAACGGTCGAATTCTCTCTTGACTTGTGTGTATGCCGAAACCCGCGGATAACTGGTCAGTGACGATGGATTTGTATGTATATGACACTCAGATTGAAGTGATATTTTGTGAGAAGTTCTATTGATATATTAAACGGGCAAATCTAGTAGAAAGATTCAAACTTTTAAAATATTTTTTTGATTTACTAACTTGTTTTGGTCGTTTCTGATGCTAAAAAACGAAGCGAATCTGATGCCACCTCTGACAAATAGTCGTGTTTACTAATCCCTTGCTTCAGGTGCATCGCAGCAAGTTTTTAAGTTCAATTTTTGTAGATGTTTCCAAGGGAGTAAGTAGACTTTTCCTTTAGAAACTTAATTCCTGTACGTTAGGAAGAAATAAAAATATATAAATAGCACTAAAAATACCTCAAATTTTTTCATTAGATAGAAGCATTTATTGGCATTCTTGACATCGACTGATTTAATTCCGAACTTCCTTTTCTCTCCTGTGGCTTCTGCTCAGAACTGTTTGTTGTTCTGTGGCTCACAAGGCATCATAACCATATTCCTAGAGGCTTTATTTCAAACATAGGAATCCTTTCTTTACAGCTTAGACAGAACGCATCCAGAACTTGCTTTGTTTTGTTTTTAACCAGAGACTCTAGTGACAACAGACAACTGAACAAGCAGATAGATTTGGGTTCCTTAGACCCGTTATTGTCAGCCTCTAAGGGCAGAGGCTTTGACATTATCTGGTGTGAAGAAATCCAAAATAGTGTCTAAGACTGTTATTAGTCTTTTTTTGAAGTGCCTGATAACATTTATGGGCCAACGGATGTGATTAAACACATTTTAATGCCAGACAGTACAGATGGGACCAAACCAGAACATGGAATTCAAATCGACGTGAGGTTTGAAAACCAGATCTAAATCCAGCTCTTTCTTGGCTTGGACCTATCTCTACCAGAAAACTTGTTTTATGAACTCACTCTAAAAGGGTTTTAGCGAAAGCATTGAGACGTGAAGCAGAAGGAGAGATGTGATTTTCTTTGAGATGACTGAAAGTTCTCATACAGCTAACGTTTTAGAAGTAGTGCAGATATCAAGAAGTGCTTCCTTGCTACAATGCTGAATGTTGGAGCTTCAGTTACAAATAAATAGAACTAAAATAAAAAACAAAAAAAAGAGGGGGGAAAAAAAACCAAAAAAAAGGAGGGGGGGGAAAAAAAAAGATACTAGAAGCAAGCAAGTAAATTTAGCTGAGTTTGTGGAACATGTGGGAAGGCCTTCCGGATCAGCGATTTACTCAGCCAAACATTTTATAGCAGAACTATTCCTTGGAGTTTTTATGCTTGGGAAAGTAGTTGTTAAACATTCCAAAAAGTGCTGGCACTTACAAAACAACAAAAAAAAAATCAACTCGACAAGGCAGTATCAAGCGTTTGGTTTTTTGGGTGGCTATCTTCATCCGTCGATTACATTGTCATGGTTTGGAATGTTCTTTCTATCTAAGGGCCTGTTAGAAAGGTGTAAAGAATTCTTTTGGTTTCTCTTCAATACCTAATCGGTTGGGTTTTTTCTTTTCCATCTTATGATTTGTGTGTGTGCGTGCTGTACAGCAGTATAATTTTTTTCCACTTATTTATTCCATCGGTAGTTATGGTTTGTACAATGTACAATGGTTTCATTTCAAAAATAAAAATAAAAAAAATCACAACACAAACACCGTGTGAATGATTTTTAACACGAAAAATCTTCGTTTGGGCTTCTTTTTCAATTCACAATAAATTTCTGGCGTGTTTTGGGGTTTGCTCTGGGTTTCTTTTTCAATTTATAATAAATTTGTGGGGTGTTTTGGGGGGTTGTTTTGGATTTCTTTTTCAATTTACAGTAAATTTGTGGGGTGTTTTGGGGTTTGTTTTGGATTTCTTTTTCAATTCACAGTGAATTTGTTGGGTGTTTTTGGGTTTGTTTTGGGTTTCTTTTTCAATTTATAATAAATTTGTGGGGTGTTTTGGGGTTTGTTTTGGATTTCTTTTTCAATTCACAGTGAATTTGTTGGGTGTTTTTGGGTTTGTTTTGGGTTTCTTTTTCAATTTTCAATAAATCTGTGGGGTTTTTTGTTTTGAGTTTCTTCTTCAATTTATAACTTGTGGGATGTTTTGGGTTTCTTTTTCAATTCACAATGAATTTGTTGGGTGGTTTTGGGTTTGTTTCAGGTTTCTTTTTCAATTTTCAATAAATTTCCAGAGTGGGTTTCTTTTGGGTTTCTTTTTCAATTTTCAATAAATTTCTGGGTTTTTTTGTTTTGAGTTTCTTTCTCAATTTATAATAAATTTGTGGGATGTTTTGGGATTTGTTTTTGGTTTCTTTTGCAATTTTCAATAAATTTCTGGGGTGTTTTGGGGTTTGGGGTTTCTTTTTCAATTCACAATAAATTTGTGGATTTGGGGGGTTTGTTTTGCTTTTTTTTTCCAAGTCAATACATTTCTGGGGGTTTTTTGTTTGTGGCTTTTTTAATTTACAGTAAATTTGTGGGGTGTTTTTTGTTTTGTTTTGGGTTTCTTTTTCAATGTACAATAAATTTCTGGGTGGGCTTTTTTTTTTTTGTGAGTGGTATTTTTTAAGTGCCTGTTCTGTGGTGTCGTCTCGTTTGGTAACGTGCAAAAGGATTCGCCTCTGAGCGGATGAAAGGTGTCTCAATATTGGAGCGGGTCCGGGGCCGCTTGTTGTGGTTGTAGCAACAGCAAACAGATAGGAATGGCCCCTGTAATTACAGCAACCTGCAGAATAAGTCGGTAATTTGAGGTGCCTGTTGGCTCAGTACTAGTGTGGTAGCTCAAATTGGAGGGAGGGAGGGTGTTGTGTGGAAACCTCCTTGAGTTTGGAAGCACGTTCCAGGCTGGTGTTAGCAAGGGTAAAGCTCCTGAAGAGTTTTGGAAAGATTCTTTGTATTCAGGATGGATATAGAGTGTCTGGGTTATTTTTGCTGTACTTCGTGCTCTGTTCCAAAGTAGCCTGAAGTTTCACAGGCAGCTGAACCGAGCTGCTGGCTCAGCACCGCCAGAAGGGTGAGCTCCCAGCTTGGGCTTGTGGCTTCCTTTGCATTTACTGGGGTGCTCATAGCATCCTCTCATCAACCACTTAGATTCACCAACCTGGGAAGAAAACTACTCGTTTGAATTAGGTTATCTGCTTCTTTAGGGGGGGTTGGACTGGAGGATCTTTTGAGGTCCCTAATGTTCTGTGATTCTTTGGATTAAGGAATGAAATGGGCAGACTTGTATAAAGGAATCGAGTATAGGGTGGAAATAGAGAAAGGAGCAGCTAAAAATATGGATGTAATTCAAAAGAGGTCCTGGGAGGAAAGGCCTCTGGATTGGTCAGGCTTGTGCCAGTCAAGGGTGAAGGAGGAGCAACAGCCTCACTCAGTAGCTGCTCAGGAGCTGGAGGTTGGCTCTGGTTTGTCTGGGAGTGGGATGGGCAGAGAAGCCAGTGGTGTGATAATGGGATGGCTGGGCTCCCAGTGCCCCAGTGGTAATGGGATGGCTGGGCTCCCAGTGCCAGCAGTCAGCCCCACAGCGTGAGGCTGTAAGAGCCCTTCAGTTCGTGCACCTCATGAGAGCAGAAATCTTTATCTTCCTGTCTGTAGATTGAGGAGGATAACATCTTGCCACTAAGAGCTGTGGAGCACACCAGCTGTATTTTTAAACAGCTCGAATGTCTCTCTGTTCAGTGTGTGTTGCAGCTGAATTCTAAGTCAGTGAAGAGCTGTCTCCTCCTGTGCTGCTGAAGGAACATCAGAAGACGGTGGCCTGTGCTTCACCTCACCCTGCAGGCTGCTGAAAAGAAACAGTAAGAGAACATTCTCAAAAGACCTGCTGCTGTGACCCCTTAGCATTTCCCTGTGCCTCCCAAAATTCCTTACTATGGAGGAGGAGGAGGAGAAGGCAGCCGGGAGTCTTGGCTCCTCTGGAGACGTTTCAAACCCGCCTGGCCATGTTCCTGTGTGACTAGATCTAGAGGATCCTGCTGTACCAGGGGGATTGGACCGGATGATCTTTCGAGGTCCAATCGCTAACATTCTGTGATTCTGTTTGGTGTTCTTGATTTTCACAAGTTCCTCTGTTTCCAGGCAGGAAGAAGCCCGTAGCTTGCTTATAATTTTGTGAGGTAAAAGTACAGGCTGCTGTAAAATTACATCCTGGGCAACTGTCCATGTTGTTTTGAAATGTTTCAGTAGTTTTGTGTTTAAAGCTCTCCGGGTCAGAGTGGCTTTCTGAGAGACAGCATTGAATAAAACCAGCGTTGTTAACAGAAGGTGGCAATAACCACCTTTGAAGCTAAATATAACTGTTCCCTTTCTCTTAAGAACTGCAGCCGTACCGCGATGCTGATTAAGGGTTGAATGTTAGTCTTGATGTTTAAAGGACTCTAACAGCTCTCACATGGTGTGACCATGCCTTTGCTCTGCGCCTTTCATCTGTGGGGAAGCGTTTGACCTATCACTCCTCCCCTAAACACAGCGATCCGTCTCGGTTTCCTGCTCCCTAATGGAGAACATTAGAGCACTGCAAGGGCTTAATTGCGATATCGCAGGAATGCCTCTTCCTTCCGCGCTCAAGACTTGCCGTCGTTATCTCTTTGAGTTTCCCTTGATCTTATTTCTGGTTTTACAAAGCAAAAAAAGGACCATTTAAAGCCTGAGGTTGGTTTTTTTTCTTTCCCTCAGGAGACTGAGGGGTGACCCAATTAATGTTGATAAATACGTGAGGGGTGGGTGGCAGGAGGATGGAACCAGGCTCTGCTCAGGAGCACCCAATGGTAGGACAAGGGGCAGTGGGTGTGAGCTGGAACAGAGGAGGTTCCACATCAATCTGAGAAGGAACCTCTTCATGGTGAGGGTGACAGAGCACTAGGAGAGGCTGCCCAAGGTGGGTTGTGGAGTCTCCTTCTCTGGAGACATTTAAAACCCACCTGAATGTGTTCCTTGATGTAGGGATCCTGCTGTGGCAGGGGGATTGGACTGGATGATCTTTCGAGGTCCCTTCCAATCCCTAATGTTCTGTGAATCTGTTGGTTTTTATAGAAGAGCCTGTTTTTTTTTTTTCTTTTAAGTCTGAGGTCCTAGAACCGAGGGAACATGATTTTATATAAACACTTGGAGAACACTAGCTGCTCTCCTGACACTGAACTTTTGCTCTGCAGGACAAGCTGACAATCTTTTCTCTTGTTTTCCTGTGTACGTCTGTGCAGGGTTTTGCCCCCTAAGTTCTCTCCTCTGTTAACCTACAGGACCTGCTGCTTCCTTCATGCTTTTGAGAAGAAGGGTAAAATCCCATCTTTACTTTCCCTGGAACACGCCACATGCCACAGAGCAGGTACGTGGGTTCGGTGTGAGCCTCCAGCCTGGCAGCAGAAGCTCAGTGTCCCAAGGTTTTCTCACAGATGATCCTCCAGCCGTGTTTGTGGGGCTCCAGCTACTTCTGGCTCCTTGCAGGCTGCTTCTGGAAAACAACAGGTATTTTGCTCTATTAAAGGTGGTTTAAATCCATGAAGTATTTCTAGCACAATCTATCTCATCAACATTCTTCAGCCAGTTCTGAGCTGTTCTCTGCGTTTTCTCACGTTCCTCTGAGTTCCTGAAGGTCAGCAGTGTCTTTCTGAGGAAGTGTGTTACTCAATCCATGCCGTTAGCTCTTTGCGAGTGACCGCAGCCTCCCCAGGCCTTAAGGCTGGAGGTGCTTGGATATTTCTGGTCGAGGCTTCTTTGCCACCTCATGCCCTACGGCATTGTCCTGCTGGGTGGAAGGGCTGCGTTGGATCATTTAAAACACTGTGCGAAGAGTAGGGACAGGACAGCAGCCCCGTGACGCTGGGGCCCTGCAGCAGCCATGCCTTCCTCTC
>VXBP01008210.1:0-30196 GCA_013400115.1 Rhinopomastus cyanomelas | reverse complement strand
GGTTCGCCTTTGGGGGGTGCCCCCCCCCCCCCCCCACGTGTGGGTGTTCGTGTCGCTTTGGATTTAATGAAGTTTGGGCTCTCTCCGTAGGCCTGAGAGTGGGACGGTTGTCACTGTGTTCCCTGAGGCCGGGAGGGACATGAGTGGTGGGGGGGAGGAGGATAGGTAGGGGGCAGGAGCTCATTCCTCGCCTCTGCAGACTCTTCAGAACCCCTGGAAGAGCCTCAGCATCTTCCCGTCCAGCCTTGGAGTTCGTGGAACCATCTAGTGCTGAAGAGTCCCGAGGGAAATCCTTACAGAGCAAAGCAAACGCCTGTGCCTCCCCCACCCCAGCCTGTGTGAAAACCAGCCAACTTTTTTTTTTCCTCCTCCTTTTCCCCCCCCTCTAATTTATTTTTATAACAAATTCAAGAAAGCGGGATCTGTCATTGTTTCCTTTGTTCCGGCGGTGGCAGCTGCCAGTGGCACTTCCTGGGTTTTTCTGCACCTCATGCTCAGACTTGAGTTTTGCTTTTCATCTGTTTGATAAGGCGTTATAGTCCCAGTTATCCCCTTTGTCTGTCATCCAAAATGGAGGCAGAGCTGTGGAGCACAAGTGTTCTGAAGAGATGTGGGCCTGCCCCAGTCTTTGTTCCATGTGATAGAGCAGAAATTGGATCCAATCTGATGCTCTCCGTGGAGCGTATTTTGGAAGTTGATTAAAAGGGATGATGGAAAACGCCTCGGAGCGTATCAGTGGGAATACTTTCATTTGTAGGAGCCGCACCAGCTTGCTGAAGGAAAATTAACTTTGTCCACTCCAAATTCCTCTATTAAGTGGTGCTCAGTGAAGAGGAAACAATAGAACTATCAGTTCTGTGCCTTTAGTGAGAAAATACAATGTAAGTAATCTTCTCATTTCCCTAATTTATACCAAGCGAGTGATTAGTTACTGGCAGGAGAGCCAACCTTAGATAAGGTGCGGACAATGAACGTAAACGCTTTTTGTTCACAGCAGAAATAAAAATGGTAAAACTTAACTAAAAATTAACCAGCCAAACTTAATTGTACAAGCTGGGAGGACCATGCAAAAGGACCACAAGTGTTACGAAGGGCAGAACTGGGTTTCTCCTGTGGAGCTTCTCCCCAGCTTCCATCAGCTTTATTCTGTGTTGTGCTTCCACTCCTAGTACCCTTGGGATTTTGCAACCGAGGATCACATCTAGCATAAAGGAGTAACTCTGTGTCACTGATGTGACAGTACTGAGCTCTGATGCAGAGGCATAAATTGAGCACCGTGTTTATTTTAGCAGAAATCGTATCCTGTGTGGTGGTGATGGTGTGAGATAAGGTGCAAAAAGACCTTCCTGGAGGCTGTCAAAGAAAAACACTTTCTTAGTGCTTCTGCACTTGGTTACCTTGAGGTTTGTTTAGTTGGAACCAGGGGACATCCTGCCCATGTGATCAAGTTTGCCTGACAAACCGATGGTGAACTTGGGTCTAAAATAGATGGAAATTAATTGAGAGAGTCTTGATTTCGATGGGTATGAAATGAGGAGTCATTGCTGTCCAGTAAATGATTGTATGTCTAGGTTGAACCTCTCTAGAAGGTGCTCTCTGGCCAAATCCATCTCAAGGAACACTCAACACTGGGGTAAACAGCAGCTGCCTTTTGTGCCGTGCTCCAAGTTTGGTTTGAACCGGGTTGGCTTATGGGAATGTTTTCATTGCTCTTGCCTCATCTGTATCTTTCCCATTATTCTCTTATCTGCTGTAGCGATGACAAAACACACAGATTCTATGTTTACATTTCTCCTTCTGCCTTTGACAGATAGAAATTCACTCTAGAAAATAACTGGGCGGGGGACACACACACACACATAGAAACCAAAACCCGAAGCGAAACGGTGAAGAAGTAGTAGGTGCTACAGAACCACCAATGAGGAATATGAGCAAACTCATGCTTCTAGAGCTGGGCTGCTGCAGCAGTGTTAAACACATAACCAAGGAAGCTGCTGTAACAGAGCCCTGTGTGTAATATTTATTTACACTTGACACCCATTGCTAGGATTTCAGTGTTTAAAGTTTTAAGGGAAGCACTAAACTGTGTGGTGTCAAGGAGCTGAGAAGCAAAGGTTTGCTGGATTACTTGGGTCATTACCTGGGCTGGTTTGTGCTTGGAAGTGGCCTAATTTATGCTGAATCACGTTTACGCTGGGATGCCCAGTGTAACTTGGACTCTTTTAATTATATTGTAATTCTTGTTTTTTTTTAATGTGGCTGTTACACTCTTAAACTTTATGATAGAACAGCTGTTCTTCACCGTGAGGGCAGAGAATCCCTCCTGCCTTTGAGCAGAACAAGCCAACCTGATTTTCATTTTCACCACAGCTGTTTCCATCACATATCCAGTTGTGGTGGTTGAAAACCCTCACTTCAGCTGTAGCATGTTGCCCTGTACAGTTAGGAGATTGTTTTAATCTTCTCAATCAATAAGTTACTTATAAATGCTGGGGTTTACGGCAGGTCTCATGTGGGCTGGACGTTATCTAAATGTCACCTTTCTCACGAGATTGATTGTGGGAACTCTACTACACCGATGGCAGCAAAAGAACCCTGATTTTCCTCTTCTACCCCCTACATCTCAGCCCTTTAAGACAACGTGAACTTGCAGATCTTGATGCGTGTAGGTAGCTGTAGTCAACCTGTGGCTGTCAGGACACTTTCAAGGCAAGAAGATGTTAAAATAAAGCATGCTCTCCAAAATGAGCATTATCTTTAGTGCTGCTCATTCTAATCAGAAGCTGTGCTGGTGGTTATATGGCCTGCAATGGTTGTTAAGCAGAGTTAAGTCAAGCGATACGTAATCTTTACCTTTAATTTAGTTAAGCCCTTTAATAACTTTACAATTATCTAAATAATTACATTACCCAAAATAACATCCTCCAACTAAACTGCGGCCTGAAATGTTCTGGCCACAGCATACCATGGAGGCTCCCTGAAACTGGGAGAGGACAATCTTTTCCTCTTCATTTTGGAGAGCTGTTGTGTTCAGTGGAGGAATAATGTTCAGCTCCTTGTAGCACACAGGCTGAAGTGTTATGTAAAGTGATAATTCGGCTTTACAGAAGGGCAGAGCAAACCATTTATTGCCCTAACAGGCTGCAGTGTGGGGACGTTGAACTCCCCTGTGTAAAGCTCTGCGCTGGGAACAATGACATATAGTTTGTTTAAGGTCCAAACCCTGAGACGTGCACTTGGGAATGCAGATCTGTGTATTCTAAGCTCTGAAAAACCTGTGGTAGCAATCAGTGGGGTTGTGCTTCTTCAGGGTTTTGATGGTGAGGTGGTACAGAGGCAAATCATGACCAATGCCAGCGCTGCAGCAGTAGGAAATGCAATGTGTTAGCCCTGGAAACAGTTGATTGAAGTTGATTCTCTAGCTTTGGTGTAAAATAGCTAAGTGAAGGTGCAGGCTTCAGTTAGTACCCACCCAGTGTGTCTTCCCTGTAAAGTAATAAGGATTGATGAGTCTCTAGGACCACATCAGCCCTTCATTTTCTGCATGAGGATCCTCCTCTTGCGCAGTGCTGAGGAGATGAGCTGTGCAGCAGAGAGAATGGGTTAGTCAGTTGTGTGTGGTCATGTACAGCATGTAAACAAAGCACCAGCTTTATTTTAGGGATTATTAGAGGTGTACTCACTCTGCACGTGGGTGGTAGTGTTTTTAAACCTCTGTTGCATATTTTTGTGTTGGTTAATGTCCATCTTGCGTAGCGGTAGGGTACGATAGGGTAGGTGAAGATGACTTTGTGGGCTCATTATTAAGTAGCCTCAGAATTCTCTCACCTAATAAGAGCTTAAGGAACACGCCAGCTGTTGTACTTAAGGTAATAGCATTAACACTGGCATCAGATACTTGTCTAAACCCTTCTGGATCCTGCTTGTTAAAGCTGCACAGAACAGGAGAGCGGGGTCTGTGACCCGTGATGCAGGCTACCTTTTGAAGAGCTTGCCAGGTCACTTCTAGATCTCATCTCTCCTCTTTAGCAATATGACCCCTTCACGTCACGTAAATGTAAGCCAAAAATATTCCCTTCATCAGTGGACTGACATTAAGGATCAGTTTGTTTCCAAAGCACCTTTGCCACATATTCTTTGTCAATGCAGGCCATATGTTTTGGGAAGTTCCTAGTGGGTTTGAAACAAAGAACTTCCAGAGTTCAGTTTTTCACACGCTGCATGGAGAACCTGCTGTGGTAAAAATGCCCACATTAGTCTTGTTTTTCCATACGCTCAAGCGTAACGAAGGACTTGTAACTCGTGGCTGAGGGTCGTTTCAGAGCAAGGATGATGCTCTCTCCATGGCTGAGGGTCGTTTCAGAGCAAGGATGATGCTCTCTCCAGAGTTCAGTACCAACGAGGACATCGTTACTGAGCCTCTTACCTCGCTTGATATAGGCACAAGCTTTTAAGCTCCGTGTAAGACGCACTTCAAAATTGCACCTTGACAACCTTGAAGCTCAGCAGGGTTTGCAGAAAGGTTATTGAGCCCTTCTCGTTTCAAAGGTGCATTTCTTCTGCCAGATTAAACATTTATTAGTGGTAGCCTGGAAAGATCTGGAGCGATACCGAGTTGTCTTCTGGGCTACCCGTGACTTACAGGAAGAAAAGGCAAATTCTGTAGATGGATTTAGATACAAGGGTAGTTTTTTTGTTCTGCTTCTGGCTGTTTTGGCAGCTCTGCAGGTCCTGAGCTTTCGGTGGTTTCTGTAGAACTGGCCGTGTGGGGTTTCCCTTCAGAGGTTTGGTGCTCAGGGGTCACATTTTTCATTCCAAAAAGCACATACTTGATACGGTACTTTAATTTATTTACTCAACATGATGTGTTGTTGTAGTTCTCTTGTGTTTTCACACAGCAAACAGATGTTGTTTTCTGGCTTAAGCAGAACATGGATTTCATAACTGCAATTTTTAACAGGTTGCTGAAATAGGGAAGAGGGAGCTAGTTTGTCCTCAGATTTCCTGCTCTCAGTAACTTGTGCAGGGTCTGAAGAAGTAGAGTTTGGTGGCAATGGAAAAGAACACACTGATTTCTACTTCTCTTCCCCCTTACTTGTTTTAATTTCTTTCTGCTGAGTGGAAAGAGGAATCCAAGCCAAGAAACCCGAAATTCAGGTCTTAGCTTTACTCATGTTTTTCCACATGCTCCTTTAGTAGGTCACTGAATCATTCTTGTTTGTTCTTCTCCCATGTGTTGGAAAAAATGTCCATTCTTTTGGAAGGCAGAGTTGATACAGAGTCACTTGAGCAGCTGCTTATCTGTCTGTGTGTCCTTAAGCTGTGATTAGTCTTAATCAAACAAAGGGGTATCTAGTGATGCAGCAAGCTGGGAAGTGCTGGGGAGAGGAATAAAGGGAGCTTTGTAGCCCTGTGGAGCCGATAGCTGGGCAGTTCTGAGATGTCAGAGAGGCATTTTAAATTTGCACGGAAATTGATGGCCATGAAGGTGAACTCTGAATTGTTATGTGTGAGTGGAATTTTTGGTCTAATAACAGTACTTGGAGATCTGTTGCAAAGAGAGAAGAGTTGAGAGGGCATGGAGTGAGGCCCGAAGCTCACTGAGATTTGGAATAAAATGAAGAGGCTCTTTGAGGAACACACTGAATGAATGAGAACAGCCAAGATAAAGCCACGTGGTGGGATAGAGGTGGTCACAGTGCTGGAAGTAGGGTTTTGTTAATAAAAAAGAAGGTACTGTGAAGTTCAAGTCACACAAGTGACCTTTCAGCTGTCTGGGTGGGTTTCAGCCTGGTTTATGATGTGTGAGGGAGGAAATGTTCTCGGACAGAATAGCAGCAAGGAAAGAGATGTCTCTGAGAATGGTAGGGACATTGTGGAGAAGAAAGGAGGTTGGAGTTATAGATGAGATCTGATAAAGCACAAAGGTGAACAAATAATGATGAGTTGGGGAGAAAAGAGGATGCTGGTGTAGTGCTGCTCAGGGCAGGAGAGATTGATGGTACGGAAAGTGAGGGCAGATGATCCAAGGTGTGGCTGGAGGCAGAGAACTCCAGCATTTCTTCCCCTATGCTTTGATCTGTGCTGGGAGAGTCAGATAGGAAGCACTTCATGAGGGTGTGCCTGATAGGCAGGGACTAGGGTGGACCCACACATGGAAGTCACGATCATGCAATAAAACGGGGGCAGGAGAGCTGGGGTTCCCGGTCTGGCTCTCCTAATGCTGCTTTGCTTCCTTTGCCTTCAGAAAGGTTCATCTCTTTGAAACAGCACAACAACAATGAATCCATCAGTTTAGAAACTGGGAGCAGTCTGGGTTTAGTCTGCTGTTTAACTTTTAATTAACAGACTTGAGGCTGTATGCCTGCTGCTTCCTCTCCTTTGGATGCAGAAATTAATTGCATTTACAGTTTTCCTCACCTCTCCTTTGATATTTTAACATCTCTGGCACGAGCAGTTCCTTTAAAGACAAAACTTCTAAGCTACTTCTGAGGAGAAAAGACAAACTTCTGAACTCTTTGATGGCTATAGGACTTATTCTACAGCTTTCATACAATTTTCCTTTCACTCTGGGAAGGAAACCTTTAACATGTCTATAAAACAATTATGAAGATGATTAAGGAGAAGTACTTGTTTCAGTTGCCTCCAAAGAAAATACAGTTGGGTCTTTGTGTTTCAGACAGCGATGGAAAAACCTGAATCCGATTGTTTTTAGTGCGAGTCAGAGTGACACCATTGTCACCATTTCTGAAGCAGGAAGGCTTGAAAAATGGGATTAGGGAAGGCCGGGTTTTCCAGAAATGGTTTCTAGTAGTTTTTCAACTGCAACAGCAGTTCTCATCGCAGTCTTTCTCTAATATATGCTTGTTTGTTTGCTCGTAGGGGAGCTGGAAGGTCACTTTTGATTGTTAGTTTTGAACATAAACCACACTGCCTTGGTGCAGTTGATATCTCTTTGTGAGTCAAGCGATGTTCGCCGTCGGAAATGTTCTCGTGTGCGTTTGCCACCGCTTGTTTACTTAGTGACACTAGAACAAAGCTTTGTGTAGCTTCTTGATCTTCGATAAATCAGCAGTTACCTGGTTTTTCCTCACTTTCTCCCTTCGAAAAATGACCAGAACGTTCCCGACACTTCAGAGCCCCAGCTGTGTGTACTGGCCTTTTTGAAATGGAGGGAAACAAAGGCATGAAGTTTAGAAATGAGCTAACACAGGAGGCTGAAAGGAAGCCCTTTCAAAGGTGACTCTCCAGCTACAAACCGAAACAGTAAGGGAAAAGGTCTGGGAAGAAATGTTTAGGAGAGGAAGGTGATGTGCAGCTTCCTGACACCTCTGCTGGAAAGGCTGCTGGCCTGCTCTAACTGATGAGGAACCCTACAGATGCAAATTACAGGGTAATAAAACCAGGCTGGTAATTTAATGGTAATCGTTGTGCTTCTGCAAGCAGCGTTCAGGCTGACTGCCCTTGGCGTTCTCTGAACTGCCTGTGACAGGCACCTGCACCCTGTGGTGGCTGGTAGTTGTGTTTCTGAGAGGCTTCATCACTCTCCTTCAACAGTCGCCAAGGAAACGTCAACATCTGGAGCATCAGTTCGTTGTTGATGGTGGCCTGGAGAATCTAGAAAACCCTCCTGCCTTTCAAACAACGGGAGCTGCGTTACTCATAGGGAGATTGGGATTTTTCACCTGTGGAGAATTGTTCTGTCTGAATGGATGATCCCTGAGAGGTCTCTAACAGGCTTAACGCCTCTGAGGATGGAGTGTTAGAGGAGAGCCGGAAGGACACCTTGGTCTGCAGGGTAATAGCCGTTCTCTGTCTGATAAGCAGATTTCAGTTTGTGCCACCAGGTGTTCAGACTCTGGATGCTGCTTAGGCACAAGCTCAGCAGGCTACCTGTGTGCGACACCAGTGCTTCTGATGTTGGGCTGTCACTGATGGGATTGGAGGGGGCTGCAGGAAGCCACCAATGCCCAAGGCACAGGAAGGCACATTAGAGCTACAAAGCCCAGGGTGCTGAGTGGTTCTTAGAGCTGCTTTGTCTCCTTTGAGGCTGTAAAACAAAAGGTGACAGGCCAGATGGGAAGGGCCTGCAGGCCACCTCTTGGATTATCCTACAGCAGTGAAAGAATCTTGATTGTCTTCAATTAGCCATCTCTAAGTGTGTTTTGGCCAGAGCACTGCTGACCCGCAGATAACCCTTTGGACATGACACCTGATTGTGTCCTACAACGAAAAGGCTTTAATTGTTTAAGTAGCTCAGTGTGTTGCTTTTAATGAATCGAACACTTTTCTTTTTCTGAAAAGCCCAGAAAGATTTTAATGACTTGTGAAATTTTAATGACTTGTTAGACAGCTTTTTGATCCCTGGGTTTGTGTTCACAGCACAACGTTATCTACAGTAACACTCAGTTAGAGACCTTCTCGCTGCTCTACTTGTAGCTTAGCTCCTGGTGCGGTGCAGGGAAGCAGCAGATGGAGTTCTTTTTGCTACCCTTAATGACTTCTTTTACCTGATGTTTTTTATAGCGGTTTAAGTGTTTTTATAGTTTTTTTAAGCCTGTCTTGCTACATACAGAGAGAAATACTTTTTCATATAGTGGGTGAGATGTCTTTACTGCTTGTAAAGCACATCAGAGCAAGCAGAGGGTATCTTTATGGGCAGAGTGCGTGTGGTGTTTGTGATTCTCCAGCTGCAGGTGAGCAGTATTTCCCTGTGCGCTCTCTCGGTGGTTTGGGAAGCAAAGGACAGAATCTGAGCGGGGACACGGACAATTAAGAGCAGAAATAGAAGATCTGAGGCTCCTTTCTGCTGAAGGAACAAAGGGAAAAAAGGCTTGAGGCGTCTACCCTGCCTGGTCCGTAAAGGTGTCCTAACGTGTGATGCTTGCTGCAGCTTTGTTCCTTCGTGAGCTTGAAAATATCTCTTCCATCTCAGCTGGGAGGTGGAAGGGTCGTCTTTGTCTCTGCTGGTGCTAGGTGGGGTTTATTTGTACTAGAGTTGAATTGTGATTAAAAACAAGAATTGAAGAGCCGAGCCTTAAGGGTGGCCACGAGGGTCAGGAGAAGATCCAAGCAGCCTTCCTCTTGCGAAATAGGTTTGCCCTTCTTGAGAAAGATGTTTGCCGATTTGGAAGTGAGACAGCAGAGCTGCTTTGTTTATACTTGGGTCTTGCAGATCTAGAGGGTAGGTGGCAAACTGTTCTGTCCTGAAGAGATTGTGTTGCATCTCGTACTGCTGCTCAGGACAGATTCCCCAGGAGCACACATAAACAGGACGAGGCTTTGTCTGTTCACTGATCGTTCCCACAGTGAAGCCTGTTAGTCCTCATATATCAGCAGGAGTTTTTTGAAGTTATTTATCAGCAGGGTTAGGGTTTTTTTTTTTAAGTGATATGTCTGCATAACAAGTTCCAAGCAAACATTGCAGAGGCATGAAGGACACTTGCTGCTGGAGTCTCTCACATTCATTGTTTTCAGAACTCTCAAGCATGGGATGTTTACTCAAAATCCTGGTCTCCGCTTCCCTCTGCCACTTTGTTTATTCTCCCTTCCCTCGAGGTCCCATAGTAACTGGTGCTCAGCCTGCAGCAGTTCAAAGACAGGTCAACTGAAGTGACCTTGGCCAGTGTGGCTAGGAGACCTCTTGCAGCCAATGCAGTGTCTTCTCTGTCCAAAGCCAGACACCTTCTCCAGCCCACGAGATCCAGTTGTCCAAAACACTTTCCTTACCCTGTCTGTGCCAGGGCCTTTGTCACCTTGGCCACAGGACTGTAGCATAGTGCTGGGGTTGAGCTCGGACCGTGGAACCAGGAGTGATCATGCTGAATACAGGCCTCTCTGATGGAGGTGCGGTGACTTTGGAACAGCTGGAATGAAGTGGCATTTTGGTTTCACAACTGACCTAAAAATAACCTGACCCCACTGCATTTAGTTGGTGTCTAACAACTGTACGTTCACGTGAGCTCTTCTGCTGAATTCTTCTTGCTGCATCTTGCATCCAGATTGTAGGCTGTCCTTAAAGCTGTTTGCTCTCTTCACTAAATGGAGCTTGAGCTGAGAGCTTCTCAGTGCACTGAGGTTCTTCTTTGAAGTCCACAATTGCTCTTCATTATCTTCTTATTCTACAGACTGTTGCTTTCAGTGTTGTTGGTCTGACCCTTGGTGTAGCCTGCGTTAGCTATTGAGAGCTATTCCTTTACCTCAGAGGCAGAAGCCATCAATGAGGCAAAAAGGAAAGGCGTGCATGGAAAAAGGAGCATTTTTCTGCAAAGCAAGTTACAAAGGAAATACCTGTGGGCCTGGCAGCTCTTGGAGAAGCGGTGCCAAGCAGGAAGAGGCCAGTGGAAGATCTTGTTGCGATCCTGATCTGGCAGTCGGTGGATATTACCTGCTGCCACGTTTCCCAGAGCTAAGGGTGATCTAAATGAGGATGGGTCTGTAGCAGTTATTGTCTAGATAAGTATCTGCTCGTTCTGATGGATTTCTGAAGCTTTGTTTGTATGGGAGCTGGGCTGGCAGGGCTGGGGGTGCTCTAGTGGGTTTCTGGCCCCCAGTGTGGGGAGGGGCCCTGCTGCTCCCTGTCAGCAGCTGGAGCCCTGTGAAGGATGATGAGAGCTGGGCTTGGCAGGCAGGGAGCAGCTTCCCCCCTGCAGCTCTGGGTTTGTCCCAGTTTATGTCACTGAAGAGGAAGTCTTCCCTGAGAACTTTTCCCCTCAGAATAGTTCAGTCCAGGCCAGCTCCACTTCATTTGGACCGGTCCAGCCCCAGTCCTGGTTGGACACCTTCATTCTGCCCTTCTAGAGAAAACAAACAGCTGCACATTCAGTTTGAAAATCCATTTTTAACACGGCTAGAAGGAATTTAAAGGGCTGTCAAACACTGGTGCAGGCTACTCAGGACAGTGGGGGTGTCCCCTTCCCTGGAAGACTTGAAAAGATACAGAGATGGCCCTTAGGGACCTGCTTTAGTGGTGATGTAGCAGTGCTGCTTAATGGTGGGACTCGATCTTAATGGTCTTCTCCAACCAAAACAATTCTGTGATTCTGTAATATTATTTACAGTGACAGCTGCCTGCACCAGGAGAACTCTTGGTGTTTTGAGTAAGAAGCAACACAGCAAAGTCCTGGTTCTGCTCAGCTGGACTCAGGAACGGGCTCTGAAATGTGCTTCTCTGTTAGCAGCACGTAAAGATCTGGATATTACGTGCCCTACCTCTCACATTAGCTCTTTCTGCACAGTGTCCAGAGGAGGTGTAAATACATCCCTGTGTACATTCAGCTCTTAGTATCTGCACAGCGTAGTCCAGCTTTCTGTTTGCTGGGTAAACATCTGTCCCAGGCAGGATGGAGGTGATGAGAACTTGAACAGAAAGTGGTGATGTGTCAGATGTGGGGAATCACGAGGCGAAAAGGGAGCAATCAACTTGCTTTTCCTCTTTTTAGCAGCTTTGGAGAAAGATAATTGAGAGAGGAGGAGCTGCAGTGGCAGAACGGGTTCTTGACCTGGGAGCACACACAAAACCACCTTGCTGGGTTTGAGGAACTTTTAGAAAGGAAGGACTGGGGCAAAGGATGTGGCTGTAGTTGTGAAATATTTAGATCTGCCGCAGAGCCAGAGAAATTCTTTGTGTACTGTCAGCTTATTTCAAGGGAACTTGGTGTTGGGGTGAGAGAACTCACTTGATCAAAGATACAAATATCCTCAAGGAGGAAACTGCACTTATTTCAGGTAATTAGCAACCACATTTGACTCTTAAAAGTTGATGAAAACCAAAGGCAGAGGTTGTGAAATAGCCAAGAGCCTGAAGCAATTTGTCCAAAAGCTGGGGCGTCCCAGTTGTTGCAGTAGTCACCATAGTGCTTGTTCTCTAATAAAAATGTCATCATCCCTCCACTTTCAAAGCAGACACCTGCCAGTTCAATGTGTGTGTTCAACTCACCAATTCTGAGTTGGGGGGAAGCAAAGGTGTCTATAAACACAGCAGAAGTACACACAGACACAAGTACCTGTGGTGTCAGCTGCACGAGCAGAGCACTGGGAAAGCCCAGACCTGTATGGGTGTTCCTACAGCTCTTACCCATGAGGTCTGATGTTGGGTACTAGAGCCAGTGATCCAGTATCAGCAGTGAAAAAATTCCAGGCAGCACTTTGGCTGTTTGCTAAGCTTTTTAAATTCTATATCAGAGATTTGTCTTTACCTTATAAGAATTACAGCTTTAGAGTGCTCTGATTCCATAGCTTTTGCTTGGTGTAGCTGTGTTTTCTTTAGGGCACTGTGGGACAGCATCAGCAGGATTTGGTCTCTGTGGTATCAACCTAGTTGTGTGCTGCTGCCTGAAAGTGCTGGCTATTCCTCTGTCTCATGAAAGCAGTGTGTCAATATGTTTGTGCCCTGAATGTGGTGGGAGTCATTCCCCCTGTGAAGAAGGGGCCATCTGTGATCAAACTGCATGGGAGTGAGGTGTTCCTGTGCTCTGGTCTGTGTCTCTTGCTGTGTGGAATGGTTAACCCTTCACAGGAACCCTCCGATTAGATTTGACGTGTTTATTGAATCAGCAAATGTTATTGAAGAGTGCAGCTCAACGTAGAGACTTTGTAAGTAGATGCACACCAATTGACAATAAAAACCCATTCATTACTGTTTCTAATAAAGTTTTGATCTGCAAAGGCTGTTGTTTAGGAGCCCAGCATGGATCCCCATCTGTTTGTGCTAGTCAGTCATACAAGTGGAAGCCTGAAATCTCCAGTAAAAGTCTTTGCAGAGCACAAGGAGCCTAAAATTTTTATTAGCGGTTTTTATTAGCACATTAGTAGGCTCAGGGTCTGAGCTGCATGTGGTGTGGTTACAGGCTGTGTGGATGTGGCAGCCTTTGTAAATGGGACATGTTTAGAGAGCTCGTTTCTCCCCATGGCAACAAACATGTGAGAAATGTTCTTCTCCTTCCATTTGAGCCTTCCAAGGAACTGCACGGAGCGAGTGGGACTGGTTCGTTGTGATCTTAGCACATGGGAAAGCAGATGGTTCAAAGAGGGGGCTGATGTGAGGGTCATGTGGTGATGGTGGGGTTTTTTTGTGGTTTTCTTTGTCATACAATTCACAAAGGTGATGATACTGTCATGTTTTGGGAAGTCACTGCTTGTTTTGGGACATAAACCATCTCGGTGGGTGTGAAAATGTGTTCTCAGTGCGGAAGGGGGATGTCAGGCAGCTCAGCTGTGTCTGTTAACTAGTGCTTGGGTGAGTTGCCTGAGAATTCATGTTTTTCATGCAGCTATTTAAATGTAGTGGTTTCTCTGAGCAAAGGAATTATTTTATAAGGTTCTATCACAGGGGCTTTTCCCCCAATATTCATACAATCTTCCATTATAAAGTGTTTCTCAGTGCCCTGTGCTGAGCACAATGATCAGAACCATCATCCTTATTAAGTAACTAACTGCTAGTGTGACTGAAGCTACTTTCCTAAGGATGGGGCTGAACCTCTCCCCATTGTGTGTGGAAGCCAGGTATCTCCTGTGGCCTATCCAATCCAAAATGGGCAATGAGAGGCATGGTGAGGATTGTATGTCATGAGCATTAGGATGCTCCCTGCCATGTACCAGTTAATTTATCAAGGGTCGCTAGCACAGCCTTTCCTGCAGTGCTGCAGACAAGTTTCCACAGCTTCTGTTTGAGCCAGTGACCCAGAGGTGAAGGTCTTTTTTCCACTATTATGTTCAGCCTTCCAAAAGAATGGTTGTGGTCTTGGACTGGTCAGTCCCTGGGAGCTTTATGGCCACGCTTTCAGGTGTGGCTGTGCCTGTATCACAGAACATTAGGGATTGGAAGGGACCTCAAAAGAACATCCAGTCCAATCCCTCTGCCACAGCAGGATCACCTAGACCAAGTCACACAGGAACACATCCAGGTGGGTTTTAAACATCTCCAGAGAAGGAGACTCCACAACCTGCCATGGGCAGCCCCTTCCAGGGCTCTGTCACCCTCACTGTGAAGAAGTTCCTTCTCATATTGATGTGGAACCTCTTCTGTTCCAGCTTATACCCATTTCCCCTTGTCCTATCATTGGGTGCCCCTGGTTCTATCACTGGGTACCCCCGAGCAAAACCTGGCTCCATCCTCCTGACCCCCACCCTTCACATATTTCTCAACATTAAGGAGACTGAGGAGTGACTTCATTTTCTCCAAGCTAAAGAGAACCCAGCTCCCTCAGCCAGGGCAGGAGGAACTGCTGCTTCGCTGGTCTGTGTGATGTTCACCTCCAAGTGAATAGCTCTGGAGAAGGAATACTCAAAGCCTTTGCTCAAAGTAGAGCCTTTGCCTGTGAGGTGTGCGTGACCTTTTAGAGGAGCTTTTGTTTTATTGAACTCTTTTTTTTCCCCTCATCCCAGTCTGTTTCATGTTAACTCTGGAAGGGGTTTTCTCCCTACATTATCCTTGTATGGGATTGTTGTTTTGATCTTTCGGTAGCCTGAGTAGTGCCAGCACGGTGCCTTCTGTCTTTTGTGTAATTTCTGGTTCAGCTTTAATGTAAACTTTGAATAAACTCTCTACGTGCTGCTGCAGTCTTGAGTCTTTAATAACTGCATTTGGTAATAGCTCTGTTCTTCGTGCTGCAGGGAGCTGCTCGCAGACAGCTGGCATGAAGGCTTTGTTCACAAGGGGAGAGGTGAGGGAGCGTCTCTTCTTTTTCAACCACTTAAGTCACTTCCAGAATAAGATCCCAAAGCCTTGCAGTGTATTTATAGGGTTGTAATGTTGTGTGGGGAATGTTACACTATCCTCTGGGGCAGAAGTGGGGGTTTCGGGTTTCTCTGCACGTTGAGCACAGTAAACAGCTCTGAGTTCCTGTCAAACAGCTCCGGGTTCCTGTCGGTCTGTGTGCTGCTCAGAAAGCTGTGCTGATCTGCCACGCTGATATGGTTTGTTTGGGTTTTTCAGAAGCTCTGCCGGTGAGAAGTCTTTGAAGCATAATTTATGTGCTTAAAACAAGGTCCCAGATCATCACATCTGGATCAGTTTATTACTCCAGGCTAATGCCTTAGCGTTCAAAGGGATCCTGACACAGCCACAGCTCTCTGAACAAGAGGGTCCTTGCCAAGAGCCATCCTTCTAAATGAGGTGGAAGGTGTGCTGGACAGCTGTCTTGCTTGCTGATGATCTGTATCAGAAAACAGCTCTTTGTAATGAATATCGTGATCCTGAGAAGGGCTGAGCAGAAGTCAAGTTTTAGGCAGAAGCAGAAAGCTTCAGAAGACTGTGAAGCAAGTGAGCAGGATCACTTCCCCTTCTGTTGAGGCTTTTCTGAAAGTGACACCTCACCGTGCACTGGAGAGCTCAGGAAACAGCAAAAACTCTCCAAAAAAAGGAAGACCAAGCGTGTCGGTCAGGTGTTGCTCTGAACTGACAGGCTTATCAACAATGTGTTGGTCATCATCACAGCAACAATTGATAGCAGTAGGAAAGCTGCTCCACTTCCCAGCAGAGATTTTGTAAGAGACGATCACAGTGGAGCTGATCATGATACCCACCTGCAGCATCGTTTGATCTGTGATGTTTTCACTGAAACCTCGTCAACTTGTTTGAGCAGCAGGGAGGGGAGATGAAGAGAAGGAAGTGACAGAGAGGAGAAGGTGAGTGTGTTGGCTGTTTTCTGAAAGGGAGGTATGCAGCAGGGAAGGAGCTGAGAAGAAAACTGTTAACAGAAGAGATTTTACTGTGAATCTAATGAAGAATTTACAGCAGAGGATCAGCTCGAGCTGAGTGCTTCCAGAGAGGGGCAATGAACAGAGAGCCCTGGGCAATTACACCCTGACAGAGTCTTTACCCCCTGCTGTACACATCTTCTGCACTCCCTTTGGTTCAGTAGTGATTCTGATCTGAGATCCTCTGACTCTTTACTGGATTCCTTCACTCTCTCCAGACAGTCTGTCTGTTATCTTGCCAAGCTGCAGCTGCTTTTGATGGTGTAACCTCCTTATCTTTTGGTTTGCCCTGGCTCTGGAAGCCCTGTTTTGCTGAACTAGGTAGTGTTCAGTAAACATCAGTGAAAGTTTACACCTTGTGGCCTAAGGCTTCAGCAAACGTAGCTACTCACACTAAGTAAGTAAAGCTAAGCTAACAGCAAACTGAATCACGTCACTTTATAACTCTGAGTGATTATTTCTGTTTAAAACCTACTTATTTGAGCTAAACAGCCACTGTTGCTTAACTTAGAGAGGTGTCCTGCGTGAAGAGAGAGTCAGTTGGCTTGCAGTCCCATTGCTGTCCAGCAAGAATTCAGTTTGGCTCATCCAGTGGTCTGGTGTTGGTAGAAGATCTTGTTGCTTCAAGGAGTCACCTTGAGTGATGTCCCAGCTCAAGGGGAGAGCACTGCTGTAAGGGAGAGCACAAAGGCAGCTCATTCAGGCCGTTGTAGTTGCAGAATAAAGTGGTTGGCTTGTAGTCTGACTACAAAGGGAGAGGGACACGTGGACTTCTTGTGCCAACAAGGGTCTGTTTCTGAGTTTTGGGAAGACCACTCTCTATTCCTGTGTTAATTGCGTGATCAGTGTTCTAAGCACATATGTACTGATGCCCCTTTGTGGGCTGTCTAGAGGACCTGTTGGCCCATCCGTGGCTCAGGGTGTCACCTCTTTTGGAGTCTTTTTCACACTGCTGTGAGTTTGGTGGAGGAGGGTTGAAGTGGTTCAGTCTGTTCCGCTAATAGAGCTGAATCAAAGCATTTTGCCCACATACTTAAAGAAAAAAAGGAAACCAAAGGATTTCCAATCATGTTACAAGGATTTTATTACCCTGAGAGTTAGAGCTGTGCCTTGATGTTTGGTGAGGAGGTGGCCCTTGTCTGGGTGGGATGCTCTGTCCAGTGAAACTGTTTTTAAACTAGGTGAAGTGATGATTTTCTAAGAAACTCCAGGAAGCAGCTAGTCAAAGCAGTGGCTGTAGAGGTGGTCAGAGAGACTGGCATGGTCAGAGATCAGGAGTAGGAACTCAGTGTTGACCGTCCCACGTTATCTAGATCACAGAAGTGAGGAATCACACAACATTAGGGATTGGAAGGGACCTTGAAAGATCATCTAGTCCAATCCCCCATTAATAGGGCTGTGCCTCAGTTTCCCACCTGCCAAATAGGGGTAAAAACACAGTAGGTGCAGCTTGGTCTAGGGGATCCTGCTGTGGCAGGGGGATTGGACTAGATGATCTTTCAAGGTCCCTTCCAATCCCTAATGATTCTGTGATAATAATCTATAAATCAAGGTATCAGTGTTGCAAGGCGAACAGCATGGGGGGTGACAGTGCTAAGGATTCAGAAAGCATCTGTTCTCCACTTGGAGGCTTAGGATGTGGGCAGATTGCTCATGATCCTATAATAGAGCTTTTTGTAATAAGAAATGTGCTAAGACATCCACATATAAATTCAGATGCTTCCTGCTTCTTGTAGTCAGTGTGTATACTGCCGTAATTTCCCTTTGATGTGGGATTTAATTCAGTATTAAACATGCATTGGCATTCACTGCGACCAGGATTTGAATTCCCCTGTGTGAAGTACAGGCTAAATTTGCACAGTGTAGGTTCAAGCCTTAAATCACCAGCTCTTACCTCAGAGGAACTTTTGGGTTTTGAACTGAATGCTCAGAAACTGCAGTAGTCTTCGCTCTGCTTTCCACATCTACATCTAATCTGTTGGGGAAACTAAATGACAGATTGTGGCTCCTAGTGTTTTACACCAGAGTAGAAACTTTGGGTTGCAGTGTTTATTTAAACAAAAATCAGAATGACTTCCTGTGGAGTTTATTTTTTTAAAGACTGAGCCTCAATTACTGCAGAAGAAACACCGACGTGTTCCTAGCAGACCCCAGAAGTAGGTTAGCAAATTCTCATATTTTTGTGTTTGTTTGTAGACAGGAGAAAAAAACCTTTTCCACAGAGATAAAATAGATTCTGTGTTGTCAAGTGGGAGAAACCTTAAGACTGTTGTTTTCTTCTGTTGTTTTCAGTGACCAAACACAAGGTGAGAAACAGCAATGCCAGGTCAGGTCAGCTTGGGTCCTGCTGTGTTACCTTTGTGCCTTTGTGTACTGAGATATCACAGAACATTAGGGATTGGAAGAGACCTTGAGAGATCATCCGGTCCAGTGTCCCTGCCACAGCAGGATCCCCTAGATCAAGTCGCACAGGAACAGGGCCAGGTGGGTTTTAAACATCTCCAGAGCCTTCCCTGGAGACTCCACAGCCCCTCTGGGCAACCCCTGCCGGTGCTCTGTCACCCTCACTGGGAAGAAGGACCTTCTCATATTGATGTGGAACCTCCAGATCATACCCACTACTCCTTGCTCTATCATTGGGTGCCCCTGAGCAGAGCCTGGCTCCATCCTCCTGACACCTGCTCTTTCCATATTTATCAACATTAATCAGGTCACCCTTCAGTCTCCTTTTTTCCAAGCTCAAGAGATACAGCTCCCTCAGCTGTATCAGGGAGATGCTCCACTCCATCATCTCTGTGGCTCTGAGCTGGCCTCTCTCCAGCAGCTCTGTCCCCTTCTTGAACTGGACACAATATTCCAGCTGTGGTCTCACCAGAGCAGAGAGGGAGAAGTACCTCTCTCCATCTACTAACCAAACCCCTTCTGATCCACCCCAGGATACCATTTGCCTTCTTGGCCACCAGGGCCCATTGCTGGCTCCTGGCCATCCTGCTGGCTACAAGCACTCCCAGGGTCCCCACCCTTTCCTGGTCCCTGGGGTTGTTGCCCAGATGCCAGACTCTACGCTGCCCTGAAGTCAAGATAGACCACATCCCCTGCTTTGCCATCATCTGGTTATGGCCTCATAAAAGGCTATCGAGCTGGTCAAGCATGACTTCCCTGTGGTGAAGCCATGCCAGCTGTCCCTAATGACCCTCTTGTCCTTCATATGCCTAGGGAAATATTTCATACTCTGCCCTGCTGGGAGATAGAGCAAGAACTGGGGAGTGTGTGAACAATGAGATGGAAATGTAGTCCTTGCTGAAGCTGACTTCTGCAGTAGCATCTAGCACAAGGTGTGTGGCTGTAATGGGATCAGCTGCTGCTGTGTCCTTGCTTTGACACCGATGTATTTCGTGGCCATGGGCAACCGCTCTCCATCTCAGATCTGGCCAAGTGGAAGGAGTGGGACCAGGCTGTGACCCTGGAGCTCAGCACTGGGCAAGTTCTCTGTGTCAGTGGTGTTTTTCATGACGAGTCTTCGAAGCAGGGTCTCAATTGTGACAGCTGAAGGATGTAGAAAGTTTTACTGTTTATAGAGTGACAAAGTTCCCGGCTTCTGTAGCAAACCCAAGTGCAGCAGGGTTGGAGGAGAGGTCTTGCTCAAGAGCTGATGGTGATGGGGAGGGCTGAAATACTAGAGACAAGACTTGGGAAGCTTTTTCTGGTTTTCCTGCAGTTTCAGTTCTTTACTAAAATGAGTCAGTGTTGGATAAATGGCTGAAAAGTGGGAACATTTCTAGAAGTATCCTTTGTTTTCTGAGTGGCAATGAGAAACTCTCTAAATATCCTGGGTCTTTAAATAGACACCGACTGAAGGACACTGCAGCCTCCGAGTCTCCTTGATATTTGTACTGTCCTTTACGCTCCCCTTTGCCCTGTGCTGTTTCAGTGCTCTTTCTACCCTTTCAGTACTCACATGAAACCTGCTTCTGTGAAAGCGTTTGTCCACTGACCCTTCCCAGCTGCCTGCCAGCCTTTCTTTTTGAACAGGAGCCCTTGGCCATGTTATGTTTGGCTAAACCTGCAGCACAAAACGCTTTTCCTTGCCTGACGTAATGCTGGTGTGAGAAGCTGTCAGTGTAGACATAATAATACTCTCAGAACATGAGTTTTTCGGCTCTTACTTTTCTCTGGGGAGCCTGTGGCACGTTGCCCCAGCGAGGCAGAGAGCTGCTGGTGTAAGGCTCAGCCTTCTGCAGCTGTTAGCAAATCCATTTCTGAGTCACCAGCATAGACATGGTCTTTAGCAGAGCAAGAGCTCAGACCTCCATTTATGCAAATAAACTTCCAAACTTTGATTAAAGTAATGTTCCTTGTCTAAAGTAGAGGAATGAATTGGTCTAGGTGATCCTGCTGTGGCAGGGGGATTGGACTAGATGATCTAAGCACAAATACAGGCTGGGCAGTGACTGGCTGGAGAGTAGCCCCAAGGAGAGGGACTTGGGGGGGCTTGTGGACGGGAGGCTCAACATGAGCCAGCAGTGTGCACTTGTGGCCCAGAAGGCAAACAGGATCCTGGGCTGCATCAGAAGAAGTGTGGCCAGCAGGTCGAGGGAGGTGATTCTCCCCCTCTTCTCTGCTCTGGTAAGACCCCACCTGGAGCACTGCGTCCAGTTCTGGAGCTCTTATTACAGGAGGGATGTGGAGATGCTGGAGCTTGTGCAGAGGAGGGCTAAGGGGATGATCAGAGGGCTGGAGCACCTCTCCTGTGAGGCCAGNCAGGGGGATTGGAGTAGATGATCTTTTGAAGTCCCTTCCAATCCCTAATGATTCTGTGATTCTATGAAATGAACATCCACAGTGCTTCTGTTGGGGCAGGAATGTTTGCTGCTGGTGCACAAGCGCCCTTTCATGTGCCTGTTCCTTCTCTGCCTTCCTGGGTGCAGTCAGTCTAGATAACGTGTTCCTTGGCACGGAATACAATTCCCATTTGCCAGTGGATGACTTTGACTTGTGTTTTTCTAACCCTTCTGAACGGGTAACGAGCATGGTAGGGGAGAAATGTCCTTTAACACCTCTTTCTTCAAACTGGACTATTACTTTTAAAAGGAGACAAATCAAATGCTAGGAGGGTTTGATTGGTTTTAAATGTTCATCCCTCCACAAACCTTGAGTCTGCTACAGAAGGGGGATTTCAGGTAAGGAGGGTGAACTAGGTGACCAAGAAAATGAGCTGCCCTAGTGCTTGTGTTTAAATGAGCTCTGTCTGGGATTTGTGTGCCGGGGCTGCAGCTGGGATTGACTTCGTAGGCGCAAGCAGGAGGATGCTGAAGCGTGGCCACCTCACAAGTCCTACACACTTTCACTTGGTGTGGAAGTGTTTTTGTTTGACTTGCCTGCCTCTTTGCTCCAACACACAATACGTATCATCTGATTCTCTGAATGAACCTTTGTTTGGGGAAATACTGTTAGTTTTGGCTCTTGGAGAGCTGCGCTGACAGGCCCAGCTCCTCAGCAAAATAGATCAGAGATCAAAAAACAAACTAAAACCACGCCTTCAAAAAAGTCGTTGGGGAGAAGCCAGAGAGTTCCTTTTCTTGGTGGTGAAGAAGCTGATCTGTTCAGCTACTGTAACAGCACATCAGAATTCATGTCTTCTATTGCTTACAAAAGCCTCACTGCCGTCAGCTGGACCAAAACTAAACATCTCAGTCAGTCTCAACAGTTTTGCGCAGTCACCTACAGGAAGGAATTGGGGAGGGAAAAGGCTCAGAGGAAGTGGGGTTTGAGGGCAGGAGCCAACAAGGCAAAAAAAGGCCATTTCCCTGCATAAGAAGGGCGGTGGGAATCTGTTAACTAAACAGGAAAACCCAGTACAGGTCTATAGCTTGTTCCTGTCAACTGTATCTACAAAATCCAGGTTTTGAGAACCAGATCGATTGTTTACAGCTGCAGTACACAAGACCCCTGTGGTCTGTAGGAGAAGGGATTCCTGCAGGTCTGCAGCAGCTGCTTTTCAAGGTATCTTTGCTGTGTTTGCTGAGAACATGTGTTTGGCAGCAGGGTCAGGCTTGTGGAATCTGAGCGGCGGCGCTCAGTAGTTTGTGTTTAAATTCCATGTGTGAGAGATCTAGGCCAGGTGCTATCAGAGTGCAAAGGAGAAAGAGAACTTCTGACCTAGAGAGCCAACTCTAGCCAGAGGTTTTCCTTGTCCCTACCTAGCAAACCAAGTGAAAGATGAGGAAGTGGAAATACACCGGAAGTGTCAAACAGAGTAACACCCCCCACTTCTAGTGCTGTCAGTCACACACTGCTGTAGTCATGGGCTACAGAATCACAGAACAGTAGGGATTGGAATCCAGTCCAGTCCCCCCACCACTGCAGGATTCAGCCCCGATATTCTTTATTTTTAAGCAGGAGATTGTATTTTTCTTCCCTCTCAGGGTGTTTTAAAGGCATTTTGTTGGTATTGTGGAGCTGCTGGAGAGAGGCCACCATAGGATGGTGAAGGAGGTGAAGCAGCTCCCTGATGAGGAGAGGCTGAGGGAGCTGGGTCTCTTGAGCTTGGAGGAGACTGAGGGGTGACCTCATTAATGTCTATGAATATTTGAAGGGTGGGTGTCAGGAGGATGGAGCCAGGCTCTGCTCAGTGTCATCTAGTGATAGGATGAGGGGCAATGGGTGTGAGCTGGAACATAGAAGGTTCCACATCAATCTGAGAAGGAACTTCTTCCCAGTGAGGGTGACAGAGCAGTGGAAAGGGCTGCTCAGGGTGGTTGTGGAGTCTCCTTCTCTGGAGGCATTTAAGACCCACCTGGATGTGTTCCTGTTTTGTTCCTGTGACTTGGTCTGGGTGGTCCTGCTGTGTCAGGGGGATTGGACTAGATGAGCTTCCGAGGTCCCTTCCAATCCCTAATGTTCTATGATTCTATTTAGCTCACTACAGTCACTTGCCAGCTGAAGTCCCTTGCTCAGCAAATTTACATGTCATGGTGCAGAGAATTAATTTTTAATGGGAGAAGGGGTCTTTTTCACTCTGGTATTTGCAGCAAAGTCTCCCCTATTGTCTTGTATTAGAAAAAGATTCAAAACATACTGCTGTGCTACTGTTTTGACCTTTTCTGAAGTAAATAACTGCAAGTTGGATCAGAAACAGCTTAATAAAGCTTTTGAGCTCTATAAACCCCACTGCTTTCTACCACTCTAGACTATATAATTTACATTTAATCAATATGGATTCAAACCACTGATTAAATTGAGGTTCTGTGAGCTGAGCACTCTAGGCTGAGATTGGCTTGGCCTGGGTGGAATTTATCTTAATATTTCAACATCTTCTCTGCCCCTTCAGTGGTTTCTTAGAAAAGTCATTTCTTAATGTGAGTTAGTAATGAAAAAGCCCCGAGCTGCTTCTGGGTTTGCACAGCTGAATGTCCACATCTGTCCAAATCTGGAGGGTGGTTGTGTCACATGAGTGAAGGCCGTCTTAAAATCCTCTGATTTTAAGGGAGGGGAACGGGATTCTTCTGCTGTGAGTCATCTTATATCAGAGCCTGGTCATGCTCCACTGATGGTGGCAGGAGTTTTCCCCCAGAGCTTGTTGACTGAGTGTCTTAGAGAGCTGCTGCTTTAAATCTGAAGTTGGGAAGGTGCCCTGTACCTGTCTGGGAGGAAGGTCACCCATTTGCCTTATCCTTACTCAGTCAAAAACATCACTAAAATACCCTGGAGGATACAACCCTGGAGATGGGAGTGGAAGAACCCTCCACATGTAGATCATTTACCTGTGTGTACCTCAAGTGCTTTATTTTGGGTGTGATTGACAGAAAAAAATGGTGAGCTCCTTGTAGGCAGAACTTGGCGTGGAAGTGGACGTTGCCAGGGTAGAATGAGGTTTGTACCGCGTTAGAACACGGGTCTTCTTCCTGATGACCTTTCAGCTGACTGATGAGAACATCAAAAAATAAGTGCGTTTGAGGGACTCGGGTCACGCTCTCACAACGGGCAGCTGTTTCTTGTCCTTGCTGCAAATCTTGGGATGCTTGAAGGTTTGAACTTGTTTTTAAAACACAGCTGCTCTCACTATGAGTTTTTTAAGAACGGAGAGGGTTGTGTTGCTCTGACAGATGAGGGCTGCGTTGGCTGCCTGCTCGGATCTCAGTTGCCTGAGGTGGTTCCTGAGCTGGGAAAATGTGCGTGAAAAGCTTGGGAACAGACTCCAGCTTCTTTTGGCAAATCTGGGGCTCACAGGCAAAAGCTGCAGCACGTGGAAACGGCAGCCGCGATCGCCTACTGCTTCTCCTTGGAAAATGCTGCAACTCCTCCAAAGCACGTCGGGGCCCCTGTGTCCAAGGGGAATTCCAGCTCTGTTGGCTCTTTGGCTGAAGCTTGCTTTAGTTGCTTTGCTGAGCTCAAACCACTTGAGGACATTTGGTCCTGAGAGGTGGGGTTTTATACATGGGAGACTGAACTGAGCTGCTGGAATGCATTGCACATTATCCACCAGATGGTTTCCAGCCACTTAGACTTGATCTGTGTCTGATAACGATGAAGATATGAAAGTCACATATTCCTCCAGCATTGCTTACACGAGCCGACATATCCTGGGTAGCACAGCCTGTGCTGGCAGCAGCAGCCCCTGGGCAGAACGTGGCCAGAAGCCTTGTTCCCACAGCGCTCCTCTCCTAGGGTACCCTCTGTGTAGCACCAACATCCTCCAGGTCATGCTGCTGGTTGGTGTGGACAGAGCTGTCCCAGCTCATACCGTGCAGTATTTGGGCTCGGCGTCCCTTGGGACACTCTCCTTCTCCCCTTTTTTGGAACCAGCTCTTCTGCAGAGTTGCAGCAGCCGCTGTAGAAGGAGTGAGGACCATGTGTGCACGGATGTGTTATGCCCACAGGTACATTGTGATCATCTAGCTGGGAGCTCTGCATTTCTTGTAGCAGTCAGTGTGGTCTGAGGAGACCGGGAGCTGGTAAGAGCAGCAGCCAGGGGGTCTCTCCAGCCGGATTTTTTTCTGTTGTTGTAGTTTTGTTGGTTTAAATCTGACGATGAGCTTCAGTTAGACAGCTGCTCTCAGTCACACTGTTGTTCAAAGTCGTTGACTTTGGAATTTGGAACAGTGTCTGAACGCCTCCGGCTTCGCGCTGATTCCTCTCCACTGAGGCTGAAGTCGTTTCACTTGCAACCTCGAGCTGGACTTGTGCTTCGCTCCCATGGGAGCTAAAAAAAATAATTATTTTAAGAATAGGTTCTTAATCGCTTCCTTCTTTTGATGCAACCACTTTTGTTTAGCATTTTGTAAGACCGTCGTAGAAAAAGGTTTTAAACTATTTGTGTTTAAATTCCAGTTTTAATTGGCTCTTTGAGGATGCACGGGGTGCACAAGAATTCATTGCAGTTCCTTTTGGAGCTCTGTATTAAAAAAGCACTCGCCCTTGTTATTCTGAGCAAAGATTATTAAGGTTTTGTTGCTTTGGCAAACTGTCCAGTCACACAGAGCTACGAAGGGATGAACATTAAGTTGACAGGTTTCTTAGTCAAAGGCATGTGGGCGTTTTGTCAGTGTTGGTGATGCAGCAGCATGTTAATCTCCTGTCTCCAAACTGTTAAGGTACAGAACAAGATCTGCTTTAATCTGGGTTTAGCAGGAATGATAACACAAGGTACACAGTGAGTTTGAGGCAGCACTGGTCGTGCAGCAAACACTGTGAAGATGATAATTCAAAATACTAAATAGACAGAGATCCACTGTCTGCCCNCCCCCCCCCCCCCAGCAGCTAGATGACAGAGAAACTGTGAGAGTCTTGAAACTTAGAAGTGGGGGTTTGGGGAGGTGTTTTCCAAGGAGTGGCATGTGGGTGCCCAAGTGCCAAACTAAAACCAAACAAAAGATCAACCCAGGAGGGCTTTCCTAGACTCAGATCATGCGACGTGTGGTTGTGCTGAGCTTCTCGATGGTCAGATAGAGGGTAGCACAAGTACATGAGGAATGTTCTTTTCCTATTCCCTGCTAACAGTTTACAGGATGACTGACTTCCAGTGAAGTTGCTTGCTCCAGCAAGCCTCCTTGCCTCGTGTTCTGTTTTGTGCGCCAGATTCTGTTTGTACTTCATTTCTTCTCAGGCACCAGAGTCCCAAACACTGCAGCAGAGCCTGAAGGGGCAACTGGGACAGTCCATGGTGATCACAGGGCTCAAGGGCTCGGCGTCTGCTCTCCTGCTGCTGTGAACTGTTCTGTTAGTGCAGCTGGTACATGGTCTCTCCACCCACTTCCCTGTGCATACAAAAACCTAATGATTTATTATTAAAGAGAATGAGAAGGAAAACAATAAATTGCTTCTAGTGTTGGGCTGCTGCTCACCTGATGGTGATCTAACCTGTTGCTCCAACTGGCTCCATGTGCAGAAGTAAAATGGAAAGAGCAGAGCTGGCTTCTCTGTACCTGTCGCTTGGCCGAGGTCTGTTCCTGTCGTGTTGCGGTGTGGTAACCACAACTGGGATGGGAAAGAAATGATGAGACAAACAGTTGAAGAAAGTGGTGGTTTAATATCCCACTGTTGGCTGCTCTGACCCTCTGGCTGTTTTCTGCAGGCTCTGAAGACTTTTTACTTGTTTACTTATGTAGAGTATTTTAAGTTTTATTACAAGTTTTCTTCAAATGAAGATGCTATCATCAAGTTTCCCAGACCAAGTAGGAAACTGGGAATCAGCATTTCTCCAGCTTTAGGTCTGCCTCTGCCTCGTCTTGGACAAGCCAAGAGCAGTGCCTGCAGGCTGACCTTCCTGTTCACGGTGATTTTAGAGCTTAAATGGAACACAGGGACTTTAAAGAGTAATTAGGCTTTTGGAGTTAATTTGTGCTGAATCTGTGACAGAGATAAGCAGTGCCCCAGCACAGGCCAGTTCTTCAGGGCCACTGCAGGCCAGAGTGGAAGTCACTGCAGGCTTACCTGGCACTCGATTATCTTTCCGTGAGGACAACATGTTTGGAGGTGACGCTGCTGCTGCTGCTGTCAGTCATTTCCTTGACCTCTTGACCTGATTCTCATGATGTTTCAAGATGAACCTGTTGTGTTAACTGTGGCTTGTGTTGCTGCTCCGCTTCCCTGGCAGCCAGGATGCACAGACAGCACGAGGAGATGGAACCTAGCAAGATCTGTGATTAAAACTGCGGAACAGATGGGAGGGAGAACTTGGGGTGGGTACAATACCTAGGCTTTGTTGCTTGAAATATATTTCATTAGGAATATTTCCTACTTCCTCTGCCCTGTCAGTAGCTGGATTAATGATTCATAGAGGTGTGTTTTGAGGGCTGGGTACTTTGTGTTTATACAGTGCTGCTTCCTTTTTCCATCTGTCTCCCTCCCACCTCCCGAGATGGTTGATCCAGAAGCCTTTTCTCCTTCCAGCCTTCCCTTTCCTCCGAGAAAAGTGCATTTCAGTCCTGCTGAAGACGCTTGTGAGACCAGTTGTGGCAGCTGTTAGCAGGGAGATGAGAACACGAAGCAGTCTTGAAAACTGGGCTTGTCTCTGGCGCTTAGTCTGTGGCAGAAGTTGTCACTGGACAAACCTCTCTTGTGCTGTTCTTTGTGGACAGTTTGGCAGTTTTAAGGGGACGTTTTGTGTTGGAAAGAGCAGGAAGAGAAGCACTGAAAGCAGAACGTTTTGTTGTCTGTTTTGTTGCAGCGGAAAGCTGGTTTCGCCGAAATGGAAAAATTTCAAAGGCTTGAAACTTCAGTGGAGAGATAAAATCCGTCTCAATAACGCCATCTGGAGGGCCTGGTACATGCAGTGTAAGTACCAGCCTGGGCTGGCCTCTCGCTGTTAAACGTCTTCCAAGAGACCCACGAGTGAGAAGGCAGAGATGGAGGTTATTGTCTAGTGAAGAGCTCAAAATTCTCCTGAAGACCCAGGGGGGTTTTTCTTCACATAGAATCATTAGGGATTGGAAGGGACCTCGAAAGATCATCCAGTCACATCTTGCTGTTGAAGTGGCTGAGCTCTCAGAACCTGCCCAACCTGAATGCTCATGTTTTCCTTCTTCTTTCAGACCTGGAGAAGCGCAAGAATCCGGTGTGCCACTTTGTGACTCCCCTGGACGGCTCCGTTGATGTCGATGAACATCGTCGGCCAGAGGTTTGTCGAACCTGAGGAACACACTAGTGAACTCTAGAGTTCAGCATGAGACTTTCTGCTCTGCTAGATCACAGAAGCACAGAACATTAGGGATTGGAAGGGATCTTGAAAGATCATCCAGTCCAATCCCCTCGCCACTGCAGGATCCCTTAGATCCAGTCGCACAGGAACACGGCCAGGCTGGAGTGCAGCAGAGTCCTTCTTTCCTTTGTTGTCTCTGTTTAGAAGGACCCATTAATACAAAGCAGACTGAACCCTTTTCTGAATGCTTTTTACATTGAGATGAGCAAGGTGCAACTGGAAGGACATTTATGATCAGTGTAACTCTGATTTGAATTTGAATAGTTAACATTTTGCTGGCGATCACTGAACGCAGTGGGAAATCAGACGCCTCTTGTCAGGACTGAATCGGAGCGACCGTGCGAGAGCTCTCTGTGTTGTATTTAACTGAGGAGGTGTGCTTGCAAGACAACGAGCAATTGCCTTTTCTCTGCCAAAGCAGCTTCACAAACAGAGCCCGTGCCAGTTTGCAGACTTTCATTTTTGTGCTCTCACAACCGTAACTGAGAACATCTGTCCTCTGGCTCCTTCCAGAATGCAGTGAGCTGCTTCGTGTGACGATCTGTGACTCTCTACTCCAGAGTCACTTGTCACTCTGAGGGGTTCCAGATGTCTCTGTGGAGCTATCTCAGGATTTTGAAAGAGCAGTGGTGATGTTTGTGTCGAAAGATGTCCCTGGAACACAAAGTTGTGTTAAGGCTCTCATTAGTCTTAACTAGTAAAAAATTAGCCTTAATTAGTCAAAACAGGGTCCTGTGTGCTTTGTGCATTAGTGAATTAATTTTAAAAGGGTTTGGGGTTTTTTTTGCTGTGTCTTAACTGCTGCTTATGGCTGAGCTGATGTGGGAGATGCTGCCCGTGCTGTCAGACATCATCTCTTGTTTGTTTATTGTGGGGAAGATGAAGTTAGTGCTGGCAGATTTGCTCTGTGATAGCTGAACCCCGGGCCAGCGTGGGCTGCTGATACATGAGCTCAAGCAGAATTAAGCCCTTGCTTTTGCATTTTTAATGCCTGAACATTTGCTTGGAGATTTATTGAACGTCCAGCCGTTATGGGACTCCATGTAAGTCGTGGCATGTGTTTTCTATTCCCAGGCCATTGCAACAGAAGGGAAATACTGGAAACGAAGAATTGAAATAGTCATCAGGGAGTACCACAAGTGGAGAACATACTTCAAGAAAAGGGTCTGTTGGCTTGAATTTTATCAGTATGTTTTTGCTTTTTGAGTCTCAATGTCACTTCTGGTAGCATGCAGGAGTATTTAAAACAGAAGATAAGTAAGTGCAGGCACGGTGATCAGTCCCACTTACCTAAAACTGATTGTGCAGGGGCTAGTTGTGTTGATTGGGTCTTAGAAGTTTTGCAAAACCAGCTCTTCTATTGGCCTATATGGGACCTATTCTGAGTTTAACAACTGTTTTGTTCTCTTCTTGCAGTTACAGAAACATAAAGATGAAGATCTTTCCAGCTTGGTCAGGGTAGGTAACACCGCTGATACGTGGCAGTGTTGATGCTTGTAGGAGCTGCAGTAAGTAACACAGCTGTAACGTGCAGTAGCTTGCATTGATTAAAATCTAAAGACAAGCATCTTGCTTAAGCCTTAATTAAGGTTAGGCACCTTAATGTTTCTGTGCCAAAGAGAGCAATGTAAGATTTGTATCTTAAATTGGATGGAGGAGAGGTTGAGTGTAAAATGCTCTGACAGAAGAAATGAGAATTAGTACTGGGTGCCCAGAATGATCAATCTCTCTGAGGGCTGGCACGTTATTTCATCCTGTTACTGAGTTGTAACTAGAACTACTGCCTTGCTTGTGTAACTGGATCTGGGAAGATGCGTGTGCTGCATCGTGCAGATCTTCCTGCTGCCCACAGCACTGGCAGGTGATGTGCCAGGATCCAAAGAAAGGCAAAACATTCAAAGAAAGAATGATACCACCGTGGTCTGTCCCTTAAAGCCATCAAACCTGCTTTGCCTGCGTGAACTGATGACTAGAAGCGCTGTTCTGATTCCTTTTTGTTTTGGAGCTAAATTTAAGTCTGGCTGTGTTCCAGTTTCACAAATCTCTCAGCTATTTTGGCTGTGAACCATCCTGACGTGTTGGTGTAGGTGGTTAGAGCTGCCTGTTGGCTCAGCCACAAGAACCTGACTTTGTGTGCTTTGGGTCTGCAGCAGATGCAAGGCAACGCGATTGAGCTTTGCCTGTAGTGAAGGACCCGTAAGCCAAGCCACATTATGTTTTGTTCTTCGCGGCCTAAAAGTGTCCCATGAGAATATCAGCATACCTTAGAAATCTGTGTCCAGACAGGTGATTATGACT
>VXBP01008209.1:468628-492487 GCA_013400115.1 Rhinopomastus cyanomelas | reverse complement strand
GTGGGGGGGGGGGGGGGGGGGGGGGGGGGGGTGGCACATCTGGCTGCGCCTCTGGAAGCCCCCTCGGTGGGACTTTCGCCTCCCCTGCTCCCTGTTCTCCGGCAGCGGAATTTTTTAGCCCGAAACCCTCCGGTTGACGTTAATAAATAGACCAGCAAACCCAGGGAGTAACCGAGGAGCTCAGTGATGGGGAAAACAGGGGGCTCAGACGCCGCTGCCGGGGTGGGGTGATGCTTGGGGTTGGTGGAGGTGGGNGGGGAAGATGATTCCTGAGGGATTTTTTTGGGGGTGGGAAATAAAACACCACCCCCCCCAACCTGAAGGATGCGATGATATCCCGTCCAAGTTTTCCGGCACGTTGCGGGAATAAAAGGATCAAATCCGTGTGGTGGAGAGAGTGGGACCGTAAGGGGGTCCCATCACCCCATCATCATCCCCCCCGTCTCAACAGCACCGTCGAGGTGGGAGATGCCGAGGTATCAAAGCGATGTCGATTGGTGGGGGGAGTGAAGATGAAGTGGCTACCCCTGGGGAGGGCTGCAAGCCCCTTCCCCACTCAAGCCACCCCAGGGAGGGCTGCGGTGCTGCCCTGCTGTTGTGTTTGTTTGCTTGCAAGGGAAATAATAAAAAAGAGAGGAGTGTGGTGTGTGGAGGTGGCGGGGAGAGGGGGGGACCAGGGCTGTGGGAAGGCGGGGAGAAGCCGTGAGGGCGGAGAGCCGATTTAAATTGGACTTAATGGATTCCCAGGGCAGCTCTTTTAGATGAAAGTCAAAATAAGAGCCAAAGTGAATCTCAGCAGACCTGTCTGTTGCATTAGAGATGCAGCTTTCCCCTCTCTGCCTCCCTCCCTCCCTCCCTTTATTCTTTAAAAGAGAAAGGGGGGGGTGGGTAGGGAAAAAGGGGGGGAAAGAGAAAGAAAGAAGTGTTATCCTACAGAAGCCGGCGTGGAGTTTCTCGTTCCTATAATGAGAGCTCTAATTGAAGAACTTGCAGCCTCTTGGGAGACTCCTTTACTGATCGCTGCTGTTGTTAGTCGCGCCGCGCTCCGTTTTCCTGGGCTTTGGGGTGGGTGGTTTTTGGTGGTGGGGTTGCCTGGGGGGCAACTGGAGGGCGTCTGGCTGGGTTGGGGTCAGGACGTGATGCTGCGCCAACCCCCTGCCCAAGCTGGTGTCTGGTAGGGAAGACCCCCCAGTCCCTCCGTCTGCTGTAGGTAGGATGAGCTGATGATGCTGGCTGTGGGGTTTGAAATCCTCACGTGGGACTGTGAGGTCTGGCAGTGAGTCCCTCTTGTCCTCACAGGTGCCACTTGGTCTGGGTGATCCTGCTCTGGCAGGGGGGGTTAGACTAGATGATCTTTCGAGGTCCCTTCCAATCCCTGATGTTCTCTGATTCTGTGACCCCCTCCAGGCTGTGGGATGGATCTGACCCCACGTGGCTGGTGGTGCCATGTGGCTGTGGGGTGCCATGGGGCACCATAAGGCTGCTTGGTGCAGAGGGTACAGTGCAACCCTGCTGTCTCACAGCTCTCCTGGCCCTCAGGGGTGTGGAGTGGCTCTCTGCAGCAGGGGGGGGTCACCTGGAGGGGACAGGCGTCGTGCCAGAGCCGTGAGGATCCTCTGCCAGCCCAGGGTGCGTGATGGGACGTGGCTGCTGTGCCAGCAGGAGCTTTTCCATTGCCCAGCAATTCAGGACAGGGACTGGCAGATGGACATCCCTGCCAGGGGGTCTGATCACCCCCAGCCCGCTCCCTTGGATGACCACAGAGAGATGGTGGCTGTCCCCAAGCCCCGTGTCCCAGCGTGGTCCCACCATGATGCCGCACGTGTCTTTGGGTGGGTTTGGTGCAGCTGAGGGAGCAGGTCCCTGTTGCTCCCTTGTCTCTCTCCCAGCGAGCTCTGCATGGATGACAACAAGAGCCACCAGCCCTGGGGATGCTCTTGGTGGCATCTGGGGGCTGTGGGGGCTGAGGATGAGGAGGATGTGTGAGCAGGATGCTTCAGCAGCCCGTCAGCTTAGCGTGGAGGCAAAGCAGTTAACCTGGACATCTGATCTCCCCGAGAACTGTGTATTGACCCTGACAGCGATGCATCAGGAGCGACAGACTCTCCATCATCGATCCCTCTCCTCCCATCTCCAGGTGTCAACAGGAGCTGCTTTTAGTTTCTGGCTCCAGCGTGTAACCCTTAGCCCTGGTCCCAAGGTGCTGCCAGGCTTTGTGGAACCTCTCCTGGCAGGTTTTATGGCAGGGCTGGCATTTGGGACTGGGCTTGCAAAGGAGCCAGGAGCCATCGGGGCAAGTGGCTGCCTGAGCTGTCACCACAGCCATTGGTGGAGGACCCTGGAGCTCCTGCTTTGCTGGGAGAACCCTCTGCTCTGGTCCCTCAGATGCCCTCAGATGCTGGGATGTCCCAGTCCTTCTTCAGCCTCTCCGTGGCCACATCCAATGGGCGTATAGTCACATGCGTGGGCCACCCCACGGAGAGCTGGTGGTGGCAGGGTGGTGGGTTTCACTGGGTGCCCTGATTTGGGCCAGTACATGCCCCCTCTCCCCCTTGCCAGCACCCTGCTGTTCCCGAGCTGCAGCTGACAAAGCTGCTTGTGGTTCAAGAGCATCTCCTCGATGGAGGAGAAGGGAGGAAGGCTTTTCACTCCTCCCTTTCCTTCGGAGCCAGCTGAGCTCCCTTCAGGGGTTCGGGGACTCTTCCCACTCCCCCGCCGCAAGGGGCCGTTAAAAGCCAGGGCCAGCAGATATCTTGACACCCCGTCAGTCGGAGCCTTTTCCAGCCTCCGAGGGCTGGCACTGTGCTGCGCAGCAGAAAACAAGTGACAAGAGGAGGGGGAGGCAGCAGCCAGGCTTCGGCTTCGCAGCCGGCGCTCGGTAATTGTGGTGTCACTCACTGCCTGGGAAGTTCCCGCATCCCCACGGGGAGGGGGACAAGGGGACGGAGGGAGCTCGGCTCTGCCGGGCATCGGGCGCCGGGCACCGAGCGACTTGCAGAGGGCAAGTGCCTTCCCTCGAGCGGGAGCCTCCCGCTGCATTACTCACCGCTTGATGTAGCTTGAACCTTTCAACTCCCTCCCCTTGGGGATGGAGCAGGCTGGGCAGGAGGTGTCGACAGAAAGCGCGCCGCTCTCTTAGGCTTAAGGGAGGGGTCTTTCATTCCCTTCCCTTTTTATTCCCGTTCCCACCCCGCTCTGCATGCGCTTCACCTCTAATTCAGCTGGAGAGTCGAAAGGGGACCCAAAAATACCCCAACCCTGCTCCCCCTCTCTCAGGTGCGTGTGTGTCTCTCCGCCAAAGAGATGAAGGACTCCTTCCTTTTGTGCCGCTTTCCAGAGCAAAGCTGCTGCGCCGGTGGAAGAGGGGAGGCTCGGAGTGCCAGGCACACACCAGTGGTGAAGGAGAGGCTTCCCTTTTGTCTCCGAGGCAATCAGGGCTCCACAAATTAATTAAAAACTGCTCGCTCTTGATTGAGTTATTCCCGCTCCTATCCCAACCCATCTATCAAGATAAAACCAAACAGGAAGGGCAAGAAGAAATTCCTTCTTTCTTTCCCAAACAGCTCCGGACACATCGGATGGAGCATCTCGCTCGTCTTTTCTCCCAGCAGCCAAAGACATAACAACAACAACATCAGCAGCAGCCTAAAACAAAATGCATAGGAGGGGCTGGCGCGGTGGCCAGACGGATTCTCCCGGAGGATGCGTCCCTCTCCTGCGGTGTTTGGAGCACTGGGAAGAAAAGCAAGCGGATTTGCCCGCGGCGCCTGGGCCAAGTGGTGCCGGGAGCTCCGTGGAGTTGAGGGAGATCCATCGGAGCTGGCCCAAGGGCTGGCGCTCGCTCCGCGGGGAATAGGCCAGAGGTTCGAGCCAGAGGGTGCCCCGATGGGTCTGTTGTGGCTGTGCTGTGCCCACGTGAAAGTCCCAGCTGGTCGTGTCCCTCGTGCCCAAGCCCCATAAATACACCTCGGGCTGCCCAGTCAGGTGCAGTCGGTACCGCCTGCGCCACCGAGAGTCTTTTAAGGGGGTAGATTTATACATAGGGGCTGCACAGAAGGGTCCCCCAGAGCTTTGGGCTCCATCCCTGATGGGGGAATCCTCTCTCCGCTCCCACTTGTGGGGTTTCCACCCAAACCCAGCCTGCGCTCATGCGCTCATGGGGTTCCTGGTTTGGGGGAGCATCCTCAGTCGGCGCCTGCGCGGCAGATTCGGGGGGTTGGTTTGCTGCTTTGCAGGCAGACCCTGCTTCCTCTGCTTTGTTGTCATCCCTGCTCTTAGTCACCGCTCGATGCCTCACCAGGGGACACCGCTCCTGCTGCATTTATGGCAGCCGCTACAACCAGCGCTCTGACGGGGAGGGACCGGCTCCGCCGCGGGGCTGGGTGGGGTGTGAAGAGGAGCTGCAGAGCGGGTCGCTCGCCCGCCGGATGGATCCCCTGTGCCGGCGACGCACCTGCAGCTCCGCTGGGTCCCCTCCAGCTCCAGCAGCACTGGGAAGGAGCAGCACTGGCCACATTCTCAAGTGGAGGTGGCCAGCAGCACGTAAATGGAAATGAGATGCTCGATAAAGTGGGAAGGAATAATTAAACCCGTTCACGGCTGCCGCCTCGCCGCGGCGTGGGCACGCACCGAGCCAGCGCCGCTCGGCCACGTCCCCCCCCACCACCTCCAACAAGCACCGCGTCCTTCAGCCTGGCTGCAGCTCTGTACAACCCCCTGCGCCGCCTCGTCCTGCAGCCGCGTGTCCTTCACCGCGCCTGTCGCCCGGTGATCTATAGGATGGAGCTGGCCTGCTCATTCGGCTGCTCTGCAGCACCAGGCTGGCAACTGGGCTCTCCAGAAGAGGCTCCAGTCCTATCGCAGCACGTCCTTCGTGTGACTGCTGCTGCGCGCGGGGCTCTAATACCTTGTAATTCACTGTGACTGCTGTGGCAGGACCTGCGCCGCGCGGCGCTGCCGCAGCCCTTCACACCCGGGGGCTTCGGCATCTGCTCTCCTGGCTTCCGAGCAAAGGCTTGGAGCAGGGGGGAGGACAACTGGTGGGGGGCTGCTGGAGGTGCCCCAAGCTTGAAGTCTGCTCCCCAGCTCCTGGGGAGGGTGCTGAGCATCCCTGGAGTCAGTCCCATCCTGCCTCCTGAGGGGGGTTTGCAAGGTCAGGTCTCCACGGGGAAGGGATGCTGGGGGCCAGACCCATTTCCCAGCCTGGGAACATCCCCCTGTGAGTGTGGCAGGGTGAGGAATGGCCCAGAGATGCCAGAAAATCATCCTTCTCCTGGGTGGCTCTCAGGCAGCGCAATAAATGTCAGAAGCCCGGCGCGCACACAAAGGAGAAGGGGCCGTTTGGCTCCCGAGCGCCTTTCGTTCAGGAGCTGATTTACTCTGAAGACTTGAAGTGCTCGCCGACGCCTCTCTCTGTGCTGGTTAACCCCGGTCCTTTGCCAGTTAAGTAGAAATGCAGCCGTCGTCAATAAAACCCTTCTGGAGGCTTCGCCGTGGATGTTTGCCATGTCCTTCTCTTCTCCGCGTCGAGCAGCGCTCCATCGATCCCAGGCAGCTCTTCCGTGGCTGTGCCCGTGGTGAAGCTTCAGGGTCCGTGATAAAGCGAAGGTACCCCATGGGAGATGGAGGTTCCCCGTCCAGGGGATGAAGATTCCTGAGGCACAGAGGGTCCTGGAGCTGCGGTGCTGCTGCTGTGTGGGTCGTGGGTGCCTGTGGCTCAGCCAGCAACTGGATTTGGGGCTGGTGCTTGGTGTCATTGAGGTGTCACAGAATCATTCAGGTTGGAGGAGGCCTCTGAGATCATCCAGTCCAACCATCATCCCAACCCTACCCTGCCCACTAAACCCTATTCCCCAGGGCCACAGCTGCTCGGTGTTTGAACCCCTCCAGGGACAGCGACTCCCCACCTCCCAGGGCAGTCTGTTCCAACTCCTGAAGAGATTTCTCCCGATGTCCAACCTTACACAACCTGGAGTCTGTTTCCTCTTGTCCTGTCGCTGGTGATTTAGGAGAAGAGACCAACCCTCACGTCTCTACACCCTCCTTTCAGGTAGTTGTAGACAGCAGTAAGGTCTCCCTTCAGCCTCCTCGTCTCCAGACTAATCAGCCCCAGTTCCCTCAGTCTCTCGCCATCAGACCTGTCCTCTAGAGCCTTCACCAGCTTCGTTGCCCTTCTCTGCCCCTGCTCCAGCTGCTCAATGTCCTTCTTGTGTGGAGGTGCCCAAACCTGACCCCAGGTTGAGGCCTCACTGGTGCTGAGCACAGGGGAAGCATCACCCCTGCTGGCCACACTATTGCTGATGCAGGGGAGGTGGTGCAAAGTCATTCCAGAAGGCTGGAGGCTGCAGGACGATGGAGAACATCCTTGGAGAGCTCCCAGGCTGGGAGAAGGGCACGAGTGCTGGCACCGGCTCAATGCTCCGGGTTGCCAGAGGAGCCACCAGCAGCCCCTTTTCTCCAAAAGGTGGGGGTTGGCCTTTCCCATTTCTCCCCCATGGCTGGGACTGGGGAAGGAGAAATGTGTCCCAGTGGCTCCTCTTCCTCCCACTTCCCGCAGCAGCTGAGCTCCAGAGCTGCAAGCAGTGGTGTGAAGAGCGGAGATCATTAGCTAAAGGGTGGGATGAGCTAGTCTTCTCTCTCTTATCGATCAGCCCGGTTTAAAAGGGGGAGATGGCTCAGAGGGCATAAATTCCTGCTGAAAGAGGGCTGGGGGCCTCAGAGGCTGCGCTGAGCTGCAGTGCTGAGGCATGTGGCTCTCAGGAGGGACTCGGAGCCCAGCACCATGGCTGGTGGCCAAGCTGGGTCTCCTTGCACTCAGCTGGGAACCGAGTCAGGGGAAGTGCATTGAAACTTGGTTAAAGAGCCTCCTCGCCGCCAGACTGCTTTCTGGGGCTGGGTGCCTGGAGAAAAGGCTGCAGCCATGAGCTGGAGAAGCCCTGCAGTCTCCCCTCCCTCCCTGCAGAGATGCCCGTCAGGGAGCTGCGACCTCTCCCCAGGCTCCCTGTGTGGTCTCCAGCAGGAGATGCTGATCCATGGGAGCTTTCTGCCTCTCTGCCCATAAAACAGAGCTAATCTGCAACCTGAGGTTGCTGCTTTCCCTGCTCTTGTGATCGCTGCCCGCGGCTCCTGCATCTCCTGCCTTCGGAGTCACGGGACCCCCAGCCCTCCGCTGCGGCGCCCCTGGCTCTCCGGACTGTGGGAAAACATCCGGAGGCAGCAAGATCCCGTCCTCGCTGGGCACAGAGGGTCTGCTTTGGGGTGGGGGGGACGTCACTGCCCAGGCTCGTTCTGCAGCATCGCGGATCCTTGCAGCCCCGTGGAGCTCCCAGGGCAGCCGGGGCTGTAGGAACATAATTATCATGGGGTCACAGACTGGTTTGGGTCAGAAGGCACCTCAGAGTTCATCTGCTCCAACCCCCTGCCATGGGCAGCGATGCCTCTCCACCAGAATGTGGGGAGCACCCAGGTCCCCACCAAGTCTCAGTGCTCCCAGAGCTCTGTCTCAGTCCCTACAGCATTTCCCAGAGCTGAGCCCAGCACCAGTTGGTTGGTGCTTCTTGCTGGTTTGGTGCCCAGTGGAGGTTTTGGCTGCAGCAGGAGGGGTTCGGGCTTGGGGTGGGAGCTGCAGCCCTACGAGGTGCTTCAAACCCCTTGCAGGTCCTGTGCATCCTGTCATCACCTTCATCCACGGAGAGGGATCTTGGAGTTTTCGTGGACAAGTTCTCCACGGAGCAGTGCTTTTGTGGCCAAGAAGGCTGATGGGATCAAGAAGAGTGGGTGGGGCAGATCAAGGGAGGTTCTTCTCCCTCTCTACTCTGCCCTAGTGAGGCCACATCTGGAGTGTCGGGTTCAGTTCTGGGCTCCCTGCTGTCAAGAGGGACAGAGATCTGACTGAGAGAGTCCAGTGGAGGGATGATCAGGGGACAGGAGCACCTGCCTTGTGAGGAGAGACTGAGAGACCTGGGGCTTTCCAGCTTGGAGAGGAGAAGGTTACAAGAGGACTTAAACCCTGTCTATAAATCCACGAGGGCTTGCACCCTGTGATGGGACAAGGGGCACTGGGTGTCTGTAGGACCACAGGAATTTCCACCTCAACATGAGGAAAAACTTCTTTGCTGTGAGGGTGACAGAGCTCTGGAAGGGGCTGCCCAGGGACGCTGTGGAGTCTTCTCTGGAGGCTTTAAGACCCTTCTGGATGGGTTCCTGTGTAACTTGTCTTGGGTTGTTTTGATCCTGCTCGAGCAGGGGAGTGGTTAGTAGGTCAAGAGGGGTTCTCCTCGGTTGTGGGTCCCTTGGTTCCAGAAGGACACAGAGCTGCTGGAGAGAGCCCAGCGCAGAGACACTGAGATGATGGAGGGAGGGGGGCATCTCCCTGCTGAGGAGAGGCTGATGGAGCTGGGGCTCTTGAGCTGGGAAAAAAGGAGCCTGGGGGGTGACCCTATGGATGTTGATCAATCTGGGAAGGGTGGGTGTGAGGAGGATGGAGCCAGGCTCTGCTCAGGGGCACCCAGTGACAGGACAAGGGGCAGCGGGTGTGAGCTGGAGCATCACACATCAACGTGAGAAGAACCTTCTTCCCAGTGAGGGTGCCAGAGCCCTGGAAGGAGCTGTCCAGGGAGGTCGTTGAGTCTCCTTCTCTGGAGACATTTCAAACCCGCCTGGCCATGTTCCTGTCCCAACTGGATCTAGGGAATCCTGCTGTATCAATGGGGTTGGACTGGATGATCTTTCAAGGTCCCTTCTGACCCCTAATGGTCTGTGTATCTCTATGTCCTCATGAAGGTGGAACCTCCTTCAGGTCAGCGTCTGGCCCTGCCTTCTCCTGGGGTTAACATCTCTCCCCTCCAGCTGCAGTGGCTGGGATAAGCCATTGGGATCTGCTGTGGGTTCATGCCACCCTGATGGGGTGAGATTTGGAGCTGGGACTGGCTGGCTGGTGGGGAGAAGCTGCAGGAGTAGTTGTGGGATGCTGTGACACCCTCTGATGGGGGTCGGTGCCCTGTCCAGCCCCGATGGGGCTTGTTCTCTTTATGTCTGGCTGTGCTGAAAGATAACAGCACAAGAAAGAAGGTCTCTGGGACATCACCAGAGCTGTGCCAGGGGGCTGTGGGCAGGTTTGGGGTGGCCCAGTAGGCACTGTTTTGGGGCATCTGGCTGGAGCAGCACTATGGGACGTGTCTGGTTGTCCCTAGTGTGGGGTCATATCCCACAGGTGGGCTGTGAGCACCCACCCACCTTTCCCCAGGGCTGCTCCTTACCCCCCACAGCCACCCATGGTGGTGCCCACCTGTGGGGCCGACACCCCAGCACATCCCCACCACAGGTGAACTGGGGCTGGGATGGGGTGAACCAGGGTGTGACACATGTCATGGAGATCAAGGAACCCACAGAGCCTCTTCTGGGCGCTGACCTCCCAGTATCACTGTGGTGGTGGTCACTGGTGAGTGATGGTCGGGCCATCAGCGTTATTGGGCCAATGCCAGGCCATGGCAGCAACCAGGCTGGTTGGCATTGGCTACCATCTTGGAGGCAGTGCGGAGCGGTGGCTAATTTTTCCTCTCTCTTAATTGAAATTTCAGCCTCAGTGGTTCTGGAGAGCGGGCGGGGGAGGTGGCCACATGGGCGAGTGTGTTACTAGCCCGCCGAGCCCGGGGGCCGGCACAGCGCCTCACGGCTCACGCGGCTTCCGGGAGGGTATTCCCACGTCCCACCCAGGGCTGGAAAGTAAAACCAACCCCAAACTGGTTTTGTTTTATCTGGTTCCAATAATGCACCTGAGTTAAACCCCCCCTCCCGTTTGTTCCAGCCCTGGTGCCCTGCAGAGGTGCCAGAGGTGCTGCCTGTGCAGCCCCCAGACCCTCCCCTCCATCCCACACGGATGTGGTTGGGATTTGCAGGGCTTTGCAGAGCCAGCAGGAGCTGCTATTTCTTTGATTTTATTTACTTTACTTTAGTTTAGTTTAGTTTTATTTTTCTTTATTTTATTTTGGTTTATTTTTATTTTATTTTCTTTTTCTTTATTTTCTTTTTATTGTATTTTATTTTTATTCCTTTATTTTCTTATTTTGTTCTCTAATTTGAAATGTTATCATTTTTACTTCTTTCTCTACTTTATTTTTTATTGATGTTTATTTTAGTTTTCCTCTGTATTTTTAAATTTAATTGTATTTTTTTCTTTCACTTCTTTTGGTTTTAAAAATTTATTTTACTTTCACTTTATTTTTCTTTTATTTCTTTTATTTATTTATTTTTGCTTTTATTTCTTTTGGTTTTTAAAATTTATTTTACTTTTACTTTATTTTTCTTTTATTTATTTATTTTTCTTGTATTTCTTTTGGCTTTTTCTTTTCTTTTACATTATTTAAAAATATTTTTAAATTTAATTTTTGTTTTTTATGTCTTTGACTTAATTTTTTAAAGATTTTAAAGTTCTGTTTCTTTTTTTTTTACATTTATTGTCTTTTAGCTTGTTTTTGATGATTTTATCCCTTTGATGTTACTTGAAGGAGGGGAGGAAGGTGCCTTAGTGTTTCCTCAGCCCCCTGTCTCTGTCTGGCTCGGGAGGGCGCTGCAGCCTGGCGCCCTGCATGGGCACGGACCGCTCCGGGCTACCAGGGCTAACGCAGCGTGGCCCGGCAGAGCCCACTCAGCTCTGTACGTGAGGAGCTGACGTTCAAACAGCAGGTACCCGCGGGGGCAGGGGGCTGGGACCGGTGGCAGGAGAGCCCCACGGGGCAGCCCGGCTCTGCTTGGGTTGGGTGTTTGGAGTTCAAGAGGATGGTGGGGACGCACTGGGCAGCTCGTGCTGGCGGCGGTGGGCACAAGGGCTGGGGGCATCCTTCTCCCCCTGTGCTGGGCACTGGGGAGGTCTCCCCTTGAGTCCTGGGCATAGTTCTGGGCCACTCACTTCAAGAAAGAGATGGAGGGGCTGGAGCTGGTCCAGAGGAGCAACGAGGCTGGGGAAGGGACTGGAGGGAAAGGTTGATGGGGAGAGGCTGGGGGAGCTGGGGGTGTTCAGCCTGGAGAAGAGGAGACTCGGGGGGACCTTCTCCCTCTCTCCAACTGTAGGGAGGTTGTAGTCAGGTGGGGGTCAGACTCTTCTCCCAGGCAACCAGAGCCAGGAGGAGAGGGCAGAGTATGAAGCTGCACCAGGGGAGGGTTGGGTCAGGAAGCCCTTCCTCATGGAAAGGGTGATCAGAGCCTGGACTGGACTGCCCAGGGCAGTGGGGGAGTCCCCATCCCTGGAGGTGCTGCAGGACAGCCTGGCTGTGACCCTTAGTGCCCTGGTGTGGCCACTGGGGTGCTGTTAGATCCTGGCCTGGGCTGGCTGAGCTCAGAGGGCTTCTCCAGCCTCAGTCATTCTGGGCTTCTGAGATGCAGCAGCTGCTGAGCCCGTGGCACTGCTCCGGGCTGGGCTCAAAGCCAAACACTGGATTTGGGGAAACTGAGGCATGGGACCAGCTAGGGGACAAGAGCTACAAGACCAGAGCGCGGCTCAACCCTCTGGCTTCAGCGTTTCCATCACTGGGACTCCCCATAAGGAGTTGCCATCAGTCAGGGACCATGGATGGGGATGTCACTGTGGCCACCCCTGGCAGATGTGGGACAGTTGGTCCCCCAGGTCACAAGGTCCCCCCGCTGGGATATGGGGTGCTGGTGGGTTGTGGCAGCACCGCAGAGCTTGGAGGCCACCCCGGGAGGGGAAAGCAGGTCGGTGGCGGCAGCGAACAAGCCCATCAGCGTTTCCTGTCTCACGATGGAGCGGTCGCATGCGGCGAGAGGCTCTAAAAATAGGCTCCCAGCAAACTTCTAACCGCGTGTGCAGCTGGCGAAGGAGAGCACAACCCCAGTTGTGCCTCCCCACCATTAACCCTCAGTGTTGGCAGCTCCCAGTTCAGAGCTGGACCCGGGGGTCCAGTCTGTCGGGGCCAGGGTGCAGGGATGCTGGCTCTGCTGGCACAAGAGCTGTTGCCAGCCAGCCTGGTGGATGCCACCTGTCTGTGCCAGGGTGGTAGCTCTGTGTCCTGCGTGCTGCCCCCGGGTTGTGTCACCAGGGTTGGAGACAGCTGGGGACAGTGGCCAGGGCTGTCAGGTCATTTCCCAGCTGAGGCACCTGGAGTGGGTGTTGTTTCACCTCCCCAGGCTCTGCCAGGATGAATTGTGGGGGATGCCAACCCCACAACTGCCACCCCAGCAAGGTCCCCATGTGGCAACCCGTGGCTTTGCCATTCAGAGACCCTGCAAGCCCCAGGGGACAGAGTGCAAAACCTTCAGCCTCACCAGCATGGGAGGTTGACCCCCATCATCAGAAAGAGGAGAAGGACCAGCATGAGGGAGGAATGAAAGGGAAGAGAAGAGGTCCCTCATGTTACCTCAGCTGCCCACTGCAACTCACGGGCCCCCAGCAGGTCTCGCATGCCAGCGTGGCACCAGCGCAGGGTTTTGCCTTCAGGAGAGGCCCCCCAGGAGGTTTTTAATAGCTGGTGGTTGTGCAGGAGCTGAGGGGGGGATCCAGCACTTTGTGTCCACCTTCACCTGGTTTCACCTCTCCTCCCTGTGCCCGCAGCTGCTGCATCCTCATGGAGAATCACAGAACATTAGGGATTGGAAGGGACCTCGAGAGATCATCCAGTCCCATCCCCCTGCCACAGCAGGATCCCCTAGATCCAATCATTAGGGACTGGAAGGGACCTCGAGAGATCATCCAGTCCAGTCCCCCTGCCACAGCAGGATCCCCTAGATCCAATCATTAGGGACTGGAAGGGACCTCAAGAGATCATCCCAGTCCCGTCCCCCTGGCACAGCACGATCCCTTAGATATAGGAACATATCCAGGGAGGTTTGAAATGTCTCCAGAGAAGGAGACTCCACAACCCCCCCAGGCAGCTGTAGAATCATTCAGGGTGGAAAAGACCTTTAGGACCATCGAGTCCAACCGTGAACCCACCTGTCCCAGCGCTAAACCCTGTCCCTGAGCTCCGGATCTCCTGACCTTTAGACACGTCCAGGGATGGTGGTTCATCCTCCTCCCTGGGCAGCCAGCGCCCGCAGCTGAGCCGGGGTGGTGGTTTGCATCTTCCTCAGCCTTCACCTATAACCCTGCAGGGGAAAAGCTGTCCCTTTGGGTGTCATGCAGCTGATAAAGCCCCAGCCCAACCCTGGCGCGGGCTGTGCACTGCCTTGTGCCTGGGTGATCCCGAGGGGGAGAAGCGGCCGCGTGGGGACGAGGTTTTGGCGAAGGGCATCACCTTGCTGGCCGTGGTTAAAGCCCAGGAGGGCAGGAGGAGGAGGGGGCCGGGGCAGACAGCCGAGCGAACCCGTTCTGTCAGACACCACGTGTTTTATGAAAGCACATCTCAGCTCCTCAGCCTTGGAAAGCTTTTCATACCCTTTAATTTTCTAATAAAAAGGAATTACGTTGGCTGAACAGCCAGTGACAGGATTCACTGCCGTTGTCTTTGGTGCAGCCCGGCTGGGGGTCCTGCCTGCAGCCCCGCCGTGCGGTCCCGAGCGCGTGGCTCCGGCGTGGTGGCACTGGGAAGGGCAACGAGGCTGGGGAGAGGGCTGGAGTACAGGCCCTGTGGAGGGTGGCTGAGGGAACTTGGCATCATAGAATCATTAGGAATTGGAAGGGACCTTGAAAGATCATCTGGTCCAATCCTCAGGTTGATCTAGGGGATGCTGCTGTGGCTGGGGGACTGCACTGGGTGATCTTTCGAGGTCCCTTCCAGTCCCTAATGTTCTGTGAACTGGGGTTACTGAGTCTAGAGAAGTGGGGGCTGAGAGGAGACCTTCTTGCTCTCTACAGCTCCCTCAAAGGAGGTTGTAGCCAGGCTGGTTCTGGTCTCTTCTCCCAAATTCCCAATGATAGGATGAGGGAGCATGGCCCCAAGTTGCATCAGGGGAGGTTTCGACTGGATCTTTGGAAGAAGCTCTTTGCTGAGAGAGTGATTGGGCACTGGAACAGGCTGCCCAGCGAGGTGGTGGAGTCCCCATCCCTGGAGGGGTTTCAGAACTGAGTGGCTTGAGCACTTGAGGCCATGGTCTGGGGGTTAGGGAGCTGTTGGGCTGAGGGTTGGACTTGATGGTCCTGGAGGTCCTTTCTAGCCAGGATGGTTCTATGATTCTATGATGGGAGCTGCAGTGATGGCTTTTGGTGCTGCTCACTGGGACGGGTCCTGCTGATTGTGTGCGCTGGTGAGCCGTGGACAATGCTGCGTCGAGACCCACCAGACCCTTCCCTTACCCACTGCAGACCAGCAAGGCGTTTCGTGACCCACTGTAGCCAGGGGAGGGTTGGGTTGGATGTCAGGAAGCCCTTCCTGATGGAAAGGGTGATCAGAGCCTGGACTGGACTGCCCAGGGCAGTGGTGGAGTCACCATCCCTGGAGGTGTTGAAGGACAGCCTGGCTGTGGACCCTTAGTGCCCTGGTGTGGCCACTGGGGTGATGGTAGGTCCTGGGCTGGGCTGAATGATGAATGGAATAGAACACCTCCCTGATGAGGAAAGGCTGAGGGAGCTGGGTCTCTTGAGCTTGGAGAAAAGGGAACTGAGGGGTGACCCCATGGATGTTGATCAATATGTGAAGGGTGGGTGTCAGGAGGATGGAGTCAGGCTCTGCTCACGGGCACCCAGTGACAGGACAAGGGGCAGTGGGTGTGAGCTGGAGCAGAGGAGGTTCCACATCAATCTGAGAAGGACTTTCTTCTCAGTGACGGTGACAGAGCCCTGGAACACGTTGCCCAGGGAGGTTCTGGCTGCTCCATCCCTGGCAGTGCCCAAGGCCAGGTTGGATGTGGCTCTGGGCAACCTTGTCTGGTGAGAGGTGTCGCTGCCCATGGCAGAGGGTTGGCACTGGGTGACCTCTGAGCTCCCTTCCAACCTCAACCAGTCTGTGATTCTATCATTCTGTGATCTAGATGAGGTCCTGGCTGGGCTGGTGGCTGGAGAACAGGACAGTCACCCTGGTCTCTGAGGTGGCTGGGGCAGATCTGTGGTTGTACATTGTCAGAGCAACTGGGTGTCTGTGCAGGCGCCTGAACACTCCAGATGCCCCCAGCTCTGCGCTGGCACTGCAGACCTGGCTGGTGAAGAGGTTCAGCTGGAGATTCCCAGTCATCCCAGTCCTACCATCTATCCCTCTTGCAGGTGCAGGATCCAGCATGCCAGCCACAGCCATGGCATCCCCAGTATCTCACTGCATGCCTGGGTGCCAGCAGTGCTGTGGCACGGCCGGGGCTGGCACCACGAGCCTCCATGTCCCCCGCAATCCCTGAGTACATCCTGTGGAGCCTTTCGTGGGCTCCCTCACTCCCTGCTTCCCTCTGGGGCTGCTCCTCTCCGGACAGCAGCCCTGCCGTGGCTGCACGAGTCACGGACAGCTGCCACGTGGCACCGGAGCTGCGATGCCGCAGCCGCCGGCGCTTCGGCTCCCTGCGAGTTGCTCATTTGAAGTTTCATCTCGCTGGCTGTTCCCGTGCGGTGAGATGTGTGAGGATGGCAGCTGGGCTGGGGGAGCGGGATGCAAACCCACAAACACCAACAAATACCTTCTACCTCCCCCCTCCCAACCTCTCCATTCCATTCCCACTTCCCAGCTGGTTTTTTGGGGGGAAAAGGGGTTTTTCAAAGCTTTCTGTAAACGTGAGGAACAATGGGAAGTGCTGCCTTTTAGCCTGCGGCCGGCACAGTTTTAAATGAGGTCCCAGGTAGTCATGGTTACCTCTCCTCTTCAGTAAGAGATGACTTTTATTTCCTGCCTTTTGTATTTGCACATCTCAGATGCACATTCTCCTAACCCATAATTGGTATTCACGGGGAGACGGGGACGCCGGAGCGAGCTGCCACCGGAGGGGATGAGCCAGATGGACGTAGGGGGTGTCAAGGTCTCCAAACCCCCAAAACATCAGGCAATTCTTCATTTCAGATGGTTCTTTCCCCCCCTCCCTTCCCCTGGCAGGGGCGGTGAGGCAGACCTGCCCGTCAGCAGCCTCAGGGCTTGTCTTGATCCCACCTCACTCGTAGCATCCCGGCTGCTGCCCTGGGATTTGGGATTCACCTGCATCCCCCATCACTGACCGTCCTTTGGGGATGGAAGTGTCTGCTCCCTGACATCCTGCATCCCCCTTCACTGATCATCCTTTGGGGATGGACACGGCTGCTCCCTGGCATCCTGCATCCCCCCTCACTGACCATCCTTTGGGGATGGAAGTGTCTGCTCCCTGACATCCTGCATCCCCCTTCACTGATCATCCTTTGGGGATGGACACGGCTGCTCCCTGGCATCCTGCATCCCCCTTCACTGACCATCCTTTGGGGATGGACACGGCTGCTCCCTGGCATCCTGCATCCCCTCTCACTGACCATCCTTTGGGGATAACAACAGAGGGGCTTCCCTGTGCCTCCCCATCCCCAAAAGCAGGGTGCTGACCCCACAGCCACTGTGGGAGACCCAACCCTGCCACCGTGGGCTTTGGGAAGGCCAGGAGGGCGAGCGGCGCGCCGGGGCCGCTGGGGCAGGGCGAAACCGCCCGGCAGTGATGGATGACGGATCATAGCCTCATTCCACAGGATCATCGCTCGGAGCGCGGGCAAAGCAGCCCGTCCCAAGGGACCCATCGCCGGGATGCGCCTGCCCGGGCAGCGCGGGCAGAAGGCCAGCACGTTCCATACCTTGACTTTGTTTTATTTCCCTTTCTCTTTCCCTAAAGCACCGAGAAAACACCCCCCCACACACATCCCCCCCCCACCACCTCACCCCAAGCTGCCTAATCAGAGACAAGCAGATTCCACCCACTTCCTTGGGGAAAAAAACCAACCAACTGGCATGTGCTGGGAAATGATGGAGCCGCGTTCGCAGCGAGCGAGCAGAGCGCCCCAGCGGTAGCCCGCGCCGTTCTGGCAGGATGATAACCAGCGCCGAGCGATTACTGCGCCGGAGCGGGAGCCGCAGACATGTTGGCTGCTCTCAGCCGGCAGGAAAGGATTTGCAAAGCTGAGCAGGCGGCTGGAGCAGCTCGGATCTGCAGGGGCCGCGGCTTCGCAGCTCTCTCTCGCCAGATTTGCTGGTGGCAGCATCGCAGGGACGTGCGTGCCGCCTGCACCTGGGCTCCTCTTTCCTTTGGAGGGCTCGTGTGGCTTTTGGGGAGGGAGTCGGGGGTGGGGGGTGTTTTGTCTTTCAAGGAGCTGCCTGGAAAATGCTTCTGGTTGCTGGCAGCTCGGGCAGACACCCCGATGCAGACGCTTGGCACCCCCCACAAGGCGCTGGTGGGGAGAAGTTGTTTTGCTCTTGATGGGGTGGGCTGCTTCCCTCCTTTAATGAGAGAGATGTGTTCTTGTCAAGGAGGTTGCCCGCGCAGCACCGCAGCAGCCGGCGCGGTGACATTCACCTCAGCGGGGTTGCGATTGATGTGCAGCAGCCAGGAGGCTGCCCCGCGCCAGCGCTGGGAGGAGCAGGGGCAGCGCCGGGGTGCCCAGCCCTCCCAGGGCATGGCCCCACATCCCAGCTCCTTTGCTCCAGCTCCAGGTGGGATTGGATGGGATTGCTGGAGCGATTCCCAGCCCAGTGAGGTTTGATGGTCCTTCCTCCTGGTTTGAGTTTGTTCAGCCTCAAATCATGGAGTCGTTCAGGTTGGAAAAGAACTTTGGGCTCATTGAGTCCAACCATGAACTCAACTGACCCAAGGCCACCCTAAACCATGACCCTAAGCTCCAGATCTCCACCAGAGGTGGTGCTTCAACCCTGTCCCTTGGCAGCCTGTTCCAAGGCCTGATGACCCTTTCCAGGAAGAAGTTTTTCCTCCTGTCCAACCTAAACTTCCCCTGGGACAGCTTGAGGTTCAGGGGAGCCCTTGTTCCCATGTTCTGGTGGCTACAGAAAAAGCAGCTGGACACCCTCTTTCTACAAAGAGTCACATGGAACTGATGAGGGGTGATGGGTCCAAGTTACTCCTGGAGAGGTTCTGATTCTACATAAGAGGAAAATTCTTCACACTAAGGACAACCAGCCACTAGAATCATCTCCCTAAGGAAGTGGTGGAGCCCCTGGCATTTAGGATTCAGCTGGGCCACCTTGCCAAGACTGTGGTTTTCCCAAAGATGGTTGAACAAGATGATCTGTGAGGTCCCACCCGGACTGGGATTTTATAATCCCATGATTATAGGTCCCACATCCACCCTCAGCCACTGCACAGGGCATGGGGGTCACAAATCACTTCTCCACAGCCTTGTTGGGTTGCTCCCCGTGACAAGGGGCAGCGGGTGTGAGCTGGAACACAGGAGGTTCCACATCAGTGTGAGAAGGACCTTCTTCCCAGTGAGGGTGCCAGAACCCTGGAAGGGGCTGCCTAGTGGGGTTGTGGAGTCTCCTTCTCTGGAGATGTTTAAAACTGGCCATGTTCCTGTGTGACTGGATCTAGGGGATCCTGCTGTGTCAGGGGGATGGGACTGGATGATCTTTCGAGGTCCCTTCCAATCTCTAACGTTTTGCTGCCCTCTCAGCAACCCCATTCCCAGCAGAAGCACTTGCAAACAGGATGCTCAGATGTGTAAAAGTGTCACCTCATGGTTTCAAGGCAGCTCCACAGCCCCGTTCCCAGTGCAGAGCCTCAGCCCGGGATGCCCATCGGTCGCAGGAGCAGCTGATGGAGACTCCAGTCTATTAGCAGCATTAATTAAGTTACCAAAATCACGCATGCGATCCGTTCCGAGATGACCTTTCATAAACTCCGTTATTAAAGCAATAAAGCATGACCCACTGCTCCTCGCTGCTCTAATGGCTGCCTGAGAGCGTGGTTTTGCCCATCGCACGTTCAGCAGGTCATTAGCCGAGCAATGAGAGAACGGGGGCCAGCCGGAGCGCCGCGTGCACGTGGCAGCGGAGCGGGCACCGCGCACTCGACGGGCGGGGAGCTGGGCTTGGGGCTCGGCCGTCCTCCCGCGTCGCTTGCGCTGGCGTCGGCGGGCTCCGCTGCTGGCCACAGTGGGTGGCAGCCAGCCTGGATGCTCTGCGCTGAAATAAAACCCCTCCCTGAGTTGTTGTGGGGCTGCTACTGGTCTCTGTGGTGCTGGTGTTGGTGGTGTCCGTCTGCTCTGCAGAAGGGATGTTGGGATGTTGGGATGTGGCCGTGCTGGGGGGTTCTGGCTGTAGGATGGGAGACTCCAATGCTCCATGGGGCTGGGGGAGGGATGGAGGGGCTTGACTTCCTTCTGCCTGGCTGGTGCTGGCCTACAGATGGTGCTGGGCCCAGTGGATGGACAGTGCTGGTTCCAGTTTATGGACAGTGCTGGTCCCAGTGTATGGATGGTGCTGGCCTCAGTGTTCAGATGATTCTGGTTCCAGTGTATGGATGGTGCTGGTCTCAGTGTACAGATGATGCTGGTCTCAGTATATGGACAGTGCTGGTCTCAGTGTTCAGATTATTCTGGTCCCAGTGTATGGATGGTGCTGGTCTCAATGTCCAGATTAGGCTGGTTCCAGTGTATGGATGGTGCTGGTCTCAGTGTACAGATGATGCTGGTCTCAGTATATGGACAGTGCTGGTCTCAGTGTTCAGATTATGCTGGTTCCAGTGTATGGATGGTGCTGGTCTCAATGTCCAGATTATGCTGGTTCCAGTGTATGGATGGTGCTGGTCTCAGTGTACAGATGATGCTGGTCCCAGTGTATGGACAGTGCTGGTCCCAGTGTATGGATGGGGCTGGTCTCAGTGTACAGATGATGCTGGTCCCGGCGTGTGGACAGTGCTGGCTCCAGTGTACAAATGGTGCTGGTCTCAGTGTACAGATGATGCTAGTCCCAGTGTATGGACANGTGTGTGGATGGTGCTGGTCCTGGTGTGTGAACAGTGCTGGTCCCAGTGTACGGACAGTGCTGGTCCCAGTGTATGGACAGTGCTGGTCCCAGTGTATGGACAGTGCTGGTCCCAGTGTATGGACAGTGATGGTCTCAGTGTATCAACAGTGCTGGTCCCACTGTATGGACAGTGCTGGTCCCAGTGTTTGGACAGTGCTGGTCTCACCAGCCTGAGACCCCCATGTGGATCTCTGCAGGTCCCTCCATCCCCACCATGGCCACCACGTGCCCCGTGGGGACACACCACATGGCCAGCAGCACCCGGAAGAAGCCACCAGCTCCTGCTCCCTGCTCGCGCTGCCGACGCCGAGCGCATCCCAGCCGGGTGCCGGTGCCCTCCCTCCCCGTGGCTGCCGTACGGGGACACACCGGGATCCCCAGCACCCCAAAGAGCTGTTCCCCGTCCTCGCCAGCCGTTTCCAAGCACTGACCCTCTCCATAAACAAAGGAGAGGGAGCGGGAGGGTGGCTGGCATGTTAATATCCTCTCCCCCCCTCTTTTCCTCCCTTCATCCCTCTGGGAAAGGCCTTTGCAGATATAAGCAAACCTTGATTAAAAGCTGCCTGACAGGCAACGGCAGCAGCAAGCAGCAGGCAAGGAAGCTCTTGGAGTCCAAAGGGAGCTGCTGCTGCTGCCGCCGCCGCTGCCTCCATTCTCAGATGTCCCTGATCCTTTAATCAATCACCGCCGCGGAAGAGAAGAGCAAACACCCGTGCCGGGGCAGAGGTATGTGCTCGCATTCGTTCCAGCCGGCGGGGCGGCCGCACCGAGCTGGCCCCGAGCTCTTTCATCTCTCGCCGACACCCCACCGGTGCCCCCAATGTCCCCGCGGGAGCCGGCGCGGAGGTACCCCGTGGCGGGCGTGCGGGCGGTGGGGCAGCGGGGTGGGGGGCAGAGAGCCTCTGGGCTGTGTCTCGCCCTTTCCTGGCCATCGCCGGCGAGTGGGCAGGATGCTCCCCGGTCCCGTCCTGCTGTGCGCACGTTCCCGGCGGGTGGGCAGGATGCTCCCAGCTCCCATCCCGCTCCTGGGTGGCAGTGAGCAGCGGGGTGGGGGACAATGGGGTGCTTGCCACGGGGCACCACATCCAACACAGGGCTGGCAAGCCCCAGCCGTGGCTGGGCACGTGGCTCCCGAAGCACCAGTGAGTGTGGAACCCCCCAGTCCCAGATGATCCATCACCAAGTCCCGGGTGGAGATAGGAGCCGAGGGACCGGGGAAATCACGTCTCTGTGATAAAACCCAGCAGGAGCCTCTCGTTTCGCTGCCGTGCCCCCCAGCTCGCGGGTATCGGGGGGCTCCGTCCGTGCGGGAACGGCAGCGGTTTCCTCGCCTCTGCTTTGCCGTCGCTGATCTTTAGTGCCGCGTCCTAACGCGCTCTGACAGGGCCCCTGCGGTCGGAAGAGAAGGGGTCTGGGGCAGAGCCGCCGGCGCGTCCCGGCGCTGCCTAACGAGGCACCCGCCGCTAGCCACGGGGTGGCCCCGGGCTGCTGGGCTGGGCTGGCGCGCGATGCGATGAATTTACTGGGGCTCTGCGGGGAGGGACTTGCTCTGGGGAGGGGTGTTTGAAAGCTCTTTAGTGTGTTTCAAGAAGATGGTTCTGGTAACGATGGGCTGGTCGCTGGCACAGCCTGTGCCTGGAGGGTTTGGGGTTTGGACCTTTTGGGGGGGATGCTGGAGCTGCACTGGCCTCAGTTTACCTGCCTGGGGGCTGCTTTATGGGGCAGGGTAGGATGGTTTCCACCCCAAGATGTGCCCTCAGGTTGTGTTTTCAGACCTGCCAGTGTGTTCTTCTAGCTGAGAGGCAGCCAGCGGAGACATCGGGGTCTTCCCGGGACCCGGGTCAGAGCCGCCCAAGGTGGAGGTTGGCAGCACCAGCTCAGCCAGGGGTGCAAACCCCGTGGGGCCAGGGGGTTGCTGGGCACGTCGTGACTCTGGTTTTAGCAGCAGCTGCCTTCTACACACAGGTGCTGCCCAGTCCCAAACCCACAGCAGCGGATCTTTGTGGAATAACCCTCCTTATTAGGGTGAGTTACCCCCCTTTAGGGTGAGTTACCCCTCTTTAGGGTGAGTTACCCCTTGTTAGGGTGAACTACCCCCCTTTAGGGTGAGTTACCCCTTGTTAGGGTGAACTACCCCCTTTAGGGTGAGTTACCACTTGTTAAGGTGACTTACCCCCCTTTAGGGTGAATTACCCCTCGTTAGGGTGAGTTACCCCCCTTTAGGGCGAGTTACCCCATGTGTTGAAGCTGCTTTATGGAGAAGCTACACTGGGCTCCAGCAGGGCTGTGCAAGTGGAAACGGGGCCGTGCAGAAGCTCTCACTGAGACATCACAGGGCAGCTCAGCCTGGGACCCCAGCAAACGTGGGGAGTAGTGGGTCCTGGAGGGTGCCAGAGGTGGGAGATGTACCCCAGTTACTTCCTACTGTCCACCTAGCCCCTTGGCAGAAGCCACAGGGCTGTTTAGGGCCTGGACATCTCCAGATGTTGGAGGCTCCAGAATCTCAGTCCCAGCTCCCATATCTTCCCAGTGCCATTGCAGTGGGGCTCATGCCCCTCTCTTGGTTTGGGGGAGCAGAAGGGGGAACCACTTCTCATCCATCGTTCTCTAATTTTTTCAAGATAGAGGCTCTGCTCAGGGGCACCCAGTGACAGGACAAGGGGCAGTGGGTGTGAGCTGGAGCAGAGGAGGTTCCACATCAATGGGAGAAGGACCTTCCTCCCAGTGAGGGTGCCAGAGCCCTGGCAGGGGCTGCTCAGGGGGGCTGTGGAGTCTCCTTCTCTGGAGACATTTCAAACCCTCCTGGCCATGTTCCCGTGCAACTGGATCTAGGGGATCCTGCTGGGTCAGGGGGATGGGACTGGATGATCTTTTGAGGTCCCCTCCAATCCCTAATGTTCTGTGATTCTGTGATACACATTTTTGGGGTGTTGAGATGCTCCATACAGAGAACTGGGGTGTTGGGATGCTCCAGGATTTGGAACAAGATGCTGGACCTGAGGCCGTCCCAAACATTCGGTGGCTTTGGAGCTTGTCAAGGGAGTTTGAGGCACATCATGGGACATAAAGGAGACTGATGGATGCTAAAGGACACTGAGGGACACCAGGGGACACTGAAGGACACCAAGGGACACCATAGGACACTGAGGAACACCATAAGACATCCAGGGACACCAGAGGACACAGAGGAACACCAGAGGACACCCAGGGGCACCAGAGGACATCCAGGGACACCAGTGGACACTGAGGAACACCAGAGGACACCCAAGGATACCATAGGACACTGAGGAACACTATAGGACACCAGTGGACACCGTAGGACACCGAGGAACACCACAGGACACCAAGGAACACCAGAGGACACCCCAAGGGACACCGAAGGACACCAAGTGATGCCGAGGTCTCTCATCGGTGCGTCCCAGGAAGGAGAGCAGAGGCAGCAGCAGCGGCTCCCCCACATCCAGCCACCCCACGTCCCCTCGTGCCGGGGCACCGGCAGCTCTTTGTGCAGCCCGTCGGGGAAATCAGCCCCTTCTGTTTTTTGGCAGCTCGTTGCTAATCAGCACGACCCAGCTCGCACCCCGCGGGCGCGCGGCTCGCTCGCTGCTATTTACGGAGCCTACTTGAAATACACCTGCAAGAGGAGAGAGCAGCAGCAGCCAGTAAATAACCCAGCAACCCGCCGCAAGAAAAACACCGGCAGCGGGGGCAGGACCGGCAGAGCTGCAGCGATTGAGGGGGGAGAGGAAAGAAATCCCAGCGCAGGAAAACAAGGCAGGATCTGGTGATGATGGGGAGGAAGGGGGGGTCAGATCCCATCGCACCCCTGGTTTTTCCACAGGTGCTTGATGGGGTGACCCTCTCCTCCCTCCAGCGAGGGTGTCGCTGGTGTTGAAGGAGGAGATGGGTGGGTGGATGGAGCCCCCTCAGCGAGCTCCCTGCTCGGGGTGTTTACCACACTCAGCCACTCAGCATCTGCCTTCCCCCCACCTCTTTTACTCCCTGC